>JADWQK010001689.1:600000-1173282 GCA_017933935.1 Sesamia nonagrioides | reverse complement strand
CATTCTCGATGGTAGGCCATAACATCGGCTGCCGGCAGAAGTGACCACCCGCCAGACAAAGTCTTGCCGCCAAGCGACTCGTCGTGTTCCGGCATGATGTCCGGTGAAGCCGTGCAGAGGACGGGTCTGAGCAGTTGTGTTGCGATGTGTGCCGGGTACGATGCGCCAAATGTTGTTGTGTCGGGAGTTTGCTTCTGGAGAGTCTCCAGATCAATCTCCCTCTGGCGCAGCATCATTGGTCGTGTTGTTGGGCTTAACATTACATCACCTCGCTCAACTGTCGTCTTCCTTCCTATTCACTCATATTTTTGAGTGAATAGGCTTAATAAACTAGCGCTCTTTACCATCAACAATAGGGATGTTTCTTGGGTTAAAAAAATGATTCTATTTAGTCCGTCATTCAGATTATAGAAAAATATTGGATACGTATAGTTTATTTTATCAAATCAATAAAAATTGAAAAATATAAAAGGCATCAAAGATCAGGAGTGGTGGCTGGTGACGTCACTGGCCGCTAAAAAGTGTAGCGTGCAGTGACGTCACACGAATTTTCAACGCGCTGTGTCGTCTTCATTTTTTGTTTATATGGAAAAAAAAAACGTGCCTAGTATTTTTTGGAAATCTGACTGACGGACTAATTAGTTTTTTTTATTGCATCACTGCTTACCATCAGGCAGGATTATAACTGTAAAAAATATGAGAGGCCGGTCCCAACCGTGAGATGATGCAGGCTAAAAGTAGGCAAATATTTAATTATGATAGAACTGTTTTTATTTAAATTGACCTTGGGATCTTGAACTGTTTACACCATAAAACTTTAGGAATGCAGAAATTTTTGTGAGGAAAATTTTGAATATGATTGAGCTTGATTAGCTAAAAGTCGTGGTGGCCTAGTGGTTAAAACACCAACCTCTCAAGTATGAGTGTGCGGGTTCGATTCAGGCAAGCACCAATGTAACTTTTCTAAAGTTATATGTACTTTCTAAGTATATCTTGGACACCAATGACTGAAGGTTAAGGAAAACATCTTGAGGAAACCTGGACTTATATGTCCGAAATCGCCAACCCACATTGAGCAAGCGTGCTGATTACGCTCAATCCTTTTCTGTATGAGAGGAGACCTGTGCCCAGCAGTGTGACGGTAAAAAGGTTTTTCCGATTAATTTTTTTATTTAGTCGGACCTCGGGATCTTGAACTGTCTACACCATAAAACGTTGTAGGAATGCAGTAAGTAAATGTCGTGGAGAAAATTTCGAATTAAAATGAGCTTGAACTAGCTTTATAATTTCTCTGACCTGCAACTTGCAGGTGAAGCCGTACGGAGGACGGGTCTGAGCAGTTGTGTTGCGATGTGTGGCGGGTACAATGCGCCAAATGTTATTATGTCGGGACTAGTTTGGTCTTGGAGAGTCTCCAGATCAATCTCCCTCTAGCGCAGCATCGTTTGGTCGCGTTGGTCTTGGGTTTAACATTGCACCACCTCGCTCAACTGCCGTTATCCTTCCTATTCCTAAGTTTTTTAAGTGAATAGGCTTAATAAACTTGTGCGCTTTACCATCAACGATTGCATCACTGCTTTCCATCAGGCGGGATTGCAGTCAAGCATTAGTTTATAATTATAAAAAAAAAAAAACTTGTCATTCATTCAAAAGTGCCTGATTAACTAGTTCTACTGAAGCAGATGCTTTTAGATTTGAGATTGCTTGATAGCGGGTGATATCGAAAAGCTAAGAACAACACTAACCGAACAAGACTTTTTCTAACGACTTTCACTGTACAACGCAAATCGATTAGAATTTTAACCAAATCGAATGAACTTATAATAAGAAAACAGTGATCAATTTTTCGTGGTTCAAAATAAGATGCACTTTTTTCGAATGCCGCCATTTTGTAGGCCCCCCGCAGAGAGATATCAACCCGAATTTTTGTAGTTCACCTTTTTTTCCAACATTGCAGAATTTAGAGATTTAATTCTAGATTTTTGATACTATAGAAACTCTTCCGCGCCTACGCTAGTACAGCCACGTCTTACGCAAACCATGGCATGTTACGTGGGTAACAAATGTCTTGCCTTGGCGCTTCCGCCGGGCCGGAACAAGCGAGGTAGACCAAAGAAATGCTGGCTTGACGCTGTAACAGATGACATGCGAGCCAACAATCTCACACCACTGGATGCTAAAATTCATACTTAATTCTAGATTTTTGATACTATAGAAACTCTTCTGCGCCTACGCTAGTACGGCCACGTCTTACGCAAACCGGCATGTTACGAGGGTAACAAATGTCTTGCCTTGGCGCTTTCGCCGGGCCGGAACAAGCGAGGTAGACCAAAGAAATGCTGGCTTGACGCTGTAACAGATGACATGCGAGCCAACAATCTCACACCACTGGATGCTAAAATTCATGCTTAATTCTAGATTTTTGATACTATAGAAACTCTTCTGCGCCTACGCTAGTACGGCCACGTCTTACGCAAACCATGGCATGTTACGAGGGTAACAAATGTCTTGCCTTGGCGCTTTCGCCGGGCCGGAACAAGCGAGGTAGACCAAAGAAATGCTGGCTTGACGCTGTAACAGATGACATGCGAGCCAACAATCTCACACCACTGGATGCTAAAATTCATGCTTAATTCTAGATTTTTGATACTATAGAAACTCTTCTGCGCCTACGCTAGTACGGCCACGTCTTACGCAAACCATGGCATGTTACGTGGGTAACAAATGTCTTGCCTTGGCGCTTCCGCCGGGCCGGAACAAGCGAGGTAGACCAAAGAAATGCTGGCTTGACGCTGTAACAGATGACATGCGAGCCAACAATCTCACACCACAGGATGCTAAAGACCGCGCGAAATGAAGGAGAATGTGCAGGAAAGCGGACCCCGGGTTCCAACGCGAAAGCCACGGATGCAACCGGGATAAACGCTGAGATGATGATGGAGAAACACTTGCAAACTCAGGGCAGCGAATTTCGGCAGAAACGCGTTTATATTATAACTAGCTTTCCGCCCGCGGCTTCGCGCGGAATTCGGTTATATCGCGATTTCCCTCGGGAATATCAATTTTTTCAATTAAAAGTAGCTTTGTCCTTTCTCAGGGTCTAAAGATTGTCTGTGCCAAATTTCATCAAAATCGGTTGAGCGGTTTAAGTGGGAAAGCATAACAAACAGACAGACAGAGATTTATAATAATAGTATGGATAGTGCACAAGTCAGGGGTCTGTGAGTAATATAAACGTTTGCCACGGTTGGCCTGTGGGTAGATTTATCTTTGCATGCTGTAATCGCTCCGTGCCTCGGAAAGCACGTTAAGCCTTTGTCCTCGGCTGTCATTCGTGGATCTTTGACAGTCTTAACTGGTTTCCAGGAGCCTGAAAGTCTGACGACCAGTTTTACCAAGGAGTAGGTATCGTGTTACTCGGTCATGGGTAGTGGAGGTCTGATAGGACGTCGTTCCTTGTAAAAACGGGTGTTTTTTTTTTTATAATTATTATACACTAGTGCTGGACAGCCTCCGTGGCGTAGCGGTAGCGAACGCAGCCGTTGCGCAAGGAGGCGCGGCTTCGATCCCCACACAGTGCAAATATTTGTATGCATGAATATGAATATTTGCACTGGTCTGGTCGTGCCTCGGAAAGCACGTTAAGCCGTTGGTCCCGGTTGCCATACGAACATCTAGTGGCAGTCGTTACGGGTTGTTGGAGCCCTCAAAAGTCTAACAATTGGTTTAACTGCAATGCTTAGGTATCGCCTTTGGGTTGTGGAGGTCAGACGGCAGTCGCTTCACGGAAAATATCGAAGTTTAGCCAAATCAGCAGTCACACTGGTAAAAGCGGACCCCAGACTCCAAGCTGAAAGAGCTGCGGATGCGATTGGGATTAACGCCGAGCTGATGATGATTATCCACTAGTGCTCGACCGCAATCCCGTAAGCAAGGGTGCAGTCGTTGCCTGTAAAGCGCGCTAGTTTATTAAGAGCCTAATCACTCAAAAAAACTGAGTGAATAGGAAGTAAGACGGCAGTTGAGCGATGCAATGTTAAACCTAACAACACCACCAACGATGCTACAGCAGAGGGAGATTGATCTAGAGACCCTCCACGACCCAACTCCCGACACTACAACATTTGGCGCATCGTACCCGGCACACATCGCAACACAACGGCTCAGATCCGTCCTCCGTACGGCTTCACCAGACATCATGCCGGAACACGACGAATCGCTTGGCGGCAAGACTTTGTCTGGTGGTAGCTGCATCCGGTGAAATTGGAAGCTGACCCCAATTCAGTTGGGAAAAAGCTAAGCAGTTCATGAAGCATATGCGCCACAGATGGACTCACTCCTATATCGATGGGACGGCAATTCGACAAGTTATGTGTGTCACTCCTCTTCGTAAAACACAGGCGTAATCACGTTGTAATAATAATAATAAATTCATTTATATCAGACCACAAAGTTCATAGTTTTGTTAGTAACAATTTATTACTTATGACTAATGTGAGTAACCAATAGTAATAATCAAATTAAGTATATCAAATTATGCCAAATAGAATTAAAATCATACATCATGTCAAAATCAATTCTAATATTAAAAAAAGAACTTAACATTTTTCTGCACGCGACAGTGGTTGAGGTACTGGCGAGCCGTTCAGCAAAAGCGCTCAGGATACTGTTGCGGCTGCTCCGCACCCTATGCTCCAGGGATGTGCACCGCTTGCGCATGATTATGTGGAAACAATCCACACGCGCCTCCGCAAATCTCAGACCAAGATAACGCTACACGTAAGTTAGGCTAAATAAACCTCTGGTATCCAAAATCAAGCCAAACTACATTTTTTACATACTTGTTTGTACATGTTTAATGGTCGTGAATTCAAATAACGGACTTGGTGTCACATTGGTGACATGGCCGGCAATGTCGACTTGAAAATAGCTTAAAAACTGTTTTCTTTCAATCTTCGCTATTTTTTTTTTTTTTTGTTTTATTTTAGGCCTTTTAAGTTTACTTGGCACAATAGCTCGATTAAGGAGTCCGGTAGTCTATATTGACCTTCTTGCTATGTGGATTTTTTACATTCAATAAGTACTGAGTCGGAGTTTTGGCGGGAAAGTTAAGCTGAGTGTCACGCTCGATTTTCATTGGACTTTTAAATTATTTATAGTGTTGTTTACTAAATAAAAGTGTGTGATTTATGTATTAAAAAGTGCATTCAGTAAATAATTCATAAAGAACATTGTGCCTTATCATGACTTTGCCTCAAACCGCCCTCGTAGATGGTGCACGTGGCCGTCTTTTTTCGACATGAATGAAAATTCATTACGTGACATTGGCTAAATGCACAAACCGTGTGAAGCCAAAGAAGAAAGAAATAAATAAGTGCCGAGTCTCAGCATTTTTTTGGTGTGGATGGGAAATCTTCAATTACTTAAGGCGTGTCAGACTGTTACTGACTAAAACCCACCCGTGTTCCTTCAGTTGCCTGTGCACCAGGGCCACGGTTTCTTTTTTAACCAACCCGTAGTGCTTTTTTTTTTCTGGGTGTCTCTCCCGTTCCGCAGCTTCCTTCTGCAACATCACGTCCCACGCCCTGACCCAGGAGGCTGATTCTCAGCCTTATTTATGTTTAACACCAACAGCTTCTGTATATAAAAATCTATACTAATATATAAAGCTGAAGAGTTTGTTTGTTTGTTTGTTCGCGCTAATCTCGGGAACTACTAGTCTGATTTAAAAAATTCTTTTTGCGTTGGATAGCCCATTAATCCAGGAAGGCTTTAGGCTATATAACATCACGCTGCGACCAATAGGGGCGGAGCATAACTAACTTCACGCGAACGAAGTCGCTGGCGGCCGCTAGTATTGCATAAATTAAATATTACTAACAAATTAACGACTGTGTTATATTTAACTAACCAATCAAATTTTTTCTTTACAGGTAAGTTATCCATCATTCAAGAAAAGATGGAATCATTCAGAAGCAATTATCGCGGTTTGTACAAACATTCAACTAACAGTCTACAGAAGAGCATAAAATCAAAATTAATAAATTATTAAATTAATTAATTGTCTCCAAAGCCTAGAGCACAGGCGTAGAGCAGCCTTTCGGTGTTCTATAGGATGCATTTTGGGGAGTGTGCGAGGGAATTGCATGATTTAATTCCCCCATCTCCGTTGCACCATCGGACGACCCGTCGTACGGCGAGTTTCCACCCTTACGTTGTTAACACTACTACGATCCGGACGAATCGTTTCGCCTCCTCCTTTATACCGCGTACATCGAGGTGTTTCCGTTGGACTACAATTTGAGTGTCTTCAAGGCTAGACTGAATAGGCTCTCAATAAACTAGCGCGCTTTACTATCAACGATTGCATCACTGCTTACCATCAGGCCGGGTTGCGGTCAAGCACTAGATTATAATTTACAAAAAAAGGACATGAAATCCCTTAAACTGGCTGTCAAATTCGGGCTTTGGTGGACTAGCAGCTGTCCTTTCCGAGGCGGTTGAAAATCGTGTATCGGATTGCTGTCTCAACAAACCCAAAAACGATTTTCAACCGAAACCGAAACTGTACCTTTAGGTTCTCTGGAGAAAAATAAGTTTATTTGCCTCATTAAAAAAAAAAAACTAAAACTGGCCAGTCTTTGGCTGAAACCGAATCTGGGGCCGAAACTAAAACCGAAACCGAGCCTTTTTTTTTTGTTGGGATGGGTTAATCATCAAATGACTTCTCCCGCTCTGGGCGGAGCGGAAGGGTATGTCAGACTTTTACTGACTAAAACCTACCCGTATTTCTTCACTTTCCTATGGGACGGCCAGGGCCGCGGTTTCTTGTTTTACCAACCCGCAACCCTGACCCAGGAGGCATCGGTCTTCGTGGACCCCGTCACGATGTGCTGACATCTCTTTGAGGCGCGCGTGAAACACGACGCGCTATCGACTCGGGCCTGGTCCTTGCCGGGCGGCGAGCTGCCCACTGCTCAACGCCCGCAGGCCCTTGCCTACGGCGGCTGGGAGTTTGGTGTCATCTCCCGACCAGGGCGTCTCCTGCGGTGGCTAGTGGCGTGAGGGCGCTGGGATTCCCGTTGCCTCACGCGCTCCACCTCCTCCTTTGCCAGCATTACTGCTTCGCAGAAGGAGGTGACGGTCTGCCATGCACTCTCGCTCCTGACCAAGGCCTGGACCAGGGTCGGACGCGGGAGATCGCCGCCGACTGAAACCGTGCCTCCCGTCGGTCACTACAATATAATACAAGTACTTAACCCAATTAAATAATTCGAGGAAAAAAGAACGAACCCAGTTGTGCCATATTAAGTCAGATTACATTATACCAAGTTATTTTTAAGTTACGTTTCAAATTAGTTAACGGAACATGTTTTACGGGCTATTTTTAGCCGCGCATGTTTTAAAAACGTGACGGTTTTGAGTTCGTTCGTGTTTTTTTGCCCACAGTTATTAGTTGGTCGACCAAGGTTGAGACACAGTAGAGACAGAACAGTAGATTATCTAAAGCCACCCGCAGAGTTGTTTGCCTACTCTTGCGTTGAACCACAGCCCGTACTGCCCCTATGTTATTCCAAGCTATATTATGCCAGCGTGTGCGTGAAATCGCGTACCTACAAGGCGCACGGCACGCACGCAGTCATTTAAACCGAGAGCGGCTCATTTCTATGAAGATGTTTTACTGTCTGTCTACTGTGGTTGAGAGCCGACTTCAGTTCTTTTGTTCGTAATGACGATATTATTATGCAATTTTTGTGTGTAATGTATGCAGATTTTTTAATTATATTTGTTGGGGTGCATCCGGTTCCTATATCTTTTACTAATGCATCTCGCGGTTTTACCCAAAATATATAAATATTGCTTCACCTCGCTCAACTGCCGTCATCCTTCCTATTCCTAAGTTTTTTATGTGAATAGGCTTAATAAACTAGTGCGCTTTACCATCAACGATTGCATCACTGCTTACCATCAGGCGATTGTAGTCAAGCTCTAGTTTATAATTATTTAAAAAAAAACACGCGTAGGTTTCGATATGTTTTTTTTTTATATGCTGCACTTCTATTAGTCGCAGCATGATGCCATATAGCCTAAAGCCTTCCTGGATTAATGGACTAACAATTCAAACAAACAAACTCTTCAGCTTTATATTAGTATAGATAAATATGCCGTTGTTTTTACTAATGGACTTTGAAAGAGACGCGGTCTTACCAAGGCGCTTTTTTTAAAATTATAATCTAGTTCTTGACCGCAATTCCGCCTGATGGTAAGCAGTGATGCAATCGTTGGTGGTAAACCGCACAAGTTTATTAAGAGCCTCTTCACTTAAAAAAACTGAGTGAATAGGAAGGAAGATGGCAGTTGAGTGAGGTGATGCAATGTTAAACCCAACGATGTTGGACCAGAGGGAGATTGATCTGGAGACCCTCCACGACCAAACTCCCGACACAACAACATTTGGCGCATCGTACCCGGCACACATCGCAACACAGCTGCTCAGACCCTTCCTCCGAACGGCTTCGCCAGATATAATGCCGGAGCCATGACAGAATATTTTTTTTTTCCATTTAAGCTTTTTTTTGAATTCGGTTTTTATTTTTTTGTAAAAAGTTTTTATTTCATGCTTTTAGTGTCTTAGTCGAAATTTGAAAATTACTCTTTCACCTCAACAACAATGGCAGCCATAACCCATGTTAGAATAAATTCGCATCAATACGAAAAAAACCCCTATCTCAAAAACTACTGAATCTATTTTGATGAAACTTGCAATAATCCCAATTTGGAACACGTGGATTCTCTGTTTTAATTTCAAATACTTACCTGTTACTGTTTGAAAGTTAAGGCCCCTTGACAGACGGGGGAGACGGTGAGACGCTTAGTAATACGATCCCATCTTCTACTTCTTCTTCAGCCTATAGAGCTCCACTGCTGGACAAAGGCCTCCCCCCAAGGCTTTCCACGATGACCAGTCTTGTGCCGCATCCATCGGCTTCCCGCGACCTTAACCAGGTCGTGTTGGGGGCCTCCCTACGCTGCGGCTTCCAGTGCGTGGCCGCCATTCCAGAACCTTACTGCCCCATCGGCCATCGGTTCTACGAGCAATGTGCCCTGCCCACTGCCACTTAATTTCAGCGACTGGAAGAGCCATGTCGGTGACTTGTTCTTCTGCGGATCTCCTCATTTCTGATTGGATCACGCAGAGAAACTCCTAGCATAGCTCTTTCCATTGCCCTTTGTGTGACTCTGAGCCTTCGTATGAGGCCCATTGTGAGCGACCACGTCTCTGATCCGTACGTCATCACTGGCAACACACACTACGAACCCTATAAACGACAAACATAGTCTTGATCGATTCATCTAGTCTAGAGGCACAGTCTACAGCTCTACTTTCATAGCTTAAAAAATCTTGTTTTTTTTTTGCCTAAGACCGGTAACCACCGGTTACATTCTAAACGTGCTCAGACTTTAAAAGACTACAAATAAAATAGATTGGAGAAAGTGCTTGTAACGAAATGTAAATAAAACAAAACTAGACGGCTTGTTGCACTGACGAGCTCGCTTTTACGTGGTGATGGAACACTGTTGGTTTCGGCTTTCGGCCATTTTTGTATGAAGGCAAGACCCTTATTAAATACAAAAATGGCAAACGCAAAGGCAAGGGAGGCCATCGCCTTACAGGGGGACAACACATGCTTATAATATTTTTTTATAATTGGCTATTTGACAGATTTATAATTTTTATTTGGAATTACTTGGTTGCGGTTAAGAAGTTCACCGAAAGTATTTTTTTTTTAATTTTAAATACGTATTTCGTAAGAAATATAATAATAATAATCATTTTATTTCAAGTAACACTGACTCATAAACAATTAATACACACATAGTCACATTACACTACAACACTCAAATCAAAAATTTCAATACATTAAAAAACAAAATATTACAATATAAAATCAAAACATTATTAAATAAAACAATAAAAAGACATAATTACCATAACAATTGAGTCACATGAGCTAACCACATGCCGCTTACAACAGTGGGAGATGATGGAACAATCAAACCTTACCGCAAGCGCGGCCAACAAGCTGTTTGCGCTCCCCCGCACTCGCCGCACCAGCGAGGCACTCCTCTTGCGCATAGTGGCGTGGAAGCAATCCACGCGCGCTTCCGCAAACATAGCCGAAGCACTGCAATAGCGGGGGAGCGCCAACAACATCCTGAACGCGTTGTTGAACTGAACACGAAGGGCGCTGTAAGACCGTTGCGTATAGTCAGTCCACAAGCTGCACGTGTATAGTGTAGTGCTGTAGGCTGTAAAAAGCGTTATTTTTACATCTATAGAGCACCGAGCAAACCTGCGGATAACCATGTTCGCTCTGACCGACAGCGCCCTCCGTTCCCGCTCAATGTCTGCATCATCCCTCAAGGTAGAAGTCTGAAATGCCCCAAATATTTAAAAATCTCCACCCTTTCCAAGGGAGAGCCAATCAACTTTATTGGTGGCATTTCCAAAACTTTCCTAGGCCCACCCTGAAACACAATGCACTTACTTTTCTTCACATTATATAGCAGTCCGTTATCGGCTGCATATTCCTCACACACACTCAACAGCTTTCTAAGTCCACAGACAGAGGCGCTCAGCAGCACCATATCGTCCGCGGAGCTGATGTTATTAAAACAGACGCCGTCAATGTGACAACCCATATGCTGCTCACTGAGCGTCTCAATCAATCCATTCACATACAGGTTGAAAATGGAAGGAGAGCTCAACCCCCTCTGCCTCACCCCACATTCCAACCTATAAGGGTCCGACAACGTGCCCGCCCACTTTACATTGTTTACCTGGTTACCGTACCAATACTTAAAAATGTTAATTAACTCCCACGGTAACTGAGATGACCTCATCTTCTCCCACAAGATATTATATGAGACCAGGTCAAAAGCTTTGGACAGGTCAAGGAAGCAAGCGTACACAGATGTTTTTCTTTGGGTATAGTATCTGACAGCACTCTTAAAACACAATATCGCGGCTTCTGTAGACAGTCCAGGACGAAACCCAAATTGGTTGTCGTGTAACTTAATGTATTTATTTAATTGTGTATTAAGAATGCCGTCAAACACTTTTGCAACTATGGTAGCTAGAGTAATCGGTCTGTAGTTAGATACATCTGACAAGTCCCCTGCTTTGTTTTTTACCACAGGCAGTACAATAGTTTTCAACATGTCAGCAGGCAAGTCATCATCATCATCCCAGCGTTAATCCCAGTCGCATCCGAAGCCTTTTTCAGCTTTGAAGTCTGGGGTCCGCTTTACCAGTCCATCTGCTGCTATGGCTAAACTGCGACATTTTCCGTGAAGCGACT
The DNA here is from genome assembly GCA_017933935.1 of Sesamia nonagrioides. Classification (NCBI taxonomy): domain Eukaryota; kingdom Metazoa; phylum Arthropoda; class Insecta; order Lepidoptera; family Noctuidae; genus Sesamia; species Sesamia nonagrioides. The sequence continues at coordinate 1,161,919 of JADWQK010001689.1, read as the reverse complement.
GCCGTCTGACCTCCACAACGTGAAGGCGATATCGAAGCATTGATTTTAGACCAATTGTTGGAACTTTTGAGGGCTCCAACAACCCGTAACCACTGCCACTAGATGTTCGTAAGGCAACCGGGACCAACGGCTTAACGTGCTTTCCGAGGCACGACCAGACCAGTGCAAATATTCATATTCATGCATAGAAATATTTGCACTGCGTGGGGATCGAACCCGCGCCTCTTTGCGCAGCGGCCGCGTTCGCTACCGGTACGCCACGGAGATAGTCGTAAAGTCGTAACATACTTTTACTCATCATCATCATCCCAGCGTTAATCCCAGTCGCATCCGAAGCCTTTTCAGCTTTGGAGTCTGGGGTCCGCTTTACCAGTCCAACTGCTGATATGGCTAAACTTCGACATTTTCCGTGAAGCGACTGCTGTCTGACGTCCACAACCTGAAGGCGATATCGAAGCATTGATTTTAGACCAATTGTTGGACTTTTGAGGGCTCCAACAACGCGTAACGACTGCCACTAGATGTTCGTAAGGCAACCGGGACCAACGGCTTAACGTGCTTTCCGAGGCACGACCAGACCAGTGCAAATATTCATATTCATGCATAGAAATATTTGCACTGCGTGGGGATCGAACCCTCGCCTTCTTGCGCAGCGGCCGCATTCGCTACCGCTATGCCACGGAGATAGTCGTAACATACTATTACTATCAGTTGGAATCATTTTGAAGCTTATTACTAGTCCATTACTCCATGTGTCCGAAAATATGTCAGCTCAACAACGTAAATAACGCAATGAATGTTGTTGAACTGTCAAAATGAAACACATTGCTACTGGTGGTGTGTTACGTAATACCCTACAGTTGTCTGCTTCTCGCATCCAATGGGTTCTTGCAGTTTTCTCGGTGGTAGGCCATAACATCGGCTGCCGGCTGAAGTTACCACCCACCAGACAAAGTATTGCCGCCAAGCGATTCGTCGTGTTCCGGCATGATGTCAGGTGAAGCCGTACGGAGGACGGGTCAGAGCAGTTGTGTTGCGATGTGTGGCGGGTACGATGCGCCAAATGTTGTTGTGTCGGGAGTTTGGTCGTGGAGAGTCTCCAGATCAATCTCCCTCTAGCGCAGCATTGTTTGGTCGTGTTGGTCTTGGGTTTAACATTGCATCACCTCGCTCAACTGCCGTCATCCTTCCTATTCCTTAGTTTTTTAAGTTAATGGCTTAATAAACTAGTGCGCTTTACCATCAACGATTGCATCACTGCTTACCATCAGGCGGGATTGCAGTCAAGCACTAGTTTATAATTATTTAAAAAAAAAAAAGACATAGTCATACGCGGCCAAAAGCCTCCTAACTCGGCATGAGGACGTCATAAAAAAACCGGCGACAATTATTTTGCTCGGCTGGTATTTTAATACAGTTCTTGTGTACGATTGCTTATTTACTTATTTAATTGTTAGTTAAAAATGTTGCAAAAACATTGCCTTGAACCAGTACGTATAGAAATCAATGTCTTTATTTACAAAGTCGATTCTCTAAGAAACGTGAAATTTGATTTGTTATGTACAGACGACGGTACATCAAGCTACTGCAATCTGGTTTTTTTTTATTACATTTTCAACCCTATCGGTAAAGCATTAAGGCTTAAGAGGGGACTTTAGTGCCGAGGAATTTGGAAAATAGGTATTTGAAGAAACTATTGCCGTCGCGCTTGCTTCCAACCTCTCCCGGTAAAGTGCGAAAAGGACAGTTGCAGCGCAGGCTGATTTTACCTACAAAAACGTTGACCAAAAGACGTTTCGTATTCCACTGTTTTCTTTTTCAAAACACGACTGGTCTCAATTATTTTTATAACAAAATTTAGAGGAAAAGTATACCTATGCTGCTATTATATTCTTTTTTTGTCAAAAACTCATCACGTTTGTCTAATAGTCATCTGAACATTACGGTAAAAATGGGTTATATTTCGGGGTTTTGGAAGTATCGTATTTCTTTTATTAATTAAGTTTCGGAAAAAATCAAATGAATAGGGGCACGTATAATCACGGTGTAAAATTGTAGAAAAAAAAATTGCTCTAAAAGCAATATTCACAAAGAAAACAGCGGATAACGTTTGTATAGAGAATGCACCTCTAGATAATATTTGACTGTTTCGGGTGGCTTCACACTATGCAATGTCAACATAATGTATACTAATATACAATATGTAAAGAAAACCCTGTCCGATCCGTGAAGGTTTTGTTAGGTATCGATAACTGATTCTACTAATGCCCACAAAGACAGGCAAAACTTAAATTCCCCCAAAAAAAATAAATATTATTTCGCAAAAAGAGGTAACTTAATACATGTGCGGTAAGCAACCCCTTTCCGCGGGCGGTGGGGGGCAGGGCACGCGACACCTGTGAGGTGTCGCGTCGCTATTCGCTTATAATAATACCGGTGTTGTCACTTTATTAAAAATTACCAAATTTCGGGGAAATTGGAACTAATTCAAGGGAAAAAAGGATTATTTCAAAATTAATTAGTATTGTTATTATGATGATTATGTAAAATTTTATATTATATTTGGTCAAGTGTTTACCTAACCTTTAATATCCTTATGGGTCGGACATAGCTGAAGAGTTTGTTTGTTTGTGCGCGCTAATCTCGGGAACTACGGGTCCGATTGGAAAAATTCTTTTTGCGTTGGATAACCCATTAATACAGGAAGGCTTTAGGCTTTAACATTACACTGCGACCAATAAGAGCGGGGCATAACTAACTCCACGCGAACGAAGTCGCTGGCGACCGCTAGTATTACATAAAAAAACACTTCCCGAGATTTTCAGAACAACAAACGCTGATTCATCATTATCATCATAGGCTAAGTACCGCCTTATCCTGGTGTCTGGATTTCTCCAACGTCACCAATTTCCAGGTTTTTTATGTTTCCGAACCTCAAAAGTAAATCTTTATAAGATCACTTCGTTGTTCACTTCATAGTCCACCTGTATCTCAGTCAAGACCCTTGTCAGTAACGCGTATAGTTGCCAAGTTAAAATGAGTATCAAATTCTCAGGGCTGCAATCCCCCCTCCCCCCTCATTGGGAGGACCGGTGCCCCGGAAAGGCAGATGACGAACGCATAGGTGGTTTTTTAGCCGGTAAGAGACCGGCACACCCCTCCGCGTCCCCGAGCGGATTTTTCTACCTTCGGGCTGCAATCCGTTGCAGTAGCGAAAATATCAAAATTCTAAGTCAACGCAATCAACAGATACGAGCTTTTATGTTCCGTTTATGTCACATAATTTTGCCCAATTTTGCACTCCAGCAGTCTTAAAACTTCATCTACTCCATTCTGCCATATGAGCTTGGGCCGCTGTCGACTTCTCAATCAACAAACAGATTACACCAACCTAAAGAGCAAAAAAGAGTACAATTTGTAAAGATTTTCAAATATTTAGCAACAATCAAAGACCTTGATTAGCCATGTACTTGTTTTCTAAGCGCCACAAAGGCTACCACTCCCTCGTGATGCCTCATTGGGCTTCAGTCAAGGTCAGTGATGTCATTTCGTGACCTCAATACTATTGTGTTTTGGCAGAATTTGAAAATGTTCTACGTTTTTCTGTAAATTTTTAATAATACAGCGTTTGCCGACTGTTCATCGTCACGAAATTTCTTGTTCCCGCAACCTAGCTCCTCGCATTAACTCAAAGAAGTGGACAAATACGCTGTGCTAGACTTGCCTTACAATGCATTTAAAGAACAAATCAAATCCAAGCTTTTTTCAAAGGCATATTATTCTGCAAATGACTATTTAAATGATAAGAATAGCTGGTCGCTCTGAGTAACTCAAGACAATGTTTCTATTCCTTCTCCAGAATTAGCTTACTGACACATTATATGAGTTCATATAATTTGTTTTTTACAATGCACAAATGTTTGCACTGGTCTGGTCGTGCCTCGGAAAGCACGTTAAGCCATTGGTCCCGGTTGCCATACGAACATCTAGTGGCAGTCGTTACGGGTTGTTGGAGCCCTCAAAACTCTAACAATTGGTCTAACTGCAATGCTTAGATATCGCCTTTAGGTTGGGACCAGGCTCGAGTCGACGGCGCGTCGTGTTTCACGCGCGCCTCAAAGAGATGTCAGCACATCGTGACGGGGTCCAGGAAGACCGATGCCTCCTGGGTCAGGGTTGCGGGTTGGTTAAAAAAGAAACCGTGGCCCTGGCCGTTGCACAGGCAAGTAAAGAAACACGGGTGGGTTTTAGTCAGTAAAAGTCTGACACGCCCTTCCGCTCTGCCCAGAGCGGGAGAAGTCATTTGATGATTTCCCATCCCAACAAAAAAAAAAAAAAAAAAAAAAGGTTGTGGAGGTCAGACGGCAGTCGCTTCACGGAAAATATCGAAGTTTAGCCAAACTCAGCAGTTAGACTGGTAAAGCGGACCCCAGACTCCAAAGCTGAAAAAGCTGCGGATGCGACTGGGATTAACGCTGAGATGATGATGATGATGACAATGCACAAATGTGTGAGTTGTCACGCCCTTTATGCCAGGGACTTTTATTTAGGTATGTAATAAGTTTTTACTTTTTACATTGCAGTGATATTTTATTTTTTGTTTTGCTTTTCTGGTATTTTGGCGTGGCTAGCTGGCATATTTGTATATTTATTTTTTTCTCTTGTATTACTGTACCTACATAGTATTGTGTAAACTATTGTTTTTTTTTTAAATGAACAGATAGCTGTGCTGCTGGGGAGTTTCTTCCGCCACTTCTTCTTCCCAGCGAAAGCACTAGGAAGTGTCGATGGGTGGGCGTTTTGCGGGACTGTCTTATGTAATATTGACGTTCAAAAAGTGCTGATTCTCAGCCTTGCTTGAATAAATGACCTTTGATTTTGTGCTTTGTGTGTGAAGACAAACCACAAATTTCTCGGTGGTAGGCCATAACATCGGCTGACGGCAACCACCCATCAGACAAAGTCTTACCGCCAAACGATTCGTCTTGATCCGGCATGATGTCCGGTGAAGCCGTACGGAGGACAGGTCTGAGTAGTTGTGTTGCGATGTGTGGTGGGTACGATGCGCCAAATGTTATTGTGTCTGGAAGTTGGTCGTGGAGGGTCTCCAGATCAATCTCCCTCTGGCGCAGCATCGTTGATCGTTCTGTTGGGTTTAACAATGCATCACCTCGCTCAACTGCCGTCTTCCTTTCCATGCACTCAGTTTTTTTGAGCGAATAGGCCGTTAATGAACTAGCGCGGTTTAGCATCAACGACTGCATCACTGCTTACCATCAGGCGGGATTGCGGTCTAGCACTAGTTTATAATTATGGAATAAATAAATATCAGACACACACACTTCCGTCTTCGCAAGGGGATAATACTGCAATATTCCGCCACCAGAGGGCAGTACTAGCGCATACAGATATATTAAGATACTCCATAGACAGTTTACATGCGATTTTAAATACGGGGACCAAAAATACGTCAATTGAAGTGTTTTAGTCAAGGAACTTCTATCTAAACTGGAATGTGAACTATCGATCAAAACGCGGTCCGAGGAAGATAGCTTTACAGTAGCCCTCTGTCCTCGTTGTGTAGGGTGACAAAATGGAAATGTACGTAAAATATTTTTTTTTTATACTTATATTACCTGAGTCTTTTGTGAATATTTAGGTATGGGTGCGAACTTTTTAATTTTATTATTCTAAAAATGGATGAAAAAATTGATAATTTACGGACTATAGCAGGTCAATTTACCCGAAACCTTCAAATATTCCTAATCAATTTTGACCCTTAGTAATTTAGAAATAAAGTTGAAAATCTAATAAAAAAATCTAAATTTAAATAAATAAATATCTATATCTGTAAGAAAGCAGAATTTAATGTCATTGTAAATACCCAATAAAAGCCACTTACTTATTATGTACACAATGACTAAGTGCACATTTATTAATTATTCCGAAATTTATGGTCACCCTACATACAAACAAATAACTTGTATTTGATTATCGCAAAAAGAATACTTAAAGAATGATATTCCGCATCCAGGTTATTACTCAGAATTGCAGCCATTAATGGCACCCTTTTTCACCATCTTTTTCTAATCCAAACTGTTGGTTTCAAACAAAATTACGGAAAATAAATACGGGTAACACTAAGAAAGGGACAGAGGGCTACTGGGACGCTTTCTCCCTCGAACCGCGTTCTCTTCAAATGAGGTGTTATTTCCGATCGACCTTATTGCTCTTGCTATAGAGTCTTCTTTTAAATAAGAGACTTATGCAAGTTCACATTCCACTTTAGGTAAAATTTCCTTGGTTTTAGTATCATCATTGCAACTGTGCGAAGCCGGGGCGGGTCGCTAGTTATACATATAAACCCTCCTCTTTAATCACTCTATTTAAAAAAATAACCGTATTATAATCGGTTGCGTACTTTTAAAGATTTAATCATACAAAGGGACATAGGGAAAGAGAAAGTGACTTTCTTTTGTAATATGTAGTAATATTCAGATATACATTTTCATGATTATACAGACACCAGTACAATTTGTAATTGTTTCAAAAATAGTTGTTCAGTATTATCACTGAACCGTTGAGGTTCAAGGTTGATTGGGAAATTTTGACAGTGCTAATTGCTATAACACTATGGGCATTAAACAAAAGTATGAGATCACAATCAATACTACTGAGGTACAATACTACTGAGGTGTACCTCAGTATTGTACCTCAGTAGTATTGTAATACTACTGAGGTACAATACTACTGAGGTACAATACTACTGAGGTACAATACTACTGAGGTACAATACTACTGAGGTACAATACTACTGAGGTACAATACTACTGAGGTACAATACTACTGAGGTATAATTTTTCCACTCTGATGTGATGCCAGTGCTTGTTCTAGTCGTCAACCAGAAGATTTCTTGCCTCAGCAAAATAATAATAAAATTATCAATGTTAATACTTACGCTAGTCAGTGGTTTCACATCAATTACATGGAAACCTCCAATTTCAATGACATTAGAAGGAAACAGTCTGGATCCAGTGAGTGTAAAGTGATGATACAAAAGAAGAAACTTAGTTACCCGAAACTGTCAAAATTTCCCGAATTCTTTCTCGTTCTTTGTAATTCTTTTTCTTCTTTTCTTTTCTTCTCGATGGAGTGAGATGGATATTGGAGGCACCAGTCGGGAGTATCGTTTGTTCTCGTTACCCCCGACATAGGTGTGAGATGGAACGGAACACCGGGGTAGTTTTTAGTCAGTAAAGAGTCTGACGGACGCCGCCGACCACTCCAGGGTGGCGGAAATTCATGAGGATTTTCCCCACCGAAAAAAAGGCTGTACTTACAAGAAAACATCATCATCATCTTAGCGTTATTCCCAGTCGCATCTGAAGCTTTTTCAGCTTTGGAGTCTGGAGTCCGCTTTACCAGTCTAACTGCTGATTTTGGCTAAACTTCAATATTTTCCGTGAAGTGACATTGCAGTTAGACCAATTGTTGGACTTTTGAGGGCTCCAAAAACCCGGAACGACTGCCATTAGATGTTCGTATGGGAACCGGGACGGCTTAACGTGCTTTCCGAGGCACGACCAGACCAGTGCAAATATTCATATTCATGCACACAAAAATTTGCACTATGCGGGGATCGAACCCGCGCCTCCTTGCGCATCGGCCGCGTTCGCTAAAACTACGCCACGGAGGCTGTTAACACACAAGAAACTTTTTTTTTTAAATGCACATAAATAAAGCAAGCGTTCTAACGGTCGCTGACCGAAACCAAGTTAATATTTCATATGAGCTGAGTATTCTTAGACCTAACATGCAATGTTACTTGGTTCCTAGTAATATCTATTTCAAAGGCCGTTCTAGCCCTTTTATTATGTATCATGGCGTATAAATTGCCCTAGGGAGTATTCAACGGTCGACGAAATAACTACTTTTACTTATTCGCCAAGAATGTAAATAAAATATATGAGTTTATAATGGAAATAGTAAGTAGATTTAATAATGATACGAGGGACTAAAATGCGACATTTTATAAAGGGTGTATCTGACATCGAACGAATACCATGGATGTAATACATGATTCTGAACCCCCCAGTGGTGGAATTTTAACAGACAAAAATTAAAAAACAAATCCCCTAGAGGAAGGCTATTAGGTTCTTTCTTATGGAATTGGTGTTTTGTCGTACTGGCCACTTTGATCTGAAATATCTTCTCTTTGGTGGCTTAAAGGTCTAGTAACCGAGCAAGATCCTTATATATATAAAAAAAAAAAAAAATTTTGGTAAGGAATTCCAATTTCGGATTTATTCATCTATTTAACCTGTCTGTCCTGAACGTAGATCTATGTTCAAAATAAATTATCGTAGTCTGCCGAAGCGTATATCTGCGCAAAAATATGTGATATTGAAAATTAACTTTCTGGGTAGAACCGAGTCTTAAATAAGTTTGACCGCATTCAATCATTCAGATAATGAACGTGTGAATCTAAAATGTCATTTAAATATATAAACAGGCGGCATACGAGAGGTTAATCATGATTTTGTGTTTTATAAAAGGTAATTCATTTTTGTACAAAACACCGATTTCATAATATTGTTACGGGCTCGGGGTATTGAACCTTATGCCATTGACATAAGGTGCATTCGTAACAGTATGTAAGATCCTAATATTTTTCCTCGCACCTGTACCTAAAGACGGTCTTTTTGAGCAAGTTTAATGAAAGTTAACTTTAATACCTACACAATAAAGGTCAGTTTACGCTACAACTTCAAACATTTTTATAACTTTTCAGTGATGTTAGTCACTCTGAAATCAACTTAAATGTCATTGAAATAAAGTTAATATTTGTTTAACTTAAATTGGTAACATTAATTTCAATAGCCCATAGAAGGAATCTCTTCGCACAATCTTGTCGCGCCTGTCTACGGGAACTTCAAAGCTCTAAGTGCAAAGATCTCTTCGGACATTAGACCTTTGGACAATGATTAACAACATTGAAACGCGAATTGAATGATATAATTCTCATAGACTTTTTTTGAAGTTATAACTTCATATAGGACGGTAAAACGCTCCGTTACGTAACGCGTTACGGCGCCAGTCTGTCTGGCTTCCCTTTCTCACGCATACGGTAGCGGTAGGCAGGCTTCTCCTGTCTCAGTCTAACCCACAGCGCTATCCGTATATCGGATAGACGCTTCCCCCTCTTTCTATTCAGTGTAAAGTGTATAATCGAAATACTGTGGCCAGAGAGCATATAACCTAATACTTTTTAGTATGATAAGTTATTATAAAGTATTTCTGGCTTCCCTTTCTCACGCATACGGTAGCGGTAGGCTGGCTTCTACTGTCTCACTCTAACCCACAGCGCTATCCGTATATCGGACAGATGCTTCCCCTCTTTCTATTCAGTGTTAAGTGTATAATCGAAATACTGTGGCCAGAGAGCATATAACCTAATACTTTTTAGTATGATAAGTTATTATAAAGTATTTCTGGCTTCCCTTTCTCACGCATACGGTAGCGGTAGGTTGGCTTCTGTCTCACTCTAACCCATAGCGCTATCCGTATATCGGACAGACGCTCCCCCCTCTTTCTATTCAGTGTTAAGTGTATAATCGAAATACTGTGGCCAGAGAGCATATAACCTAATACTTTTTAGTATGATAATTTATTATAAAGTATTTCTGGCTTGCCTTTCTCACGCATACGGTAGCGGTAGGCTGGCTTCTCCTGTCTCAGTCTAACCCACAGCGCTATCCGTATATCGGATAGACGCTTCCCCCTCTTTCTATTCAGTGTTAATGTTAAGTGTATAATGGAAGAACTGTGGCCAGAGAGCATATAACCTAATACTTTTTAGTATGATAAGTTATTATAAAGTATTTCTGTCTTCCCTTTCTCACGCATACGGTAGCGGTAGGCTGTCTTCTCCTATCTCACTCTAACCCACAGCGCTATCCGTATATCGGACAGACGCTTCCCCCTCTTTCTATTCAGTGTTAAGTGTATAATCGAAATACTGTGGCCAGAGAGCGTATAACCTAATACTTTTTAGTATGATAAGTTATTATAAAGTATTTCTGTCTTCCCTTTCTCACGCATACGGTAGCGGTAGGCTGTCTTCTCCTATCTCACTCTAACCCACAGCGCTATCTGTATATCGGACAGGCGCTTCCCCCTCTTTCTATTCAGTGTTAAGTGTATAATCGAAATACTGTGGCCAGAGAGCGTATAACCTAATACTTTTTAGTATGATTTCTTTAAAGTTAATAAAAGAGTATTTCATAAGTTTTTGAACTTCTTTAGCGGCGCTGTGTGGTTTTTTGTAACGAGTAAAACATGACACGTGACCTGATCGAAAATTTGTAAGACCGAGGGAGAGTAGACCGCCGGCCGGCGTAACGTAGAGTAGGAATTAATATCGCCCTCTCTTTCTGCCGCGCGGCGATAAGGTAGGCCTGAAACTGCGCGTATTTTGTACGGACGGCAGCATTTCAAGCTACCCGAAGCTGTCAAATATTCCCTATCAACCTTGAGCCTTAATATTTGACCAATAAAGTTGAAAATCTAATAAAGAGATTTTACGGATTGTAGTAGCTTGATGTGTTGTCATCTGTACTATAGCCTGCTACGCGCATCCTTTGATGGTGCCTTCTGATGAATCGAACCTCTGTATACTTTAAAAAATCGTGTATACATATAAACTAATAAATCATTTTGTCCGAAATTATTCTAAAGTAACTTAACATAGAACATGAAATTAAATTATTTACCAAATGCCAGCTACCCACGCCAAAAAAAAGCATAGACATTTGTTTTTTTTTTTCTTAAATAGCATTGCGGGCCGAGTTCGACATTTAAATTTTTAAACGGCCTCCGAGCGAAACTAATTAATTGGTGACCCTTACTGTAGACAGTTCGGATAGTTTGAAGTACCTAAGTCTCTTGTTGTGCCCGTGATTGATTGACGATTAACCGTAATTCATAGAAACGGCGGCCATATTTGATGCAACTGACAGTGGTTCGTGGAACTTTTAATCGACCTAGAAATGTTACATGAGTTACTAGAAATAAAACCAACCAGACAAGAGAGAGTGGTATCTCGTTGGTAGGCCACAACATCGGCTGCCGGCAGAAGTTACCACCCACCAGACTAAGTCTTGCCGCCAAGCGATTCGTCGTGTTCCGGCATGATGTCTGTTGGAGCCGTACGGAGGACGGGTCTAAGCAGTTGTGTTGCAATGTGTGCCGGGTACGATGCGCCAAATGTTGTTGTGTCGGGAGTTTGGTCGTGGAGAGTCTCCAGATCAATCTCCTTCTGGCGCAGCATCGTTGGTCGTGTTGTTGGGTTTAACATTCCATCACCTCGCTCAATAGCCGTCTTCCTTCATATTCACGCAGTTTTTTTTTAATGAATAGACTTTTAATAAACTAGCGCGCTTTTCCATCAACGATTGCATCACTGCTTACCATCAGGCGGGATTGCGTTCAAGCACTAGTTTATAATGATAAAAAAAAAACAAAAGATAAGTGTTCCGCGTTTTGCTTGGTAATCTAATTTGACCTCGTAAAAAGGTCTCTGAATAAAGTTGCCTCGTCATTTCTACCGCGTACATCGAAGGACTGGAGGAAATTGTCTACATGGGGCTTCCGGTCTGACTACAATTTAAGTGTCTTCAAGGCTAGAGTGAATAAGCTCTTAATAAATTAGTGCGCTTTACCACCAACGATTGCATCACAGCGTCCCACCGAGCGCGATCGTCGTCAAGCACTTGTTTATAACATTAAAAAATATATATACATAATTTATGATAGATATATACAATATGTAAAGAAAACCCTGTCCGATCCGTGAAGGTATTGTTAGGTATCGATAACTGATTCTACTAATGACCGCAAAGACAGGCTAAACTTAAAAAAAAAATCCCCCTGAAAAAATAAATATTGTTTCGCAAAAAAAGGTAACTTAATACATGTGCGATAAGCAACCCCTTCCGCGGGCGGCGGGGGGCAGGGCACGCGGCACCTGTGACGTGGTCGCGTCGCTATTCGCTTATAATAATACCGGTGTTGTCACTTTTTTAAAAATTACCAAATTTCGGGGAAATTGGAATTAATTCCCGGGAAAAAAGGATTATTTCAAAATTCATTAGTATTGTTACTATGATGATTATGTAAAATTTTATATTATATTTGGTCAAGTGTTTAGCTAACCTTTATTATCCTTATGGGTCGGACAGGGTTTTCCTTACATATTGTATATACATTTTTTACGTTATTTTGTGTTTATGCGAAACCCAAAACACGTGTCCAGTCATCATCATCATCGACCTTTTTATCGTCCCACTCCTGGGCATAGGTCTCCTCTCATACAGAGCAGGATTGACCGTAATCACCACGCTTGCCAATGCGGTTTGGCGATTTCAGACTTAAAGTCCAGGTTTCCTCAAGACGTTTTCCTTCACCTTCAGGCATTGGTGTCCAAGATATACTTAGAAGTAAGTCGGCAAGTACCTACCAATGTAACTTTTCTAAAGTTATACGTACTTTTCTAGTATATCTTGGAGGTGTCCAGTATTTTTATGTAAAGAATCTATGTACAAAATTTCAAAAAGATATCATGAATAATCAATCACAAAGTTATGAGCTTGTTATCTTACTTGGTTGTCCCAACAAAAATATGGTCAACGTACGAGCTATACTATGGTCTACCGTCAGCAGTGTGCGCTCGGTAACCACACTGCAACAATTTCTAAATGTATTTGGGAAAAAATATAACATGTTGTAAAAATTATTGGAATCGATTCAATTGCTTATTCTGAACAAACTATATACAGAGTGGTGCTGACAATACGACAATAAATTAAACATCGTGTACCTCAGCACATTTTCAGTCTATCAATAAAAAAATCTATAAATATATTTATTAGTTTAGTCACAGGAAATTACATTTCATTTTTCACATTTTCTACATGATGTACATGTTGATAAGGAAGCGCTTACAGGTTGATGACCGCCGCATCCAACGGTACCAAAATTTAATAATAATGGCGCGAAAATCAAGTCGATACAGGAACGCGCTGTCGCTCTCTGATCGGAGGTCATTGAACCAATATCTTAAAGGATGTTCTATTCCGTTTGCAATTTGATGCGATTTAGTTTGTTTGAAATTTTTATTTTTGATGCTAGGTTTTTTTCTATGGTTTAGGATTATTTCTACGAACCAGCATGGTCTGTGTTTTCATTTATTGTCGTATTGTCAGCACCACTCTGTATAAAGTAAAAATAACGTTGTATATTATAAATAAATACAAAGGCCATGAGATAGCAGTACACTTTGTACCGTTGTCCAGTGTTTGAATAGACGAAAAATAAGAAAGTGCAGATGACACAGCATTTTGAATATCCGTGGCCATCATTAAGGCAGGTATCACACCTCCACCGCGAAAACGTCGCAGCGAAACCGCGTTAGTTTTACCACGCGAAACTGCTTCTTGTAACGTACAGATTTGACTATGATTCTTTTTCAAACACCTCCGCGTTTGCCTGGCCTGTTTCGCACGTACATACATACAGATACGAAGGTATCTGAAGTCGTGGTGGCCTAGTGGTAAAAACACCAGCCTCTCAAATATGATTGTGCGGGTTGGATTTCAGGTCAGACAAGTACCAATGTAACTTTTCTAAAGTTATATGTACTTTCTAAGTATATCTTGGACACCGATTACAAGGTGAAGGAAAACATCTTGAGGAAATCAAGATGTTTTCCTTCACCTTGTAATCCTGGACTTTAAAAGTCTGAAATCGTCAATCCGCATTGAGCAAGCGTGGTGATTACGCTCAATCCTTCTGTGTATCAGAGGATGCCTGTGCCAAGCAGTGGGATGATAAAAAAAAAGATAAGGTTGATGATGATGATGAGAGGAAGTCTGAAATCGTCAACCCGCATTGAGCAAGCGTGGTGATTACTCTCAATCCTTCTCTGTATGAGAGGCGACCTGTGCCCAGCCGTGGGACGATAAAAAGGTTGAAGATCATGATCTGTAGGGAGTCAACATGTTTGTAAAGCGCAATTTCTGGTTTTTGGACAATGCATGTTGATTTCACTTAAACTTGTAAATAAGGATCGGATCGTTTACAGACTGTATTTGCCAAGTAGATAGCGACAATAGTTTGCTATATTTGCAATCCATTTGTTATACGGACGACAGCAGGTCAAGCTAACTGAAATTGTCAAATATTCCTAATCAACCTTGAGCTTGAATGCTTTAGGGATAGAGTTGAAATTCTAATAAAGAAATTTGACGGATTATAGTAGCTTGATGTGGTGTCGTCTGTACGATGATATTTCGGTAATCGAAACGCGACATAATGTAGTCATCATCATCATCATCATCCCAGCGTTAATCCCAGTCGCATCCGAAGCCTTTTCAGCTTTAGAGTCTGGGGTGCGCTTTACCAGTCCAACTGCTGATATGGCTAAAGTTCGACATTTTCCGTGAAGCGACTGCCATCTGACCTCCACAACCCGAAGGCGACATCAAAGCATTGCAGTTAGACCAATTGTTGGATTTTTGAGGGCTCCAACAACACGTAACGACTGCCACTAGATGTTCATATGGCAACCGGGACCAACGGCTTAACGTGCTTTGCGAGGCACGACCAGACCAGTGCAAATATTCATATTCATGCATACAAATACTTGCACTGTGCGGGGATCGAACCCGCGACATAATGTAGTATTGTTATTAAAGCCTAGTACAATTTTTGGCAGGTGCAGGACCGGTCGTCGTGGAGATCTTTGAGGGAGCCCTATGTCCAGCTGTGGACGTCTTTCGGCTCAAATGATGATGATGACGTATTCTATGTTAATAAAGTCCTCTGTACAATAGAAAATGTATGTTAGGACAGAGTAATTTGAAAAGGGTAACCGCGGAGTTTTTTCTCGTCTCTATTCAATAAGAAACCAATTGTAATAGACCGTCTTCTGACGTTTTAAAGTAGCGATGTAAGTTTATGTGTATAAAATATTTTGATCAACTATTCTCGACCTTAAGTGTTGCAATTCTTCGGGCTATGTCGGTTACTTCTGCGGATCTGCTCAGTTCTGATTTGATCACGCAGTGAAACCCCAAGCATAGCTCTCTGCTTGCATTGCCTTTTGAGAGACGTTGAGCTTGGGTGGACCGACGACCTGATAAAGGTCGCGGGAAACCGCTAGATGCGGAAGGCGCAGGTCCGGTTGTCGTGGCGATCCTTGGAGGAGGCCTATGTCCGGCAGTAGACGTCTTTCGGTTGAAATTATGACGATGATGATGATTTTCGGCCGCAATAGCATTATTTCGTATGTATACAATATGTAAAGAAAGCCCCGTCCGACCCACAAGGATAATAAAGGTTTGGTATACACATGGCCAAATATTTTACATAATCATCATAGTAACAATACTTATGAATTTTGAAATAATCTTTTTTTTCCGCGAATTGATTCCAACTTCCCCAACATTTGGTATTTTTTTTTTAAAGTGACAACACCATTTTGGACAGTATTATTAAGAGTGATAAGACCACGTGCCGCGTGGCCTGCCTCCCTTCACCCGCGCATGTATGCCTACCGTGTTGCTTACCGCACGTGTATTATGTAAGTTACCTCGCTTTTTCGAAATAATATTTATTTTTTTAGGGGGATTTTTTTATGTTTAGCCCGATTTTGTAGGCATTAGTAGAATCATTTATCGATACCTAACAATACCTTCACGGATCGGACAGGGTTTTCTTTACATAATGTAAATATCATCGAACCTATACATCTGACCTGCAATCTGCTTCTAAGGTCAATTATTGTATATCGCAGTGAAATTTGTTTAGTGGCTTCGCATTATTATTTTCGCTTCGGAGGTGTACTAAGCCCTTAAACTTTGCTTTTGAGTATCGACACGGTTGAAGTTCTATTGCTTAATTTAAAATGACAGCCGAGAAAAAAAAGAACAGGTTGTACTCCGGGAGCACCGGCCGGCAGTAGTGAAAACTTGAACATAATTGTTGTGCATTTTTGAATAGTTTGGAATGGTCATGGTGTATATTAGGTAAATATATTTAAGTAATTCAAAATCTTAAAAAAGCAAATTATGAAAATCGAAAACGACAAAAACTAACGGCGAAACTTCAAAAGTGACAGATTTAGTGTTTCTTACTAAGGGAGAGTTGCAAGTATTAGGTAACGCAATTTTTAAAGATTTTTGACCCCCTTCCCCCGCTCGAAACGCACCATTATGTTTTTCTGCCCCCCCCCCCTCTTTCAATTTTATCCTAAAGTCGTAATAAGTTATGTAACAGTTTTTACACTTGGTAGTTAAAATTCCCTATTTTTTTAGAAATAATGTGACGTAACTTGTTTTAAGAAAGACCCCCTCCCGCCTCTGTAACGCATCGTAACGTTTTACGAGACCCCCTCCCCCCTCAAATTGCGTTACGTAATACACGAACTCTCCCTAATTTCTAATTTAAAAAGAGACTGAAATATGCGGTGTGAAACTCGAATTCGTTCAATCGAACGTTTCGATCTATAATATAGATTAAATTTTATTTCAAAATAAGGAACTCGTACTACCAATATCATCGAAAACTAACAGTTTGACGTTTAGACGAAAACTTTAATAGTTTACAGTATTGAAAAACTCATACTATGGTCCGTATTACAGAACGTCACTCAAAACTCAAGCTTTACTTAAGTCTCGTTTCAGGCCATTTGATTGGTTGAAACTAGTTTTAACTAATGCTTAAGCAGAGATCAATTCTTGAGTTTCCTTCTGGAATACGGACCTAAGCCTACAGGAAATAATTTCGCACGTTTTGGCGCCGATTCTCTAGTTCACAAACTAAAAGTATTTTAAGTTCAGTATGGCTACCATGAGTTTTCATTACGAGACTCGGGTGCGTATTACAGAACGTCACTCAAACTCAAGCTCTACTTAAGTCTCGTTTCAAGCCTTTTGATTGGTTGAAACTAGTTTTAACTAATGCTTAAGCAGAGATCAATGCTTGAGTGACGTTCTGTAATACGGGCTTCGATCGTCGATATCGAGCGCGTATGACTCATCGAGACATGGTAGACTCATGGTAGCATGAGTCTTCATTGCACACAATGCATTTTTTTCTTACACATTTACCCACGTAACCGGTTTTCATAAGACGCGACCATACCAGCGTAGGCGACTCTCTTACAGTTTATCTGTTATGTCACGGACACGGAGACTGCCACGGATGCGGGAGTTTCTGGTACGGTCTCTCCGCGTAACTCCACACATCCACCGCAGCATATTCATCTCCGTGACACTCAGCTCCTGCTTGTGTCGCTCTTTTCATCTGAGTAGCGTGTGCGAATGCGTCCCAACGTCAACTCGGCAATGTGCCGGACGTTGTGATCGCTCTTAGCGATAAAACCGCCCATTGTGTCACCCTTTGTAAAATCTTATATTTATTTTCTGTAATCTATGTGGTGTACCTACATAATAAAGAATATTCTAGTCTATTGTATTCTTCGCCCATCGCCATTATCATGGAAGCAGTAGGCAATGTTTACAGAGCCTAGGAATTAATCTCAGCGGGGTAATTGTGTGACATACAGTAAGTAACCTTGGTCGTGCCTCGGAAAGCACGTTAAGCCGTTGGTCCCGGTTGCCACACGAACATCTAGTGGCAGTCGTTATGGGTTGTTGGAGCCCTCAAAAGTCCAACAATTGCTCTAACTGCAATGCTTCATGTCGCCTTCGGGTTGTGGAGGTCAGACGGCAGTCGCTTCACGGAAAATATCGAAGTTTAGCCAAAATCAGCAGTTAGACTGGAAAAGCGGACCCCAGACTCCAAAGCTGGAAAAGCTTCGGATGCGACTGGGATTAACGCTGAGCTGATGATGATGATGATGATTATCAGTAACCAAGTCCTCCATTTTGGCAGTTTAACGGCATTCATTTCGTTACTTACGCTGCTGAGCAGTAAAATCTTTCAAACAAATGAAGCAATGCATTATCTACATCCTAAACATGATTTCAAACGTCATTCATACACATGTAGGTACTATAAATAGCATTATTATAACACCTCTTTGATATTTAAACAACCAATCGGAAATCTTCAAATTCAAGTTAGGTAAATTACATCGAATGTATTAAAAACTCCAAAAAAAAAAAAATCGCGGTGACGTCAGACAGATTCTAAGTGATGTTTTTTTTTTGTCTGTGGTATAATGAATTTATTTGTTGACTTGTTAAACGTTATGAATTTTAAAATACGTGCTGTGAATCATTTTATGAGTAGCGCCATGGCTCAATTCTAATGGGTGCGCGTGCGCATGGAATATTTATACGTACCAATAATTACTAGTCTCTAAAATATTTCATCACCACTGCTCTCAAAATGGTATGGAAAACATTGTGAGGAAACAGACGTAGTCCCACAGCCAAAAAATTGAAGACATGTGTCATCATGCCGGAATGCCAGAACACGACGAATCGCTTGGCGGCAAGACTTTGTCTGGTGGGAGGTAACTTCTGCCGGCAGCCGATGTTATGGCCTACCACCGAAACTCAGGTGTATGTGCTCATTAAGTCAGTATCCAGGAAGAAAATAAACGCAAGGTATATGGCAAGAAGCTTCATGTCCTCTTAAAGTAACTTTACTTACGAAGACGGTTGATATATGACACTTAAACAATATGGCGGACTAATTCTTTCCATTTTGAAATACGAACTGATAAAATAATTTGAATGAATGACATGCTGACGTCACATCCGTATGTGGGTCGTATGCGCAACTGCAGCTTGATAACTTGGAAATGAGTTGTTGAAATAATTTAGTGGTCAAATTGATAACGCAAAGGGCATAGTAACATTTTTAGTTTAATATTGTTTGCGAGTAGTCGTGATGGCCTAGTGGTTAAAACACCAGCCTCTCAAGTATGAGTGTGCGGGTTCGATTCCAGGTCAGGCAAGTACCAATGTAACTTTTCTAAGTTATATGTACTTTCTAAGTATATCTTACCACTGAATGATTTACAAGGTGAAGGAAAACATTTGAGGAAACCAGCAGGGGAATCACGTAACACACTATCATTAGCAATGGGTTTCATTTTGACAGTTCAACAACATTCATTGCTTTATTAACGTTGTTGAGTAGACACATTATCCGATCATATGGAGCAATGGATTAGCAATTGATTTCAAAATTATTCCAATTGATAGAAATAGTGTATTACGCAATTAGGATGCTGGACTTTAAGTCTGAAATCGCCAACCCGCATTGAGCAAGCGTGGTGATTACGCTCAATCCTTCTCTGTGTGGGGAGACCTGTGCCCAGCCGTGGGACTATAATAAATATACTTAGTTTAAAAAACTAAAAAAAAAAACATGCTTTTAAAAAACATCAAACTAAAAAGTAAAAAAAATATTTTAAAAAAAGCGTGAGGCGCTTTGTGCCATAATTTTTGTATATTAAGCGACTCACGCTTTTTTTAAAATTATTTTTAACTTTTTAGTTTGATATTTTTTAAAAGCATGCTTTTTTAGTTTTTTAAACTATATTTATTTTCATCTTTTTAGTTAGATATTCTTTAAAAAAAAAACGAACCAACGAACGTATTGAAAACGGTGGGACATTTCACAGTAATGAGCCGCTCACTCGTAATTTCCAAAGAGTTAGAGACGGACAAACAAACAAACAAACTAGCAAATATACAAGTGAAGGTAATGAAAAGCATGTAAAAAGGTTGATGATGATAACATAATAAAATTGTATTTTATTCTCTTCTAAATATTATTTCTATTACGGTTCACATAACACTTTTCGATAGCTAATTTGACCCCGTATAAACTCAAGCTGTTATCACTTTTCGATAGCTAATTTGACCCCAAAATAACTTCACATTTTTACATTCCTATCCATGGTTCCATGGTGTACTCCACGCCAAGCCAACCGCCTTCTCTAAACAGGCCTCAAGACTTCGCACACAGGCAGCCGACTGCAACCACTTTTTGTGCCTCCATTGAATTGTAAATGCGACGTAGAGTGGAGCGGGCAAAAAGTGAGCGAGCGAGATAGATAGCAAAGCGCGGATGGAACAGTAAATCAAGTCGGTACTAACACCGACTTCCTTGTTAATGTTGTTAGACGAAGGAGACTAGTCTCCACGACACAGGGAGTCCTAGTGTGGAGGCTAGTGCTATTTAAATATTGTAATGTTTTTCTGAACAATAAAGTTTTTATTATAATAACTAGCAGGACTTCAATTTGAGCTCAGTTGATATAAAATAAGCGCCTGTTAAAATAATTGGAGCACAATATGTACGTCCGCGTTCGCTCCTATTTTCGCAAAATTTTTTGTTACTGCTCTGCTCCTATTGGTCATAGCGGGATGTTATATAACAGGGATGGCGAACCAATGGCACGCGTGCCGTCGGTGACACGTAACAAAATAATTTCGGCACGGCATAATTTCAAAAATTTCTTTAAAAACTAACAATGGACCTCACTAAATTGGCGACTACAGGATTCCGAGAAACGTCAAGACAGATTTAAAATAGCAATAATACGCAAGTATAATTATAGTATTTTTTCCTGTAATAAAGAAGTAAAGTCATTAGTAATAAGTAAAGTATAATTTATTTGTAGGCACTTCATGGCCACTTGAAATTTTTAATGGGCAAAAATGGCACGTAGATGCATAAAGGTTCGCCATCCCTGTTATACAGTATGTTAACTAACAGAGGGCGTTCCCGTTAACCCGAAATAGTATAGCATACATACATGCTAAAAAAAATATTTCCATTCGAAAACAAAATGTTTTAAAATTTTTTCCAATATGAAAATATTCAATAAAAATTTTAAATTGACATATAAAAGAAACACACTGTACACGCGAACATGAAAGACGGCAACGTCGCAATTTATTTATACATGACGACTACTATTTTGATTTAAAACAGGAGGTTTCAAATTTATTTCCAAGGACCGAGACTTTTTTTTTTTTTGAACTCAGCGCATCCAGATCTATATGATTATCTATAATGGTGAGGGTTTTGAGCAACTTCGGGCACATACATACATACAGACAGACATACAAACATACGCACTTTATATTAGAAAAATTAGAATTTCTTTTTATTCGGATTTTTATGGTTATTTTTGTATGCTGATATTTTTATTTTAATCTATTAATGATATATATTAACGAGTTTAAGGGAACGCCCTCTGTTATTTAACATACTGTATAGCCTATGTCCTTTCTCAGGCTCTAGACTATCTGTGTACCAAATTTCATTACGATCGGTTGAGTAGTTTTGGCGTGAAAGTCGGATAGACAGACAGACAGATACTTTCGCATTTATAATATTAGTATGGATTATTATTAAAAGGCCCCGATTCCCTTGTTCACAAACTAAACTAAAGTTCCGTGCGTCTTTTTCTTTCTATATCAATAAGAAAAGGATAGAAGATAACATTTTAATTTAATCCTGTCAAATTAAGATACTCCATAGACAGTTTAGACGCGGTTATAAACATGGCGACTAAAAATGCACCCATTTACGTCAGGACCGGATAATTTTGACAGGTCTAAACTAGGGTTGTAACGGAGCTTCGCCTCCGCTTCCGTTACTGCGGAAGTTCCGCAAGAAATCGTATCTTCGCTTCCGCCTCTGCCTCCGCACAATTTTTGCGGAGTTATAACGGAGGTTTATTTACGTATTTATAAAATAAATAACGCGCAAGCTGCGACGCTCGACAACCGTCCGGTCGTGTTTGAGCGCGAAATGGTCAAGAATCAACTAGTGCGAGGCGGGAATGCGGCAAACACAATTTGTTTCTCCTTAATTTTCATTACAAGAAGGTAATATTTATTTTACCAAGTATACTACTATTAATGTACATATTTAAAATAAAAATTTTGTTTTAATTAACCATAAATTTCAATTTTTTCTATATGTACTTTCACCTCCGCCTCCGTTAACCTCCGCATCCGCTGAGGTGAGACTCGTCGCCTCCGCATCCGCCTCCGCCTCCGCTAACAAGCCTCCGTTACAACCCTAGTCTAAACTGACGTTTAATCTTTTAAAATTAGTTTAGTTTTTTAACAAGAGAATCGGCGCCAATGCAGCCTAAATTTTAGTTCAGTGCGGATTTTTCTTTTCATTTTAGTAAGGTGAAGGAAGGAAATATTACAATAGTGTAATCCACGCAGATGATCAGCGCCTTTGGAGGGGGGGAGATGAAGACATCTCCAACACAAGTATTATTAGCTAGCTGCGCCACACGGTTTCACCCATTTTTTTTTTATATGCCCCGCTCCTATTGGTCGCAGCGTGATGTTAAATAGCCTAAAGCCTTCCCGGATTAATGCGCTATCCAATGCAAAAATAATTTTTCAAATCGGTCCAGTAGTTCCTGAGATTAGCGCGCACAATCAAACAAACATACAAACAAACAAACTCTTCAGCTTTAAGATTACTTGCTGAAGCAATTTTTTTTAGATCTTTATTTAGAAAGCCTTGCCAGACATGACAATGTCGCTCTATAAGACTATAACTACATCATCATCATCAACCTTTTTTCGTCCCACTGCTGGGCACAGGTCTCCTCTCATACAGAGACGGATTGAGCGTAATCACCACGCTTGCTCAATGCGGGTTGGCGATTTCAGACTTAAAGTCCAGGTTTCCTCAAGATGTTTTCCTTCACCTTCAGTCATTGGTGTCCAAGATAGACTTAGAAAGTACATATAACTTTAGAAAAGTTACATTGGTACTTGCCTGACTTGGAATCGAACCCGCGCACAAATACTTGAGATGCTGGTGTTTTAACCACTAGGACACCACGACTTCGAATGCATTAAATCAGATTAATTTGTGTAGAGAGAAAAAAATATATATTATTATTATTTCTTATTTATTTATTGAGATGTTAAACCGGAGCTGTCACCTGTAAAAGCTTTACCACTCCTCTTCGAGGCTGTCTTGATGCAAGAGTTGTCAATTTCTACTCCTTTGACGAGACACTTGTGATAAACTTAGAAACAGTAATATTACTGTTGTTTCTATACTGTGGCTCCAGTCTAACGGTTTCTAAACCAGCTTAGGGAATGCACTAGGAAAGCCACGGGAAATAAGTATCTAAAACTAGTTACACACATAAATATTACATGCATTTTTATTATTTTATTGGATTGAACTTCTTGTTTGAGATCTATGAGTTTACCGTGCAACTAGCATATACAGGATGGCCCATCGATTGACGTCATAAAAAAAAATTTAGGTCCGTCATTTCGTGGGGTATCCGAAACACCCCCATGTATGTTCCGCGATATTTCATAGTTTTTGAGTTATGAATTTTTTTTTACTTTTCGAGGAATTTCAACCGGTCAAGTATAAAAAATTGTTTTATTTTTTTTAATTAAGACTTCTTTAGATTTTTTTTTTTTGCAACAGAATCCTCATGTGCTGTACTTTAATACATAAAATAACTAGCTTCGTAACTTTGATGAAAATTACGAAAATGTTGGTCAGAATAAAAAAAAATACGTTCCGTGAATTAAGACTTTAATTTTCAACTTTACATTAAAAATCTAATCGAGTGTTGAGTGGCGTATGCTGTTGTGCGGTCTGGTGTTCTCAATGGCGAATTAATTGGTCCATTAGAATTGCCGAGCAGACTTGATGGACCAACTTACAAAAACTTCTTAGAGAATGACTTTGAAGATTTGCTTGAAGATGTAGATCTACAACTAAGACGCACTATGATATTTCAATGTGACGGCGCTCCGTGTCACTATGCGACACAAGTCCGGGATTATTTGAATGAAGAATTTCCTTACAGATGGATAGGATGCGGTGGACCGATTCCATGGCCTCCGCGCTCACCTGACCTCAACCCCATAGATTACTTTATTTGGGGCTATTATAAGGAAACAGCATACGCCCGGGAGTGTTCCAGTAAACAAGAACAAACAATTGTAACCAGATACGTAATTTTATGAATTTTGCTACCTTGGTGTTTAGAAAGCCCGGTTTGAGCCAAATTTGCTTTAAAGTACTACTTCTGTCTTCTGATAATGAAAGCTGAGAGTCTGGCGCATTTTTGAGAGTAAATAAGAAGTGAAATAACACTTGATTAGATTTTTAATGTAAAGTTGAAAATTAAAGTCTTAATTCACGGAACGTATTTTTTTAAATTCTGACCAACATTTTCGTACCTTTCATCAAAGTTACGAAGCTAGTTATTTTATGTATTAAAGTACAGCACATGAGGATTCTGTTGCAAAAAAAAATCTTAAGAAGTCTTTATTAAAAAAAAAAACAAATTTTTATACTTGTCCGGTTGAAATTCCTCGAAAAGTAAAAAAAAAATCATAACTCGAAAACTATGAAATATCGCGGAACATACATGGGGGTGTTTCGGATACCCCACGAAATGCCGGACCTAAATTTTTTTTTATGACGTCAATCGATGGGCCACTCTGTATATATATATATTTTTTATTAGTTATAAACTAGTGCTTGACTGCAATCCCGCCTGATGGTAAGCAGTGATGCAATCGTTGATGGTAAAACGCACTAGCTTATTAAGCCTATTTACTCAAAAAAACTGGGTGAATAGGAAGGAAGATGGCAGTTGAGCGAGGTGATGCAATGTTTAACCCAACAACACGACCAACGATGCTGCGCCAGAGGATGATCTGGAGACCCTCCACGACCAAACTCCCGACACAACAACACTAGGCACATCGTACCCGGTACACATCGCAACACAACTGCTCAGACCCGTCCTCCGTACGGCTTCACCAGACATCATGCCGGAACACGACGAATCGCTTGGCGGCAAGACTTTGTCTGGGGTCTTCTGCCGGCAGCCGATGTTATGCCTACCACCGAGAAAAAACTTCCCAATATCAACCGCCTTCAACACCCATCTAGTCGGCGGGTCCTCATTTTTTAAAGGATCAGTGAAATTTATACCCTACTCCTCAATTCCTCATTCATCTCTAAACCTTGATCTAAGTCAAGCTTTCGTCATTACATGCAAATGAAACTCTTTCCATTCCATACTCAAATAAATTGTAATCATGGGAATGCCAAGTCGCCATAGTAATTTAGGCCCACTGTGCACACAAATTTAAAATAATGATAATAATAGGGGGCAATTGTAAAAATTAATCAGTAAAAGAAATGCTTTACAAAAAACTTAGTGTTTCAAAGTTATTTACGATTCTTATATTCCATCAGTACTGTTTATGTCAATACACTCGGAGTCAAATAATACAAAAAACATTGTAGTTTCACATCTTTTTTCATTTTGTTCATCATCATATATCACTAAAAATTGTGCCGGTGGAAAAATATTATTCTGATGCCGTGCCCATCCTAAGTACCATACTGTCATAACATGGGCACATCATCCTACAGTGCGGCAGCCGAAAATACAGTTACAGCAGTACTGCTGTACTGCTGCGCGGCCTGTGTTAGCAGTGCTGACTAAAACATACATAAAGTATACTTTGCGACTAACATTATAGTTAGCGATTCTGACCCTCGTCAGTGAACAGTTATGTCCAAATATATTGCCATTCATGGTTCTATTTCTAGCATTAGTGCACACTTCAATAATAATATATTTTAATAGTATAATATAATTAAATAGGCTGCAAGTGCAAATGTTTCTCTATGCTTGCCTGATAATCTCGGTACTTCTGCAGGAATTTTCTCAAATTGCTGTTTGGAAAATCCTAAATAATAATGAACAATAATGATCTGCCATAGTCTGAATGTTGTCAAAATCTAAATGCATTATCATATTATCTTTCAGTAAAGAGTAGTTCTTCCATTTGTTCAGAGTTAAATGTTCTAATAGGATTCAATATTGATTGCACCAATAAATACCGGTCAAGTGATATGAGCAGATTCTACAATCTGAAGGCACATAGTAATTATATATAATCGCAAAGTAAACTTACGCGTAGTGATACTGGGACTAAAAGTCTTTCAACACTGTTACAATCAGGGAAAAAACAATGCCGTTGTATACTTGGGGCCTGTATGTAATTTGGCAGTATTACTTGATCACTGGTATGTATATCTGCATTTCTTTCTTCTGCTTGGGTAGAAGTCACAGTGCATGCCTCAGATTCTAGAGGACTATGTCTTGTTGCTTCAGGTTCACATTCTAAAGCAGAAAGTGATGCTGTTCTGTCAATCCTTTGCCAACATGTATGACAGGGAAGTGTTGTTCTTGTTAACTGCAACAAAAGTAAACAGCTGGTGTAAAGAAATATTATACCAAATTATTTTGTATTTTTAGTTAGACATAGGTAAACATAAAAAATATTCAATGCCTTCAGATTTAGTGTATCTAGTAGTCACTTATTTATTTGGATTCTAACCAAAAGACATAACATAACAAAAAAAAAAATACCTGACAAGGCGATATCTGTTGGGCAACCATATTTCATATGTGTTTGTATTCAATGTATGTGATCGTTTCCATAAAAGTGATGTGCCACAGCTGATACATACATTTACATGATCAACGATAGGCTCAGGTCTTGTGGGATGTCGTATCTCATTCCAAGCATTGGTCCAACATGCATGGTACACCAAATTATCACTGGAAACTTGTACCTGAAAGAAAAGATGAGTAAAGTTTTAAAGTCAGCTCTTAAAATACGTCTAGAATAGTATTGTTAAATAAGATTTCTAATAAATACGTAAGTACATTATATTTACCTGCCCAATCCATCATTGTTGTATAAGACATCGAACTTCAGCGATTTCCAAAGTATATCTTCGCATTCTGGATATATTCAAACTAGGGTTGTAACGGAGCTTCGCCTCCGCTTCCGTTACTGCGGAAATTCCGCAAGAAATCTTACCTTCGCTTCCGCCTCCGCCTCCGCAAAATTTTTGCGGAGTTATAACGGAGGTTTATTTACGTATTTATAAAATAAATAACGCGCAAGCTGCGACGGTCGACTACCGTCCGGCCGCGTTTGAGCGCGAAATGATCAAGAATCAACTAGTGCGAGGCGGGAATGCGGCAAACACAATTTGTTTCTCCTTAATTTTCATTAAAAGAAGGTAATATATTTTTCATCCCACCATCTCGGAAAGAGTATTTTTAATCTTCAATATCTGACTGGAAAAGCCGTTTTTATTCTCTAGAGGATAAAGTAAATTGAATTTAGAACATCGTGTGCATTAAGTTTGTAAATTAAAAAAAAAACATTAAACCTATTTACTGTTACCTCTATGGTGCCGAATATATCATACAACTTTTTTTTAATTTGTTAAAAACTCAGACTCGGAACCTTCTTGGTGTTCTTTTTCAATTTTCTTTGTACGCGGTTCTTTACGCGGCATTTTTTCACGTCATTGTTAAACCTTATATTAAAAAAAAGAAACTTGAAAACAAGTGAAAAACTAAAATGAGTGATTCTAGCGACGAGGAAGTTTGATTGACGCCAACAGAATTGACTGAAAGTGTTAATAATGCGCAAATGAGCTTTCTACCTCAACAATCACACGAGAAGTATTTAAAACAGTACGATATGTTCAACACGTGGCGACTAGCAAAAGGAGCCAAAACTTTCTCAGAAAACGTTTTGCTGGCATATTTTATAGAATTATCCGAGAACAAGAAAGCAAGCACTCTATGGAGTATGTATTCGATGCTAAAAGCAACAATAAAGATGAAAAAAGACATACATATCGATACCTATCCTAAATTAGTAGCATTTTTAAAAAGAGCCTCATCTGGTCATCATCCAAAAAATCGAAGGTTTTCACAGTATCTGATATTGAAAAGTTTCTTAACGAAGCACCCGATTCCGTATATTTGGCGGCAAAAGTAAGTCAGTTGCACATTCAGTATCTATTTAAGTACATATATTAATCTCAATTAAATAGTATACTTATAAATGTTGATAGGCATAATTATGCGTTCATATAAATTTTATTCATTTATCTACTACAATACTCTTTACATTGCAGGTTGTTCTTATTATTGGAATAAACGGAACATGTCGAACTAATGAACTAACACAACTTAATGTCAAAAACATTGAGAAACATTCAGATGACTTACTATTAATTAATTTACCTAATACAAAGACAAAAAGAGACCGCAACTTTGTCATTCGCAAGGAATACGTAACGATTGTTGAGAAATATCAAGCCTTACGGCCGCCTAACACCCCAATCAATCGTTTTTTTCTACAGTATCGCAATGGAAAGTGTGTTAGACAGCCTATGGGTACTAATAAAATTGGCAGTATCCCACGAGAAATAGCAACATTTCTTGAACTTCCAGAACCCCTGTTGTACACGGGTCATTGTTTCCGACGAACTTCAGCCACACTTTTGGCTGATTCCGGAGCTGATCTCCTGTCCCTTAAGCGCCACGGAGGCTGAAGACCAATGCAGTTGTAGAGGGATACATAGAGGATTCCATCCAAAATAAGTCTAAAATATGTGAAGGCATCGTAGGAGCCATTACACTGAAAGAGCCTCAATCGGAAATTTGGACTGGCCCTTCTACATCAAAAATAAGCCGTTATGAAACACCTAACCATCTCCTCTCTCCAACATTCACGCCAAGGGAATCCGATGAATCGGTACAACTATTAAGTATGACAGACAGTTTACCGAAAAACAGTACACAAGTGACTAACACCAATATTACAGTACCAAACAAAAATATTACACTCAATTTAAATAACTGCTGCAACGTTACTTTAAAATTTTCTTAATTATACTTTAGTATTATTTTATTATAATTTAAAGATTATTCTGTAATATTTACCTGTCATAATGTAGTAATTAATACCTAAACTGAAATAAAAGTGTACCTATCTTGTGATTGTAAACATTTTTTTATTGCATTTAGTCATTTCCTCGCTGAGGTGGAATGAAAAGTTACGTGTTGCACTCGAGTGTAAAGATTTTTCACCTCGTGTCCTTTTGATTCCCTCGCTAACGCTCAGGATTCTAATTTTGAATCACTCGCTGCACTCGTGATTCAATTTTAGAATCCTTCGCTTGCTCGGTCATCAAAATTGAACACGCGGTTAAAAAGCAACTTTGCACTCTAGTATAACAAATAACTATTTTTTACAAGTATACTACTATTAATGTACGTGTTTAAAATAAAAATTTTGTTTTAATTAACCATAAATTTCAACTTTTTCTATATGTACTTTCACCTCCGCCTCCGCCTCCGTTAACCTCCGCATCCGCGGAGGTGAGACTCATCGCCTCCGCATCCGCCTCCGCCTCCGCTAACGAGCCTCCGTTACAACCCTAATTCAAACCACCGTTTACACAACGTATTATGTTTTTCGCCAGCTGACACGCTGACAGTGACAAGTAAGACCTTGACATAACAAAAGCAAGTTGCCATAAAAAGTATTTATATATTTTTCGAAAAGGTCGACTTATAGATATATATATTTCTTTATTAATAGTAATTGGAATAATAATTATTATTAAAGGAGATTTTTGGGAATTAATGAATGTTTGCTTAGAAGAAAATGAACGGAACTATTAATAATAAACGAAAACTGATTATTCGGATTAATACCTGCCAACATTTTTTTTTGTAAAGGCAACATTTTGAGCTCATGTTTTATTCAAGTCAGTTCAAGTTCCATTAGTTTAGTCGTTTTAATGCTTAATATTTTTGAAAAAATGTTGCTTTCATTCAAAGACTAATGAGTACGTGGAAGATATTTGAAAAATATCAACATATTTTTTTTTGTAAAACCTAACCCCTGTGCACGTCTGGGCCTAAACCTGGCATTCCCCTTTGTTGGTTTTATTTTATAACTAGCTTTCCGCCCGCGGCTTCGCCCGCGTGGAGTTCGGTTATATCGCGCTTTTTAGATTTCCTTCGGGACACACACAGATAGACAGACAGACAGACAGACTGACAGACAGACAGACAGAGTTACTTTCGCATTTATAATATTAGTATGGATCATAAACAAGTGCCTGATGGTAAACAGAGATGCAATCTTTGATGGCGTGCTAGTTTATCAAGAGCCTATTTAGACAATTAAACTGAGTGGGTAAGAAGGAAGATGGCAGTTGAGCGAGGTGATGCAAAATGAAACCCGACCAACGATGCTACGCCAGAGGAAGATTAATCAAACTGTCGACAGAAAGACTAGACTTAAGCCTATTCACTCTAGCCTTGAAGGCACTTAAATTGTAGTCCGACGGAAACACCGCCGCTGGCAAATTGTTTCAATCCCTCAATATATGCGGTATAAAAGACGAGGCGAGTCGCTTCGTCCGGATCGTAGTGGTGTCAACAACGTAAGGGTGGAAACTCGCCGTACGACGGGTCGTCCGATGATGGCACGGAGATGGGGGAATTAAGTCATGCAATTCCCTCGCACACTTTCCAAAATGCATCCTATAGAACACCGACAGCTACTGTGTGCATGCGCATTTTTCTTACGTTATACATAATACAATTTATAACCTCCTCGGACCCCGTATGGAGGACGGGTCTGAGCATTTGTGTGCGTTGTGTGGCGGGTACGATGCGCCAAATGTTGTTGTGTCGGGAGTTTGGTCGTGGAGAGTCTCCAGATCAATCTCCCTCTAGCGCAGCATCGTTTGGTCGTGTTGGTCTTGGGTTCAACATAGCATCACCTCGCTCAACTGCCGTCATTTATTAAACTAGTGCGCTTTACCATCAACGATTGCATCACTGCTTACCATCAGGCGGGATTGCAGTCAAGCACTAGTTTATAATTATTTAAAAAAAATGATTGCGACTAGTTGGAATCGTTTGGACCGGACGGACTAATGGGCGGTCCAAACGATCCCAACTAATTCCAACTAGTCGCAATCATTTGACTAAAATATGTTCGCCGATCAGGGGGCTGTGTAGCTGCCATGAGTTTTCATTGCGAGACTCGATCGTCGATATCGACCGCGTTTGGCGCTCTCATTGGTTGAGAGTTCTTACAACCTTGAAGCGGGACAATCAATGAGTCAATCGCGCTCGATATCGATGATCGAGTCTCGTAATGTAAACTCTCACATATGCCGCAGGACCGACAGCCGTTGGGGTAAACGAGTCCTCGAGTGGAGACCGCGTCTCGGCAAACGTAGCGTGGGACGCCCTTGGGCGAGATGGAGCGACGACATCAAAAAGGTGGCTGGTAGTGGCTGGCGGAGAACTGCTCAGGATCGAGCTTGTTGGCGTGCCATGAAGGAGGCCTATGTCCAGCAGTGGACGAGTAGGGGCTGATGAAGATGAATGTAAACTCTTGGTAGCTACACTATACCCTAGTTACGTATTACACTGTTACATCAATATCAATCAATCTAAATTCATTAATCTATCAATTGGAATCATTTTGAACAATATTGCTTATCCATTACTCGATATGTTCGAAAAACGAGTCTGCACAACAACGTAACTAACGCAATGAATAATAATGATAATAATAACTCGTTTAATTAATTAATTAAAGGGATGACAAATTGACACATGAGATACATGTTAACACAGGGCATACAAGGGATGCGATCAAAGCGTTATTAAAGTTATGTCCATAATCATCATCATCTCAGCGTTAATCCCAGTCGCATCCGAAGCCTTTTCAGCTTTGGAGTGAGTCTGGGGTCCGTTTTACCAGTCCAACTGCTGATATGGCTAAACTTCGACATTTTCCGTGAAGCGACTGCCCCCTGAGTACCACAACCCGAAGGCGACATCGAAGTATTGCAGTTAGACCAATTGTTGGATTTTTGAGGGCTCCAACAACCCGTAACGACTGCCACTAGATGTTCGTATGGCAACCGGGACCAACGGCTTAAGGTGCTTTCCGAGGCACGACCAAACCAGTGCAAATATTCATATTCATGCATACAAATACTTGCACTGTGCGGGGATCGAACCCGCGCCACCGTACGTAACTACGCCACGGAGGCTGTAAAGTTTTGTCCATAATGCTTAGAATAAATTCATAACAAATTAGCATCGGCTGCCGAACTAGGTTTAAAGCCTGAGTTTCAGCACGCAGCGCCTCTGGCCCTCAGACTGCGTATGCAAGTATCAAGTATGAGCATATTTATAACAGAAAAGAACGACTGAAAGTTTGGTGTCCTCTAGGTGTGTAATTTGAATGGTGAGAGTATCTAGGGTTGCCATTTATTTTTTACAAGGAATAAAGTATATTCAGGTCTGTGAAGAATATTAAACAGTATGTTAGAAAAATGAACAGTATTTTATTTATTTAATTTTTTACATACTACATATTTTTTGGAACTCCTCGCACAACTTACTAAATTTAGATAAATCGTTTTTGAATATTTCGTATAAGTAAATCACACTAGCGGCCGCCAGCGACTTCGTTCGCGTGGAATTAGTTAC
This sequence comes from Sesamia nonagrioides, assembly GCA_017933935.1. Taxonomy (NCBI): domain Eukaryota; kingdom Metazoa; phylum Arthropoda; class Insecta; order Lepidoptera; family Noctuidae; genus Sesamia; species Sesamia nonagrioides. The sequence goes on along the minus strand of JADWQK010001689.1, from coordinate 1,129,491 downwards.
GTTCAGCTCCTATTGGTCGCAGCGTGATGTTATGTAGCCTAAAGCCTTCCTGGATTAATGGGCTATTCAACGCAAAAAGAATTTTTCAAATTGGACCAGTAGTTCCCGAGATTAGCGCCAACAAACAAACAAACAAACTCTTCAGCTTTATCCATACTAATATTATAGATGTGAAAGTAACTCTGTCTGTCTGTCTGTCTGTCTGTTACGCTTTCCCGCTTAAACTTCTCAACCGATTTTGCTTAAATTTGGCACAGATAACCTTCAGACCCCGAGAAAGAACATAGGCTACCTTTTATCCCGGAAAAATTTGATGTTCCCGAGTTAAAAATAAAAAGCGCGATATAACCGAACTACACGCGGGCGAAGCCGCGGGCGAAAAGCTAGTATGTTATATAGAAAAACAGTATTTTTTATACTTTATTTTTATTCAACAGTAAAAAGTATAATTTAGTGAAAAACAGTATAATACTGTTCAAAACAGTATAGTTGCAACCCTAAGTGTATGTGTGTTAGAGGGTGTGTAAAAAATAGTCATTTTAGCGAAGCTGAGCTAGCTGAGTGGTGGCAGGTGACGTCACTGCTCGCTAAAAAGTGTAGCGTGCAGTGACGTCACACGAGTTTTCAACACACTGTGTCGTCTTCATTTTTTGATTATATGAAAAAAGAAAAGATGCGTGTCTAGTATTTTTTTGGGAGTCTGACGGACTAATTAGTTCTTTTTAGTCAACTACCCTATTGATTGTTAAAGTTAAGGGATGTGCAAACGTCGGGACCGTGTGATTAAACAGTCTCAAATAACTAGCTAACTTGAAGCAGCGCTTATGAAGAGAGGGCAAGTTATTTGTCAATAGTCAATATTTTAGAACAAAAATAGTTAGTAATCCATACTAATATTATAAATGTGAAAGTAACTCTGTCTGTCTGTCTGTCTGTTACGCTTTCCCGCCTAAACCTCTCAACCGATTTTGATGAAATTTGGCACAGACAATCTTTGGACCCTGAGAAAAACATAGGCTACCTGTTATCCCGGAAAAATTTGATATTCCCGAGGGAAATCTAAAAAGCGCGATATAACCGAACACCACGCGGGCGAAGACGCGGGCGGAAAGCACACAATCTTTAGGCCCTGAGAAAGGACATAGGCTACCTTTTATCCCGGAAAAATTTGATGTTCCCGAGGGAAATCTAAAAAGCGCGATATAACCGAAATTTACGCGGGCGAAGCCGCGGGCGGAAAGCTAGTAATAAATAAACGAAGTCATTTTAGCTAGTAGATTCTTCGTGTTGTTGAACTGTCAAAATGAAACCCATTGCTACTGATAGTGTGTTATGTGGTTACAGTCCACACAATCGCAAATCAACTGGAATGCGTAAAAGTAAAAATTTCAAGACGCAATAAAACATTAATCATTTAAATTGTTGTGTATTCATGCAGAGCTGATGCACGGCCATTCTATGACCAGCTGACGATATATCGCATCGTTAGAATAAGAATTTACCTGTATGCAATTTTATTTAAAATGTGTAACTTTAAAACAAATTAACGTACGCCTAAACTCTTTTTTTTTTTAATATAAACTAACGCTTGACCGCAATCCCGCCTGATGGTAAGCAGTGATGCAATTGTTGATGGTAAAGTACGCTAATTTATTAAGAGACCATTACTCAAAAAACTGAGTGAATAGGAAAGAAGACGGCAGTTGAGTGAGGTGATGCCATGTTGAACACGATCAAAGACGCTGCGCCAGAGGGAGATTGATCTAGAGACCCTCCACGACCAAACTCCCGACACAACATTTAGCGCATCGTGCCCGTCCTCCGTACGGCTTCGCCAGACATCATTTTTTTTCCGGGGTGGAAATCCACAATGGATGTCTACCGCCCTGGGGTGGGCGACGGGGTCTGTCAGACTCTTACTGACTGAAACGGTAAAACCACACCGGTGTTTCTTCTATCATGAGCGCGCGTGGGGCCGCGGGAGTCTAAATTCTTCCACGGGCCCACACCCTCGTGCTGGCCCGGTCTGTCCGGGCCTCGTCTCCTGCACGGGGTAGTGGGGTGTCAAACTACCCCGTGCATCGCCTCAGAAGCGCGCGCTGACAATCGCGCGCGCCTCCTCCATTGAATAGGGGGCGGGAACTTCCCCATGTCCTCGCACGATTCCCACGTACAACTGCCTACAGGCGGCGCTCGGGCCCCCCATGTTGGGAAGCAGCGTTGATAGCGCGCCTGCTGCACCCATCAGCTTGGACGCCAGCCGCCGGAAGTGGGGCCCGAATTCCCATCGGATGTCGAGCACCAATCTCAGGTACTTCATGGTGGACTTGACATCTATCCGGGCCCCATTGACCAGGATATGTGAACCCGGCGCCGGCGCACGCCGGGGGCCATTGAAAACCATGGCCTCCGACTTATCAAGGGCCACCTCCAGGCCCAGGCGTCGGATGCGGTTCAGTACCTGTGACACCGCAGCCGTGGCTATCAACGTCGCTTCCCTATGCGAGCTCCCCGGGCAGTGACAAGCGTGTCAAGTCGGCGCCCGACGGGAGCTCGCCTTTCAGCACCCAGTCGTAGCCGATGTTCCACAGGCGGTGGCGGTGGTAACTGCTGCTGGCAGCCGATATTGTGGCTTACCACCGATTGGAGGAATTTGTGAATTTCTACTAAACAAAAAATATTTTCAAAATACCTCGATATCTTAATTGCGCTATGAATAACTTATTTAACAGATAACAGCATTTAACCTACCCCAATGTTCTTCAAAATTAAACAAAAACAAGATAAACAGAATTCGCGGTCAAAATGATAGGACAACCAAATGAAAAATTTAGTTGTTCACAAAACGTGCTTGATAGTACATGTAATATATTTATTTACATCTATTTATGTAAGTGTTATTTGCTTAACTTTCTCCCATCCATTTTGGGTTTGGCTTCTAGTCTCATTGCATGTACAGACGACAGCACATCAAGCTACTACAATCGATGGTCTCGGTGGTAGGCCATAACATCGGCTGCCGGCTGAAGTTACCATGCACCCACCAGACAAACTCTTGCCGCCAAGCGATTCGTCGTGTTCCGGCATGATGTCTGGTGAAGCCGTACGGAGGACGATGATTAAACCTGATTTAACTCGAGACGGTCTCCAAAGCCTAGAGCACAGGCGTAGAGTAGCCAGCCTTTCGGTGTTCTATAGGATGCATTTTGGGAAGTGTGCGAGGGAATTGCATGATTTAATTCCCCCATCTCCGTTCCACCATCGGACGACCCGTCGTACGGCGAGTTTTCACCCTTACGTTGTTAACACCACTACGATCCGGACGAAGCGTTTCGCCTCCTCCTTTATACCGCGTACATCAAGGGACTAGAACAACTTGCCGGCGGCGGTGTTTCCGTCGAAATACAATTTGAGTGTCTTCAAGACTAGAGTGAATAGGCTTTTAATAAACTAGTGCGCTTTACCATCAACCACATTTACATCTTCGTGTTCCGGTATGATGTCTGGTGAAGCCGTACGGATAACGGGTCTGAGCTGTTGCGTTGCGATGTGTGCCGGGTACGATGCGTCAAAAGTGGTGTGTCGGGGGTTTGGTCGTGGAGAGTCTCCAGATCAATCTCCCTCTAGAGCAGCATCGTTTGGTCGTGTTGGTCTTGGGTTTAACATTGCATCACCTCGCTCAACTGCCGTCATCCTTCCTATTCCTAAGTTTTTTAAGTGAATTGGCTTAATAAACTAGTGCGCATTACCATCAACGATTGCATCACTGCTAACCATCAGGCGGGATCGCAGTCAAGCACTAGTTTATAATTATTTAAAAAAAATATCTGTCATTTTTAGGGTTCCGTACCTCAAAAGGAAAAAACGGAACTCTTATAGGATCACTTTGTTGTCTGTCAGTCTGTCTGTCAGTCAGTCAGTCAAGACCCTTTATCTCAAGAACGCGGGAACGTATCAAGCTAAAATTCACATGAAATACTCAGGTCTATTGTCCCTTTAAGCTGTGAGAATATCAAACTTCTAAGCCAAGCCAATCAAAAGATACAGCCGATATGTCGATATTTTCAACAAATTTTCGACACTCGCAAAGGAATCAAAACCTACGGGATACTTCCCGTAAACTCAGAATCTTGAAATTTGGCATGAAGCATTGTCATATGATGCAAATATAGGAAAAATTACGAAAATCACATTTTTTATTTATATAATATTAGCTTTCCGCCCGCGGCTTCGCCCGCGTAGAGTTCGGTTATATCGCGCTTTTTAGATTTCCCTCGGGAACATCAAATTTTTCCGGGATAAAAGGTAGCCTATGTTCTTTCTCAAGGTCTAAAGATTGTCTGTGCCAAATTTCATCAAAATCGGTTGAGAGGTTTAAGCGGGAAAGCGTAACAGACAGACAGACAGACAGACAGACAGACAGACAGACAGAGTTACTTTCGCATTTATAATATTAGTATGGATAATAAAAATATTTTAACATTTTTATTATATTCTACCTTTACGTTGTTGACCACTACGATCCGGACGAAGCGTTTCGCCTCGTCTTTTATACCGCGTACATCAGGGACTGGAAAAATTGCCAGCGGCGGTGTTTCCGTCTGACTACAATTTAAGTGTCTTCAAGGCTAGAGTGAATAGGCTCTTAATAAACTAGCGTGCTTTATCATCAGGTCAAGCACTAGCATATATAAAAAATAATGCTACGGAACTCTTCCTGCCCAAGTCCAATAGTATTTGCCCGATTTTTTCGTTAACGTTATCTGTAGACAAATTCGCTGTTTTATTTTTGATATCTGAAGGTTACAAACACCTTGAAAAGCAACAACATCTCATCTCTTTCATATCAATTTTGTATAATTATTCAATATCATGTGACACTTTGGAACGTGCCTGATAGGGCGTATTTTTACGCCGATTCACCCTAATTGCGTAAGTAATTGCGAGTCATTTTGAACCATATTCCTAATCCATTGCTCCACACAATATGTAAAGAAAACCCTGTCCGATCCGTGAAGGTATTGTTAGGTATCGATAACTGATTCTGGGCTAATCTTAAAAAAGCCCCTAAAAAATAAATATTATTTCGAAAAAGCGAGCTAACTCAATGCATGTGCGCTAGGCAACACGGTAGGCATACATGCGCGGGCGAAGGGGGGCAGCGCATCCGGCACGTGGTCGCATCACTCATAATAATATTGTCTAAAATGGTGTTGGCACTTTTTACAAATTACCAAATTTTGGGGAAGCTGGAATTAAATCGCAATGAAAGTTGTTGAACTGTCAAAGTGAAACCCATTGCTACTGATAGTGTGTTATGTAATTACCCTGCAGATTGGAAACACCGACTTCATTTACTTTATAAAGTACTAGCGACCCGCCCCGGATTCGCACGTGGACTATCATATAGGTACCTAAGCCTTCCTCAAGAAACTGTAGCCCTTCAATAAAAATAATGTCTACTTTGCCGCCCATCAGCCAATATCTGACTCTGCAAGATACATCGACCTTATTGTCCATGGATGGCAAGGGGGTAGCAAGTTTGTTCGAAAGAATAGTCCCCCGCTCCGGCCCACTTACTTCGCGGTTTAGGCAGAAAAACAATCAAGTAGCAGGCGGCCGGCAGAGGCGCGAGCGGCAAGCGGATTTTTTTCTGGTGTTTAGTTTTGAATAAATCGTGATATCTCCTGAATGCAACAACCAATTCCAATAATTTAAAAAGAGATCTGCTGCTACTAAAATTTCCTTTGATATGACGTAATATATTTGTATAAGAATTAATAATAAGGAACAAATAGTGGGCTCTGATTTCGACTGGCATTTTAACTTTTCAAACATAAAAAAGTAGTCATAATGAAGAAACTAGTAGACATATGGTCTCGCAGAGTTTTTTGTAAGCATTTTTAAGGTCTACAATACTGTAGTACATCATTTTGAACTATCCGATAGGGATCAGCCAGCGTTTGCAATGTATGCTCAAAACATGGGTTTATTTTGCGACATTTGTTAGAAACCTCAAAAATTATCAATGTTCCTCTTATACAATATGTAAAGAAAACCCTGTCCGACCCATAAGGATAATAAAGGTTAGGTAAACACTTGACCAAATATAATATAAAATTTTACATAATCATCACAGTAACAATAATAATGAATTTTGAAATAATCTTTTTTTCCCGGGTATTAATTCCAATTTCCCAGAAATTTGGTAATTTTTAAAGAACTGACAACACCATTTGTGACGGAGCGAATAGCGATGCGACCACGTGCCGCATGCCCCGCCCCCCTTCAACCGCGCATACATGCGCGGGTGAAGGGGGGCGGGGCTATCGGGTTGCCTACCGCACATGCATTAAGTTACCTCGCTTTTTCGAAATAATATTTATTTTTTTGGGGGATTTTTTTTTAAGTTTAGCCCGGCTTTGTAGGCATTATTAGAATCAGTTAACGATACCTAACAATACCTTCACGGATCGGACAGGGTTTTCTTTACATATTGTATATTATGCATGTTATATACATTAAAACCTTCCTCTTGAATCACTCTATCTATTAAAAAAACCCTATCAAAATCCGTAGCGTAGTTATAAAGATTGAATCATACAAAGCGACATAGGGAAAGTAAAAGTGACTTTGTTTTATAATATGTAGTGATTGTAAATGCATTCTTCTTCTTCGGCTTATAGAGGTCCACTGTTGGACTAAAGTCTCTCCCAAGACTTTCCACAATGACCGGTCCTTTAAAAGGCACTCGACCTCTGGGAAGTGACGTCACGCGTTTGTGAGATGAAACACTCCCCGTGTGCCTCCTCCCCGGTGATCATTGTCCGGGCATAGGGATGGTCCCGGGGTCCTCTCAAAAGACCACTTCCAGAACGCATCCTATGCTACACCGTAGAAACTAAAGAAAAACAAAATAGTTTAACAAACTAAGAAAACATGCTTTTAAAAAATATCAAACTAAAAAGTTAAAAATAATTTTAAAAAAAAGCGTGAGTCGCCTTGTGCCATATTTTTTTGTATATTAAGCGCCTCATGCTTTTTTAAAATTATGTTTAACTTTTTAGTTTGATATTTTTTAAAAGCATGTTTTTTTAGTTTTTTAAACTATATTTATTTTCAACTTTTTAGTTCAATATTCTTTAAAAAAAAAAACGACGGAACGAACGTAATGAAAACGGTAGGACATTTTACAGTAATGGGCCGCTCACACAAAAAAACAAACAAGCAAACAAGCAAGCAAGTAAGGGAAGTGAAGGTAATAAAAAGCATGTAATGAAATGTGCACAAGCACATACAATATGTAAAGAAAACCCTGTCCGATCCGTGAAGATATTATTAGGTATCGATAACTGATTCTACTAATGCCCACAAAGACAGGCTAAACTTTAAAAAAAATCCCCTAAAAAAATTAATATTATTTCACAAAAAGAGGAACTTAATACATGGGCGCTAAGCAACCCCTTCCGCGGGCGGCGGGGGGCAGGGCACGCGGCACCTGTATCGTGGTCGCATCGCTATTCGCTTATAATACTACCGGTGTTGTCACTTTTGTAAAAATTACCAAATTTCGGGGAAATTGGAATTAATTCCCGGGAAAAAAGGATTATTTCAAAATTCATTAGTATTGTTACTATGATGATTATGTAAAATTTTATATTATATTTGGTCAAGTGTTTACCTAACCTTTATTATCCTTATAGTTCGGACAGGGTTCTCTTTACATATTGTATATTCTGACGTTTCATCAGTGCCCATATAGGTATAAGTGAAATAAAATATTTTGATTCAGAAGTAAAATCATTTATCACTGATTTTGGTCACACGTTTTTCACTTATTTATAACTTGCGTGTCTTTCTCCCTGTTTTGCCTCGTCCAAAGTTCAAAATTGACGGCTGTTGTCAAAAAATATTCTTTTTTTGTACATTAGATAGTGTTATCTCCTATTGAGTATGTTAGCAGACATCAGACTAATCATTTTATTATTGTTTTAATTAATGATTGTGTTATTGACGTTGGTAATCATATAAACATGTAGTTAGACAAATAATTTGTTTGAAGGAACTGAGAAAGTAACGTTTAGACGAAAGTTATTAAGTCCTAATAGGGATGTATCCAAGGTATGAAAATCAAAAAAAATAATTAGTCCGTCTTATAGATAACAAAAAAAAATTAAGACCCGTATTTTTTATTTTGTCCAAATTACCTGCTACTGAGATATAGCGTATTAAAGTTATGGAGTGGGGGGCTAATTACGTCACGCTATGGTATATTTTGTACCACGGCGTGACGTCATGCGACATTTCAAATAAATATATCTTCCTAAGTATTTGAATGAAAGAAAAAATAAAAAAAAACGTGTTCAATATTTTTTATAAATCAATCTGATGGACATTAAATTATTTTTTAGGATACAACCCAATTCACCGTGTGGTACCGGGTTTAGAATAGTACCAACCCATATCCTCCCGTGGGTGTCGTAAGAGGCGACTAAGGGAACTGAACTGTCACCAGGGCAGCGCGCAGCAGTGCTTCTCCTCTGGAATAACAAATTACTGCGATCCCCAACCCGCCTGCCAAGCTTGAGGATTATGGCAATTCCCACCAAAGGAATGAAAGCCTTGGGGGAGACCTTTGGCCAGCAGTGGACCTCCATAGGCTGAGAAGGAACAAAAGAAAAATTCATCATGACGACATTATTATTCCATGGATAATGCTTTTAGAGCAATTTTTTTTCTACAATTTTACACCGCGATTATACGTGCCTCTATCATTTGATGTTTTACGAAACTTAATAAAATAAATACCTACGATACTTCTAAATTGCGAAAAATAACCCATTTTTTATACCGCGATGTTCAGCGGCCCTAGCCAATGTAACATCGCTTCGTAGCGAAGCGAAATCGAATACCAAACCAACCAATGGCGGGAACGATTGACTACGTGATTTGTCGCGTCGCGTGGTCAATCGTTCCCGCCATTGGTTGGTTTGGTGTTCGATTTCGCTTCGCTATGAAGCGATGTTACATTGGCTACAGGCCCTGATGACTATTAGACAAACGTGATAAGTTTTTGACAAAAAAGAAAATAATAGAAGCGTAGGTATACTTTTTTTTAATCAGATGTTAGTTTAAAATCAGAATTAACATACATATAGGATCATTTTTATTGACAGCCTCAGTGGCGTAGCGGTAGCGAACGCGGCCGTTGCGCAAAGAGGCGCGGGTTCGATCCCCGCACAGTGCAATTATTTGTATGCATGAATATGAATATTTGCACTGGTCTGGTCGTGCCTCGGAAAGCGCGCTATGCCGTTGGTCCCAGTTGCCATACGAACATCTAGTGGCAGTCGTTAACTGCAATGCTTCGATGTCGCCTTCGGGTTGTGGAGGTCGGACGGCAGTCGCTTCACGGAAAATGTCGAAGTTTAGCCATATCAGCAGTTAGACTGGTAAAGCGGATCCTAGACTCCAAAGCTGAAAAAGCTACGGATGCGACTGGGATTAACGCTGAGATGATGATGATGATGATAGGATCATTTTTATCCCAAACTTATGCGGGCGCAGCTAAAACAACAATAAGGTCTATTTTTCTTTGCATTTAATAAGTATTATAGTCTATCAAGCTAGACGCGTTCCACATAGAAGAGTTTTTTACATCATTTCGAAGAAATAATGAAAGTACAGCCGACAAATGTAGGAAAACTGTACTAGACACGTTCTCCGTCTCGCGTTTGCGAAATTTCTCAGAAATGTGCAAATGCAGAGAAAAACTCGGTTCAATGCAGAAAGTATTCTGTTGTTAGCCTAATTTACGTTCTAAGTAACACAGACTAGAAAAAAGTGGGTAGGATTTTAACCTGGTTTTATAATTAATGTCGTTGAGATACTGGTGTATGGTTTGGTATTGGTTTATTCGAAAGAGTAACCATGGCTTCTGGCACACAGGCAAAAATCAACACGCCCTTCCGCTTCGACCAGTGTAGCTACCATGAGTTTTCATTACGAGACTCGATCGTCGATATCGAGCGAGTTTGACTCATCGATTGGCCCACTTCAAGGTTGTAAGAACTCTCAACTAATGAGAGCGACAAACGCGCTCGATATCGACGATCGAGTCTCGTAATGAAAACTTATGGTAGCTACACAGAACAGGAGAGGTCATTTAATGGTTTTTTTTTTTAAATATATATTATAAACTGGTGCTTGACCGCAATCCCACCTGATGGTAAGCAGTGATGCGATCGTTGATGGTAAAGCGCGCTAGTTTATTAAGAGCCTATTCACTCTAGCCTTGAAGACCCTCAAATTGTAGTGTGACGGAAACACCGCCGTCGGCAAATTTGTTCCAGACCCTCGATGTACGCGGTATAAAAAAAGAAGCGAAACGCTTCGTCCGGATCGTAGTGGTACTGACAACCTAGTGACAACGTAAGGGTGGAAACTCGCCGTACGACGGGTCGTCCGATGGAACGGAGATGGAGGAATTAAATCATGCAGTTCCCTTGCACACTCCCCAAAAGGCTTTGGACTCGTAAAGCGGACCCCAGACTCCAAAGCTGAATTTTGGATGCGTCTGGTATTAACGCTGAGATGATGATGATGAATCCTAGAGCCTCTAGAGTCTTAGCGTAAGGACATTAACATAATTTACTTGGCAAAATATCTAAAAATCAACTCATCAAAGTAGTATTCAACCTGATGTAAATAATAGTCCAATTGCCACACAATTTCCGATCTAGTGCGCACAATGAATGGCGAAAGACAAGCAAGTCAATACTACTTTCTAATCAAACGTACCATTACCTTATATTATCATAGAAGAGTAGATAGTTTTTATTAAATTTAAGCCGGACTTAAGTGAGTTAATCAAATCAAATCAAAATTGTTTATTTCAAATTAACCATCCGTTGGTGCTTTTGAATAGCCAATGTCGGTCAGTCCAAGAAAAGTGAAGCTAAATTGCACGTTCCAAAGCGTAGATCTCTATGGAGAAGAACGTGCAAGAAACTCCTGTCGTATTACGACATGAAAAGACTTTAGAGGGAGACAGTATTTATTAAGTATACAGAAAAGACAAGATGGAAGTATAAAAATGAATAAGGTAGATGAATGATTGATGGGTGATGGTGAAGGGCGGCCCCTGGTGGACCGGCGGCAGTTACGGAGAGCGGCCCTGGCGGACCGGCGACAGCAACAGACGAGCGGCCCTGGCGGACCGGCGACAGCAACAGACGAGCGGCCCTGGTGGACCGGCGACAGCAACGGACGAGCGGCCCTGGTGGACCGGCGACAGCAACGGACGAGCGGCCCTGGTGGACCGGCGACAGCAACGGACGAGCGGCCCTGGTGGACCGGCGACAGCAACGGACGAGCGGCCCTGGTGGACCGGCGACAGCAACGGACGAGCGGCCCTGGTGGACCGGCGGCAGCTGCAGAGGAGCGGCCCTGGTGGACCGGCGGCAGCTGCAGAGGAGCGGCCCTGGTGGACGGACGAGCGGCCCTGGTGGACCGGCGGCAGCTGCAGAGGAGCGGCCCTGGTGGACCGGCGGCAGCTACGGAGGAGCGGCCCTGGTGGACCGGCGGCAGCTACAGAGGAGCGGCCCTGGTAGACCGGCGGCAGCTACAGAGGAGCGGCCCTGGTGGACCGGCGGCAGCAACGGAAGAACGGCCCTGGTGGACCGGCGGCAGGTACAGAGGAGCGGCCCTGGTGGACCGGCGGCAGCTACGGAAGAGGGACTGCCCCGGCGTCACAAGGCCGGCAGCAGTCGAAGGCTCCGGCGGCAAAGGGCCAGGCAGCTCCAGGCGCACCAGTTATATAGAGACTGGCACAGCAGGAAAAACCCTAGAAGGGCTCTCGAGGCAACGTTTACTGGAGACCTACTTTTAAGAGGCTTGTTTGGAAGCCAGAGCTCGACTGACCACTGCTCTGCGATGATTCCTAAAGAAACCTCGCAGAACGGTTGGAGGTCGAAATTTAAAATATTCGAAAATATGGACGAGGAACGGTAAATAATTTTACCATAAAAGAGTTCGAATAACAATTATAAAATAAAAATAGCAGACCAACAAGAATTTTGATGAGAAGGTTGTCATAGATACATCATCAACAATGTTGTCAAAAAAATGTCAAAATAATGAAAATGTTCTGTAACAATGTAAATATAAATGGTATTAAATTAAAAAGTGCAGTGTTTGATAGGAAAAAGTGATACAGTCCTGCATAGGTACGGCTTCCTACGCTAAGGGGTCAATAAGTCGCCGAAACTTAGGCGTAAAGTTGAGGACTGAGTCTGTAAACAGAAAAATGAGTCCTGGTGTAGTGGAATATGATCAAAACAGAGCCTCATAATAATGGAATGCATATTATGGACCGTGGAAATGAATGATACATATATAAGTATGAATATGAGTATAAATAATAAGTGTAAGTATATCTGAATATGTACATAACATTACATTTTTAAAGAAACCTCGCAGAACGGTTGGAGGTCGAAATTTAAAATATTCGAAAATATGGACGAGGAACGGTAAATAATTTTACCATAAAAGAGTTCGAATAACAATTATAAAATAAAAATAGCAGACCAACAAGAATTTTGATGAGAAGGTTGTCATAGATACATCATCAACAATGTTGTCAAAAAAAATGTCAAAATAATGAAAATGTTCTGTAACAATGTAAATATAAATGGTATTAAATTAAAAAGTGCAGTGTTTGATAGGAAAAAGTGATACAGTCCTGCATAGGTACGGCTTCCTACGCTAAGGGGTCAATAAGTCGCCGAAACTTAGGCGTAAAGTTGAGGACTGAGTCTGTAAACAGAAAAATGAGTCCTGGTGTAGTGGAATATGATCAAAACAGAGCCTCATAATAATGGAATGCATATTATGGACCGTGGAAATGAATGATACATATATAAGTATGAATATGAGTATAAATAATAAGTGTAAGTATATCTGAATATGTACATAACATTACACTCCATGGACACAGTCACTCTTTTAAAATCATAATACCTATGGGTTACATTTCTTCGTTACATATTTCTGTTGCTTCTACCATGTATAAATATAAAAATTAATTAAAAGATAGAAAATAAATTAAGCCCACTGGCAGCTAAGACATGACCAGTCTCCACTGACGGCCCCCGTTCACGAGCATGACGCGCGCATCAGCCCCACTTAGCTCAACCATTTTGAAGGGAACAAAATGACCCAATTAAGCCCACTGGCAGCTAAGAGATGACCAGTCTCCACTGACCTGCACTGACTGAAGGGAATAAAATGACCCAACAACACGCGCCACCATCAGCAAGACATTTGAGTGAGCATGACAAACTCTCAACTGCCATGCTCGTAATGTCAAACAAGTTGTATACAAAAAAAAAAACAAATCATAGTCCATGGTGCCTCACATTCACAAACTTGAAAAGTGCTTTTACATTATACAATACTATATTACTTGCAAAATCATGGTAGCAAATTCTTATGCACAATTGAAATAAACAAATAAAAATAAAAAAGGAATATTTGGAAAACAACAATAAATATAGTTTAAAAAACTAAAAAAACATGCTTTTAAAGAATATCAAACTACAACATGCTTTTAAAGAATATAAAAGCTAAAAATTATTTTAAAAAAAGTGTGAGGCACTTTGTGCCATAATTTTTGTATAGGTATTAAGCGCCTCACGCTTTTTTTAAACTTATGTTTTTAAAAGCATGTCTTTTTAGTTTTTTAAACTATATTTATTTTCTGTTTTTTAGTTCGATATTCTTAAAAAAAAAAACGAACGTATTGAAAACGGTGGGACATTTTACAGTAATGAGCCGCTCACTCGTAGTTCAAAGAGTTAGAGACGGACAAAAAAACAAACAAGCAAGCAAGCAAGGAAACAAGCAAATAAGCAAGCAAGCAAACATACAAGTGAAGCTAATATAAAGCATGTAAAAAGGGGGAATGGTATCTCTTCCAAGGGGGGGAGCTCTGCCTCTCCTGCCCTACCCTGGTACGCCCATGATCGCGACTTACATAATTTAATCAGCCTATAATGTTCCCGAGTCGTGGTGGCCTAGTGGTTAAAACACCAGCCTCTCAAGTATGAGTGTGCGGGTCCGATTCCAGGTTAGGTACCATTTGTAATTACTAATTACCAATGTAACTTTTCTAAAGTTATATGTATTATTCTAAGTATCTACAACACAACATGCGGACAAACCATCATTCTGTTGGCACTTAAATTCTGCATCTCGTAAGCAGAGTTTACAGTGCAACTAAAACCGTAGACTGGCCCAACGGTTGATTTCGGGAAGTTTCGACACCAATGACTGAAGATGAAGGAAAACATCTTGAGGAAACCTGGACTTTATAAGTCTGAAATCGCCAACCCGCATTAAGCAAGCGTGGTGATTACGCTCAATCCTTCTATGTATGAGAGGAGACCTGTGCCCAGCAGTGGGACTATAAAAGGTTGATGATGATGATGATAATGTTCCCAAATCTGGGACACATGCTTTATCTGGTTGAGAAGGAGTGAGCCGTAATCTGTCAAGTACTAGTTTACAAAGATAACAAAAAAAAAAAAGTTGGTCCTGTTACAGTTGACAAGGTTGGTTCAAGCAATAATTAAAACCAACCAGCCATTAAACATGAACATGCTTACAAGTAACTTTTCCACCAGAACGCCGATCATTATTTCATCATTATCATCATTTCAGCCGAAAGACGTCCACTGCTGGATATCATATATACAGGGTGTATCTGACATCGTAACGCACACTTCGCGACAAGGCTAGACCTCATGCCACTAACAAAATTATGATAGTCATTTATGTCGTTAATGAAGGGTTACAGAATTGACAGTGTTTAAAAAAAAGTGTCGGCTCGGCCTTTGAACGTTGCAAGCGTGCCGCCGTACGGATTTATAGGTATGACGTTGATCCCTGATGTGAACTCTATTAAATCAGCTGATAAGATCGTTTTTCGAGTTTTGTTTTCATTGCGCTTTTTTGTGTAATTAGCGAAATAGTTAATTTTTACTTTAAAATCTTATTGGTTTATAATAGTATAGCAATTATGAACGGTCTAAAGTGAAAAAATATACCTATATATTTTTTTAAATCATGAAAAAGCCGACGAAAAATTCTACCACTGGGGGGGTTCAGAATCATGTACTGGATCCATGGTACTCGTTTGTGCGTCGATGTCAGATACTTAGATTTATAGGCCCGATGACCTGAACATACGACCTAATGCTTCTCAGGTCGAGCTATACATATGATCTAATGGTCTAAGGTCGAGAATCATTATCATCATCATTTCAGCCTACAGACGTCCACTGCTAGACATAGGCGGGAGGCCTAAGGCTCTCCGCGACGACCGGACCTGCGCCTCCCGATTCCAGCGGTTTCCCACGACCTTCGTAGGTCATCGGTCTATCTTGTCGGAGGCCTACCCACGTTGCTTCTGCCGGTGCGTGGTCGCTACTCGAAAACCCGTCGGCCCCATCAGGAATCGCCGAATCGGTCTTACGGGCAATGTAGGCACATTGCCACTTAGTGTTGCAATTCTTCGGGCTATGTCGGTTACTCTTTCTTCAGCGGATCTCCTCATTTCTGATGTGATCACGCATTGAAGCCTCAAGCATAGCTCTCTCCATTGCCCTTTGAGTGACGTTGAGCTTTCTTATAATGCCCAGTGGGCATTATAAACATCAATAAACATACATAATCTACTGCACCCGAAAACCCTAGAACATTCTTTCAATAAAAAATTTCTATTCTACACAAAAATATTTGTCAAATAGTTCAAAACTAGGCGCCTTATCTATCATAGCTCGTTCTTATCTCTCATTAGGTACATGTTATCGGAATATTTTTAAAACTGTTTTCGAAAACTATTTGATAAGGTATCAGTGGGCTACGTAATCAGTTTTAGGGTTCCGCCATCAAAGGGCTAATGGGAACTATGAATATACGTCTTCGTCTGTCAAGGGACTCGCAGAGTTACATAGAAAGAAGAAAGAAAGAAGAAAGGACCGCAATCTCACCTAATGGTGCTTACCATTAGGTGAGATTACGGTCCTTTCTTCTGGTGGTGATGCAATCGTTGACCAAAACAAATGTTTTTTTTTTAATAATTATAAACTAGCGCTTGCCTGCAATCCCGCCTGATGGTAAGCAGTGATGCAGTCGTTGAAGGTATAGCGCGCAGTTTATTAAGCAGTTGAGCTAGGTGATGCAATGTTATACCGAACAACACGACCAACGATGCTGCGCCAGATGGAGATGGATCCGGAAACCCACCGCGGACTGACTCCTGGAACCAAACTCCCGACAGAACAACATTTGGCGCATCGTACCCGGCACACAACGCAACACAACTGCTCAAACCCATCCTCCGTACGACTTCACCAGACATCATGCCGGAACACGACGAATCGCTTGGCGGCAAGACTTTGCCTGGTGGGTGGTAACTTCTGCTTCCGCTTTTTTTGGTAATTTATTTTTTATCCCAATTTTTGCTGAGAATCAGACTTTCCAAACGTCAAAATTAAGATCTGCCCTGTTCTGTTCCTAGTTCTTTCGCTGGGAAGAATAAGTGGCAGAGTAAACTCCCCAGCCGCACAGTTGTCTGTTCAGTTAGATTTTTTTTAATATCAACATCATCATCATCAGCCTCTACTCGTCCACTGCTGGACATAGGCCTCCTTCACGGCACGCCAACAAGCTCGATCCTGAGCAGTTCTCTGCCAGCCACTACCAGCCACCTTTGTGATGTCGTCGCTGCATCTCGCCCAAGGGCGTCCTACGCTACGTTTGCCGAGACGCGGTCTCCACTCGAGGACTCGTTTACTCCATCGATTTTCGGTCCATGCGGCATATGTGACCAGCCCATTGCCACATCAGCTTGCTAATCCTCTCCGCTATGTCGGTGACTCTGGTCCTCTGTCGGATCATCTCATTTCTGATGCGGTCCTTCAAAGAGACGCCCAACATAGCCCGCTCCATAGCTCGCTGAGCGACTTTAAACTTGTGGACTAGTCTGACCCTTAGTGTCCACATCTCGGCTCCGTAAGTCATGACGGGTAGGACGCACTGGTTGAAGATTTTAGTCTTCAAACATTGGGGTATGGGCGACGAGAATACCAGACGAAGTTTACCAAATGCTGCCCATCCCAGCTGGATCCTTCTATTTGCCTCCTTCTCGAAGTTGTTTTTCCCTATTTGCAACGTTTGCCCGAGGTATACATATTCTGAAACAACTTCGAGCGGCATTTTTTAATATACGGAATCCTTATTAAGGTATAAAGCTACTTGGCTGGTCTTTTCGAAACTATGATAACAGGGGTCAGCGGGTTCAAGTCCTTGTCGTGGACCCAAAATATACTTATTTGTGGCTAACAGGAAAAAACAACAAATGATACACGACCAGTGTAACAAATAGTTATTAGACTAATAATATTTATAACACAACATACATAGTTGAGTCGTGGTTAAAGCCCCGGCCTCTCAAGTGTGAGTGTGCGGGTTCGATTCCAGATCAGGCAAGTACCAATGTAACTTTTCTAAGTTATATGTACTTTCTAAGTATATTTTGGACACCAATGACTGATTAAAAGGTGAAGGAAAATGTCTTGACGAAATCTGGACTTTAAGTCTGAAATCGCCAACCCGCATTGAGCAAGAGTGGTGATTATTGTATTTTAGATTATATTATTGCGGTATTTTGGATTTTTCCTAAAGTGATGTATAATAAATATACAGCTTTAAGCATCTTCTAAAAGAATTGCTTACATGGTGTGAGCGGGTTTGCGAATTAAAGTATCGATGCATGATTTGATTCCCCCATCCCCGTTGCATCATCGGACGACCCGTCGTACGGCGAGTTACCACCCTCACGTTGTTGACACCACCACGATCCGGACGAAGCGTTTCGCCTCTTCTTTACAAATCAAATCAAAGCATTTATTTCAAATAAACCAGTTACAGGCACTTTTGAATTGTCAGAAGGTCAGCCAGTCAGTAAGGTGAAGCTAGTCGCCCGTTCCAAACAGTAGGTGCCTATGGAGAAGAACGGGCAAGAAACTCCATGGACTCTTTTAAATTATCAAGCTATTGATACAAATATTTGATTACATAATTCATTTTGAAATCAACCGTGTGAGAACGATGCAGAGATATATTGTACGCTAAGAGCGGCCATTATGGAAAACACACAAAAAAGAAACAACAAAAAAGACTAACCCAACAAATAGATGCTTTACAGCAAGTACATTGTGCTCACACGTGTGCCATGCAATTATACAATTTTTCATGCAATTATTCAAATTTATACCGCGTACATCTAGGGACTGGAACAATTTGTCAGCGGCGGTGTTTCCGTCGGACTACAATTTAAGTATCTTCAAGGCTAGAGTGAATAGGCTCTTAATAAACTAGCACGCTTTTATATCAATGATTGCATCACTGCTTGCTATCAGGCATGATCGCGGTCAAGCATCGATAACTTTAAAAAAAAAGCGCAAATGCAGATTACAGCGACACTCATCATCATCTCAGCGTCAATCCCAGTCGCATCCAAAGCTTTTTCAGCTTTGGAGTCTGAGGTCTGCTTTACCAGTTAACTGCTGATTTTAGCTAAACTTCGACTGCCGTCTGACCTCCACCACCCGAAGGCGATATCGAAGCATTGCAGTTACACCAATTGTTAGACTTTTGAGGGCTCCAACAACCCGTAACGACTGCCATTAGATGTTCTTATTGCAACCGGGACCAACGGTTTAACGTGCTTTCCGAGGCACGCCCAGACCAGTGCAAATATTCATATTCATGCATACAAATATTTGCACTGCGCGTGGATCCAACCCGCGCCTCCTTGCGCTGCGACTGCGGAGGCTGTCCTCTTCTAAGTCTTGATACTTACTTGAAATAAACTCAATTTAATTTATTAAAACTTTCCACAACGCATTAGCTACTATATAAGCAATGAAAAATATTTTTGACCGTTACTTATTAGTGGAAAAATACTGCAGTATCTTAGATGTTTACTGACCAACTCGGTAACCGGTTGGTTCAGGTTGGTACAACTTACTGATTTGTTCTTTGGATTAGAATGTTAATCCGCAAAAGAAAAGCAGGTATGAAAGGCAAGGCCAAGCGGAATGTGTTAGGGTGGGGACACTTCTGCGGAACGTACGGCGCCGAAAGCTCAGCGGCTGAAGTGTCAGTCGCAATATTCAGTTGTTATGGCAAACCATACGGTCAAAACGCGGCGTCTTGTTCAGCGCGCTACGCGACGGAGAGTCACGTGGCGTCATCATCAGTCTGTCTGTGTTGACACTTTATGGTGTGCGGTTTTTGTGACGTACCTGAATTGCCCATAAAAATGGATTTAATTAGAATATTAGCCATCATAGAGGGCTTGGAAGACGTTGCCGCTCTTGGTTACCGCCACGCGCGCGATGCACAACACACGCCGAACGTTCAGCTACGCCCGCCGAACTTTCGGTCGTGCAATGCATCGCGTGATGTGTCGCTTGCTATGCAAAACACATTAAATGCGTTTTAGCTGGAAAAACCGCCCGAAGAAAGGTCAGGCCCTACGCCGAACGCAGCGTAATTTCGGCTGATGTGTCATAAAGTACTTGAAATACACTGCGAGCGTATTTAGCCGAACTTTCGGCGCCGTATTTTCCGCAGATGTGTCGCGACACTTACACGAAAGGATAGAACAAGAATTGAGGACATAAGAGGAAGTCGTGAAGTCGTGGTGACCTAGTGGTTAAAACACCAGCCTCTCAAGTACCTATGAGTGTGCGGGTTTTATTCCAGATCAGGCAAGTACCAATGTAACTTTTCTAAGTTATATGTACTTTCTAAGTATATCTTGGACACCAATGACTGATTACAAGGTGGAGGATAACATCTTGAGGAAATCTGGACTTTAGGTTTGAAATCGCCAACCCGCATTGCGCAAGCGTGGTGATTACGCTCAATCCTTCTCTGTATGAGAGGAGACCTGTGCCCAGCAGTGGGACGTACCTATTGTATAAAATCACAGCAATTCATTTTCCTGCCCGATAAACGCCCGGGTTGACGGCGCGCTTTAAAGAGATGTCAGCAAGTCGTGACGGGGTCCACGAAGACCAATGCCTGTGTCAGGGTTGCGGGTTGGTTAAAATATTTTAGAAACCTCGATATCATTTTTTTGTCATTGGTTTGTTCGCGCATAACTTCGTCGTTTATGAGCCGATTTTGATAATTCTTTTTTTGTTGGAAAGAAGACATTCCCAAGGTGGTCCCATGATAAGGACATCAGGATCTGATGATGGAAGACCAGAGAAATCAAGGGGAACTTTCAAAAATCGTAGGGGCGATTAGTGCATTTCTTAGTATTTTCATTAAGTATTTAAAGCACTACAATTTGATAAAGGTCTGGAGTAGATCTGATGATGGACCCGGAAGACAGTCGAAGGAACTCCTCAACAATTCACAGCAGCTACCTTGTGTTTGGGCTTGATTAATTTGTATTGATAAGAACTTTACACCTAGATGGGTTATGACTGTCATAAGAGCTCTGATGATGAAGACAAAGGCCAGTTCCAGGAACTCCTCAACGGTTTGCAGTAGCTACTTTCCCCTTTATTCATAAACGCTGCTTAAAGTTAACTAGTGATTAGCGATTATTTAACCATACATTTTTAACCTTTTAATGTCACTTAACTTTAATAGTCCTTCATGAATAAACACCACAGAGTTTAAGGGGTTAATTCATAAACGATGATTAAAGTTAAGTGACGTACAAACATCTAAAATCTATGTTTAAATAATCGCTAATCACTAGTTAACTTTAAGCAGCGTTTATGAATAAGGGGGTTAGTGTTTGGTTTTAATTCATTTATATTGATGAGAACTTTGCACCCATTGGGTTAAAATAATGGTCTGCAGTACCTAAATCTGATGATTAAGACCATAGGCAGTCGAGAGAATTCTTCAAAATTACGGGTAAAAATTAAAGTAAACAAAATTACGTCATTTCCCAACTATATTTGCGTCAGCTTCCAGTCTGACCAGATGTAACTGAATACATAGTACCTACTTTTCACAACTAAAAAGTGTAAAATAAAAACTTTTTTACAAAAAAACAACCGACTTCTAAAAACCACTACAAAGTGAAAAATAACTAATTTCGGAAGTCGGTGTCAAAAACTAATACCTATACAAAAACCAAAGACACCGACTTCCGAAATTAGTTATTTTTCACTTTGTAGTGGTTTTTAGAAGTCGGTTGTTTTTTTGTAAAAAAGTTTTTATTGAAGACCTATCCATAGATACCCCACACGTATGTGTTTGATGAAAAAAAAATTGAGTTTCAGTTCTAAGTATGGGGAGCCCCCAATATTTATTATAATTTTTTTATATTTGCATCAAAATCTCAATGCGGTTCACAGAATACATCTACCTACCAAGTTTTAACAGTATAGCTGTTATTGTTTCGGAAAAAAATGGCTGTGACATACAGACGGACAGACGGACAGACAGACATGACGAATCTATAAGGGTTTCGTTTTTTGCCATTTGGCCACGGAACCCTAAAAAAGTGTACCGTCCAATATTAGGAATAGCTTACATTTATGTTTTAAGAACTTTATAATTGTCATTAAGAATTAACACCAATTCATTTACTGCGAAACTAGGGGCGGGTTGTTTCACGTTCACTTAACGCATGCGTAAAAGTTAAAAATGGTGCTAACTATCGTCAAGTCAAAAAATGAGTTGTTTCACAATACGTAAACGTTAACGCACGCAAAAAAAGATACGATTACGATAACTGACGGGTTGTTTCACGTTCACTTAACGCATGCGTAAAAGTTAAAAATGGTGCTAACCATCGTCAAGTCAAAAAATCAGTTGTTTCACAATACGTAAACGTCAACGCACGCAAAAAAATACGATTACTTTAACCGATGCTCTGAGCACTGGTTAACGTAACATATGTCAAGTTGTGTTTAGTCCGCCGTGGTGTCAATTAGTGAAAACAACATAAACTCCCTTTTGTATTCGCGAGTTTGGTCTCTAATTGACGATAGTAGGTAGTTCATCTGATGATGATACAAGTACCGTAAAAAGAAAAAGAAAGGTGTTTAGCAGCCCAAGTTCTGTTTTTTTTTATATTACTGTTGTTGTCTGTTTCTTTACAGAACAACACATCTTTATATTTTTCAAGCGAAGATTGAAAGCGATCTTTCTCATTTTTTGTGAAGTTAGTGAAATGAAATGAAATCGTTTATTAAGCAAGTAGGATCACTGATCACTTTTACACGTCATGTTTTATTTTTTTTCCGTTCTCTAAAAAAAATATGTTTAGGTACATTATAGAATATACGTGATTTGTTAGATTGCAATGTTTAACATTATTAAGGCCTTAAACATAGTAACCATGTTTAAGTGTATGTAGTAGTACGAGTGAGTGTAGTAATTTACTTACTTTGGTGTGTATGGTGGGGGTTATATAAATAATAAATAAATATATACGGACAAATCACACAGATTGAGCTAGTCCCAAAGTAAGATTGAGACTTGTGTTATGGGATACTAACTCAACGGTACTATATTTATAATAGATACATATATAGATAAACATCCAAGGCCCAGGTCAATCAGGAAATGATCGTTTTCCATCATGACCTGGCCGGGGTTTGAACCCGGGGCCTCGACGTCGCAAGCAGGCGTGTTGACCGCTGCGCCACGGAGGACGACAATGTTTATGTTTGGTTACTATGTATTATACCTTAGCCGGCTATTAATATTGTAACATATAATTGTTTTTTGTCCCAAATATATAAAATAAAAATAAAATGTATCCATTTTTCGTCAAAGTATAGCTTTTCTATAGGTACACAGTTTTCTAGTATAAACGGACTTAATTTATAAAATGGCACGAAGTTATTTCCCACAACAATAAACAATAATACCAAGAAAGTTAGATAAACTACAGCACATGACAGTCGCCTAGATAAAATTTGCTGGGGCGATGTATGTGGCTGGGCCCGCCGGGTACATCGTTGCAACGCAATGTATTCGTGCGCAGACGATGTAGCATCGGGGCGCTGTCGGTAAAGTGGCGCGCTTCAAAGGACTTGTCGCGACAATATTCGCTGGAGTAGTCAGTTAGTCACACCTACGTCACTTCAGTGTCGTCCAGACTTTGAAGTAGGACTGACGTTCTTTTTGCATATTTTTTACATTGTTTTTGTTTTATTTGTTGTGTAAACATGTAATAAATAATAATTTATTGACATATAATGCAAAGCCACTGCTTCCTCCATCGTCTCGGCCGCACAACTAAACAACGAATATTCGCCGTAGGCCGATTTCTGAATCTTCGCCCGCCAATGAGAAGAACATCGTGTATGTCTGACAAGGACAACAGATATTTTGCGCGCCAACGCGACACGAATCTTCGCCTGCTAATGTAGCGCCGGCATTTAACGAACGTTAAACATCATCAAAGTTACGTTAACGGACGTAACTTTTTGACGTACGTATGTTACGATAACCAACCGTTTGAAACAACCCGCCCTAAATTTACATAAAATGTTTAGGAGCGTACTTAGAAAATCGTACTTAAAAGTAATAAATTAATAATGAATACGAAGGTAGCTTTAAAATAAAGAGTAAATATCAACTAAACACCAACCGAGCAAACACGGATCTAAAGCTAATTGTATGATTTACTAGATGTGGTATTCATGGCAGTGTACTGACAGAAAAAATATTTAATTTTACAAACGAAAGAAGCAATGGATTATAAATTATCTATATCCTTCGAAATGACACAGATTGAGCTCTGCTGCAACCATTTTTAGTTTGAACCTATTGGGATCAATTACGAGCATATTGTTAAATATGCTTTTTCTACTACCATTTGGTAATTTGTTTCATACATAACCATAAGTCATATCTCAATAGTACTCATTCCTGCCAAGTCGTGTTACAATGACCATTACCACACGGGTAAACCGTACTACAAACTTTTTTTTTATGGCTGTGGCATCAAAACATCAACATATTATGATTATGCCAAATCGCGCGTATTTGCGTTACGACTAAACATCGCATGTTATTAGTCTGTATGGATGAATTGCTTTTGCCTTTCATTGGTGGAATTATAACAACAAAACAACATTGCGCTCGCCGCACTATGTTCGCGCCATTGTTAATTCTTATCTGAATTTATTTCAAGGTCGTAGAAAAAGTTTTTTATGCTACTGTCGCAAACAGCTATTGTAATATTAGTGCTGATCTATTGTGCCACTCAGCTTCGCTTCGTGGCACAAACTATCACTCATATTGCATTAGCTATTATTGCTTGACAGTGGCATAAATAACCATTTAGCAATATGCTTCAAAATGAATCAAATTTTTAAACATATTGCTAATCCATTGCTCCATATGTTCGAAAAATGAGACTGTTCAACAACGTAAATAACGCAATGAATATTGTCGAACTGTCAAAACGTAACTGTCATTTGTAACAACGTAATACAGTATGTTAAATAACAGAGGGCGTTCCCTTAAACTCGTTAATATATATCATTAATAGATTAAAATAAAAATATCATCATAGAAAAATAAGAATAAAAAAATCCGAATAAAAAAAAATTCTAATTGGAAATAAATTTGAAACCTCCTGTTTTAAATCAAAATAGTAGTCGTCATGTATAAATAAATTGCGACGTTGCCGTCTTTCATGTTCGCGTGTACAGTGTGTTTCTTTTACATGTCAATTTAAAATTTTTATTAAATATTTTCATATTGGAAAAAATTTTAAAACATTTTGTTTTCGAATGGAAATATTTTTTTTAGCATGTATGTATGCTATACTATTTCGGGTTAACGGGAACGCCCTCTGTTAGTTAACATACTGTATAAAGTTACTCGTATAAACTTTCTCATTTCCCCCTTTTCTTGTTACAGGTAAAAGCATCTACCACCGAAAGGACAACATTCCAAACGAAGAAAAAAATTAACAAAAAAAAAGAAGAAGAAACAATGTACCTAATTCTGAAATTATAGAACTAAGAATAGTATAATTTTTAAAAAAGGAACTTTCGACCAAATTTTTCTACCAAACTTAGAATTCTCTATTTATCCTGCCTTCTCTATACCAAAGTGATTAAAATATTTATTTTGACGACTATTCTCAATGAAGATGACTCCCCAGCAGTACTGTCTGAGGTGGAAGCATCACCATTCAAATGTCCAGAACATGTTCGCTCAGCTGCTGGAAAAAGGTTGGTATTTTGTTTTAACTCGATTTTGTAGCTTCACCTGTGGGGTAATCACGCTAAATAAATCAATAGAAGTTCAACTCTTATTCGTATTAGTTTCGATCACATTTCGTATCGCGCTAAAGTTTTAACTTCGATTGAAGTAAAATCAATGTATGAGTGATACATTTCGTCAGATATAATAATTAAAACTAAATACATTATAAGTAAATCTAATCGTTTAGAAGTTAGTTTGACAAATGGCATAGAAGACGTTAGCTTTATTTCAACTTTTATATTTTACAGCGGTTATGTTCCAATAGGGATGTTTCCTGGGTAAAAAAAAAAATATTCTATTTAGTCCGTCATTCAGATTATAGAAAAATATTGGGTATGTATATTTTGTTTTATCAAATCAATAAAAATTGACAAATATAAAAGGCATCAAAAATCAGGAGTGGTGGCTGGTGACGTCACTGGCCGCTAAAAAGTGTAGCGTGCAGTGACGTCACACGAGTGTTCAAAGCGCTGTGTCGTCTTCATATTTTTTTTTTATATGATTAAAGAAAAAATACGTGTGTAGTATTTTTGAAATCTGACTGACGGACTAATTAGTTTTTTAGTCAAATACCCTATTGCGATCCAGTTATGGTTTAAGCATCTGTCGAAAGGTTAGCGCGATACGAAACATAACAAAAGTTATGGTTTGGTTGCGATCCAATTCTGTTTTGGGTGAATTATTTTAGCGCGATTGCCCCCTGTATGTACAGATGACAGCGGCACCCTAATTGAGTAACACTCTATTACTGTCAATTAGAATCATTTTGAAGCATATTGCTAGTCCATTGATCCATATGTTCAAAAAATGTGTCTGTTCAACAACGTAAATAACGCAATGAATGTTATTGAACTGTCAAAATTAAATCCATTGCTACTGATAGTGTGTTACGGAATAACCCTGCAGGTCAAGCTAACCGAAACTGACAAAAATTCCCAATCAACCTTGAGCCTTAATGCTTTAGCGATAAAGCTGAAAATCTAATAAAGAAATCTGACAGCGTGTAGTAGCTTGATGTGCTGTCGTCTGTACCTACACTTATCAAGAACCTGTGACAATAAAATAATATAGAAAAAATAATCGAGAAAAGGCATTTTTATATTCATTTTCCAAAGGCTTAAAACTAGGTAGGTACACAAAAATATCTGTAAGTTCACAGCAAACGGATAAAATTATTGGCTGAGCAAATGATGATAAAGAATTTTTTAGTAGGCTTTTGAGTCTACATTCTTCGCTTAGTTACTCTTTTGCAGTATCCACATAAAACTAACATACAAAAAAAAAATCGCTAAAGCCAATATTTAATTTTTTAAAATACATACTTATGACAGACCATAGAGTCACCTATAAAAAAAGAATTCGAAATAATCTGTACCCACGGACACGGACTGGCACGGAAGTAAATCTATAAAAAAAAAGCTGAAGTTCGATATTTAAATGTTTATAAGTCGCATGGCAGTCTAAAGTCCAATATTTACATATTGGACTAAAAAAAACGAAAATATCATCACGTGTCTACGCCAGCAGTCCTAATTATGCACGTTGGCATGGCAACATTAGCATACTCGTTTAAATATAGAATTAAATTCCAAAGTTAAAAAGTTGTGACGTCAAAGGGATTATATGAATTTACAGGGATATGTAATGACGTAATTAGCTAATGTTTTATTTTGTAATCTTTAATTTTCGATCCGCGACTACGTTAGAAAGAGATGGCGTCATGTCATTAGTACAATAATAATAATAAGCTTGCTATAGTGGTGATAGATCAATTAGCGCGCCTCGCAATGATTCAGTGGTCTCGAATGCCAAAAAGCAAGATCGGTAGAATTGCCAGTAAAAATCACATATCGGTAATAAAAATCGGTATTTCTAAAAAAAAGCTTGATAGTCAATTATATTCGTTAATTTAAAAAAAAAACACGTATGGACTTACTTAATTTTTTACAAATCAGCAGTGGTGGTCCCGAACTTCAAAGAGCGAGGTCGGTAGAGTAAAAATCGGTAGATTACTACCTAAAATCGGTATTTCTAAAAAAAAAGCTTGCTAAATTTTAGCTCTCACTAGGCACTCTTTTTTATTATTAGTTATAAACTAGTGCTTGACTGCAATCCCGCCTGATGGTAAGCAGTGATGCAATCGTTGATGGTAAAACGCACTAGCTTATTAAGCCTATTCACTCAAAAAAAAACTGAGTGAATAGGAAGGAAGACGGCAGTTGAGCGAGGTGATGCAATGTTTAACCCAACAACACGACCAACGATGCTGCGCCAGAGGATGATCTGGAGAGCCTTCACGACCAAACTCCCGACAACAACATTAGGCACATCGTACCCGGCACACATCGCAACACAACTGCTCAGACCCGTTCTCCGTACGGCTTCACCAGACATCATGCCGGAACACGACGAATCGCTTGGCGGCAAGACTTTGTCTGGTGGGTGGTAACTTATGCCGGCGGCTGATGTTGTTGCCTACCACCGAGAACTCTTTCACTGATAGGATGTTTTCCAAAACATTTTGCATTAAATCCGTCTATAACGCCGTAATATTTAATTCAGAAATAAAGGAGGTTGCTATGTCACAAACGTAAAATCGGTAGATAAATCCGGCATTTCGGTATATCGGGAATATCGGGAGGACAGGGCCCATATCGATAGAAATACCAAAAAAGGCAGTACTTCTTGATACGGCCCGCATCGTGAGGAAGTTCCTGTCTCTGGAGCCCTAACCACCGGTAGCTATATTTTTGTCTATTTTTTAAATCAAAATATTTAAAAACTAGCTTTCCGCCCGCGGCTTCGCCTGCGTTGAATTCTGTTATATTGCGCTTTTTAAATTCCTCATTTTTGGAGATTCATTATCGTATCATTTAGTTTCTAAGTTTACATGTGCATAGGTATTTGTTCGCAATAAACCTTGTTTTAAACGACACACAGCGCCATCTATCACCAAACTGGTATGAAACTAACAATATTTTGATTTTTCCTCGGGGATATCAAATTTTTCCGGGATAAAAAAAATTGGTTGCCTGTAAAGTCGGTATACGGGCGAAAGTTTTACGTGACAACGACTTTGAGTGGTAAAATAATTTTAATGTGAATATTCATTCGTATAGTAGGAAGAAGGATGAAATAATTGTAACAATTTAAAACATTTATTTATACAAAGAATTATATTTAAAACATTAATTTATACAAAGAATCTCGCACTGAATTTCATATTAACAAAATTTTATTTTTACCTTTACACATACATACGTATTTATATACAAATATACATACAATAACTTGCAATACATTTGCCTACAATGAAACAGCGTTTACTACAACTTAACTTGTTCCTATCTGTCTCTCTCGCTCTTAGGCGGGCTAACCATGCCCGAGTGGAAGGGACGCGTGCCTCTCACTCGCTCTCATTGTGAGCGCATAACGTGAGCGCAGCGTAACGCAGTTTCTTGAAGTGTCACCCGGCAAACCAATTTATAAGACGTTGTCACGTCAAAAAGTAGCCTATTATTTAATCCGGACTTCTAACTTTACATCTGCAAAATTTCAAAGCAATCGGTTCAGTAGTTACGGCGTGAAAGTGGAATAAACAAACTCACTTTCCCATTTATGATATTAGTAAGGATGTAACTTAATGTTACGGGCTAGGGGTACTTAAACGCCGGTTAAGGGTTACGAAGTTTATTGGCAACGAAGGTACAGTCGATTGTAGGCAATGACAAGTAGAATGTAGCTTATGTCACACCGAAGTCTTCTCTGGCGTCCACGAAGTCCGTGTTGTAAACACACAATAACGCTACAGATGTTTCTTCCCGTAGTACTTACAGTTCTCGCTACAGTTGTCGCGGTAGGTATTCTCAATTATCGCTTCTTAACTGTCGCTGTTTTCGTATCGCTAGTCGAATGTAGACTGACTGTGCGCCGGCGTCGCGCCGCCTATATATAGGCCAGCTGATCGAACATTCCAGAATCCTCTAGACGTAATAATAATACTGCATAACTTCGAGGTCACCGGCCAAGTAAGTACCTACGATAATTCCCGGAAACGGGTTTCTAGAAATTTCGATGTCGACACTTCGTTGACAAAACTGTTGAGACCTGTACCATTCGATAGGCCGTCCTAAGTCTAGCAATGCGTTTTATTATTGTACCTAGAAAATGTCTAGATCTGGCGAAATAGGACTTAAAAGTGACACACTGCTTGTCACGCGATATTGAACCTTATGCTATCGACATAAGGTCCATTCGTAACATTAATATAAATGTAGATAAATAAAGGAAATAATAATAGTTTATTATTTTAACAAGTAACATTACAATCTTGTGATTAGAGCCTCCTTTTAAGCAGAAAAACCTGTGTTAAGGGATTCCGCTCTATTGTTCAAAAAACTTATTTCATCACCTGTCTAGGGCTTTATCAGATTCTAGCTGCGCCGCGCGGTTTCGATATGTTTTTTTTGTATGCTCCGCTCCTATTAGTCGCAGCGTGATGTTATATAGCCTAAAACCTTGGGATTTGGATTAATGGGCTATCTAAAAATGTTCAAAAAGAAATTCAAAAAGGAATTTTTCAAATCGGAGCAGTAGTTCCTGAGATTAGCGCATTCAAACAAACAAACTCTTCAACTTTATATATTACTTTAGTATAGATGTTGGGATCTGCTTCCAGTTTAACCCGGTCTGCTAAATACTAGTATTTTATGACCTCTACAACCCAACTCACACTACCCCCTCGGTAAGACTAAAAACATTTATAACTCGGTGGAATACCTGACCGAATTTTTAAGCCGAATACTATGTTCGGCAACCGAATATTCGTCCCAACTATCTCTTACCTATCACTGCTGGACATAGGCCTCCTCCGCGACGACCGGTCCGCGCCCGGTTTCCCGCTACGTTCACTAGGTCGTCGGTTTACCTTGTCGGTGGCCTACCCACGCTGCGTCATCCGGCGCGTGGTCGCCACACGAGAACCCTTCTGTCCCATCGGGCATCAGTCTACGGGCAATGTGCCCGGCCCACTGCCACTTATGTATTGCAATTCTTCAGGCTATGTCGGTTACTCTCGATCTTTGGCATTTCTGATTTGATCACCCAGTGAAACCCCAAACATAGCCCTCTCCATTGCCCTTGAGCTTTCTTATAAGGCACATTGTTAACGACCACGTCTCAGTTCCATAAGTCATCACTGGCAACACACTGGTCGAAGACTATAACTTACTTAGCTATGTTTTACAAAATACTTTAAGATTTCGACTGAAGGACTTGTATCCATGGTCATGAAATAAATTTAAAAAAAAAAAGAAGATTATGACTCAGCTATAACAAATTATAATTCGATTCTAAAATTAAAATTATGACTAAACTAAAAACGACATGACATTTGGAATTTCCGAGTCTTGTGACCGCGTTTTTGTAGCATTTTGCAAAGATTGACCTGTAACAAAAAAGAAGTTAATATTTCTTTCATAACAGTCCAGGCAAGTGAAGGCTGTCGGTAATGCTTACGTCGATGCTCCTCTCCTCCGTACGGCTTCACCAGACATCATGCCGGAACACGACGAATCGCATGGCGGCAAGACTGTCTGGTGGGTGGTAACTTCTGCCGGCAGTCGATGTCATGGCTGAATCAGCAGGGTAATTGCGTAATGCACTATAGTAGCAATGGGTATAATTTTGACAGTTCAACAACATTCATTACGTTATTTACCAGGGTTCGAAGGATATATATCAATTGATATATATCATGATATATATCCGATATATATCTGATATATATCAAACCATTTTTTGTGATATATATCAAAATTTATGGTATGTTGCATTTAAGTACTTTTACCGAAGCGCTGCTGGCATATTCGTCGTTTTTTCTGTCTTCAGACCGTACTACTTCGAATTTACCAAGCATGTACTGCAATCAATAATAATAGTGCAATGTAAAATAGCCAAAATAATTTTCAATTCTATCATCTGCAAACATACCTACTCCTTAAAAGTGAAGTGTAGTGTTAATCCTTTAGGAATGCCAACAGGCGATTTGACAGTTCTAGCTGACTAGTAAAAGACTAATTTGTTATTTGATTATAACTCAACTAAGTACAAATATTAGGATTTTTAAGATATTTTAATTTTGTTTGTCTAATATTTATAGACTTTGTTTTCTCAAAAAAAGATGGTTATTTTTAGGTGATTTTTGTGAACTATAAGATTTTATGTTTATTTTGTTAAATAAAAAGTAAAAATATGTTGTTTTTATATTGTAATCAATTCATAAACTGTCATGTACCTGTGGAAATCGTATAGGTAGTAATAAGATAATAAAATGACAGTCTTAAGAAATTGATATAAATTTGGATATATATCGGATATATATCATAAATATCCGATATTTTGATATTTATTATAAATATCGGATATTTTCGAACCCTGTTATTTACGTTGTTAAGAGGGGACTCTAATGGCGTTTTCTCCATACAAACGTATTCCGCCATTGATATAATATTAAACAGATATGATATGCTCTAACAAATTAACCAAAATAAATGTGCCGATCGGAGCAGCAGCACACACATGCAATTTTTTTATTCTGCGTACATTTCACACGTTGGCACAGTGTGAGTGAGATGGGGCGCAATCTAAAGCATAGATAAGAAAAAGATGGCAAGTGTTTGTCGTTTGCGCAATAAGTAGAATCGACGAAAACTAAAGCGACTTGCTGGACTTACCTCCTTTTGTACGCTTCATTTTCAGTGCGCTAGTGACGTATCTACCTTAGTTTAATATTATATAAATGTATTCCGCTGTTTTCTTCGTGAATGACGTTTTTAGAGCAATGGTTTTTGTTTTCTACAATTTCACACCTTGATTATACGTGCCCCTATCATTTGATATTTTCCAAAACTTAATTAATAAAAGAAATACGATACTTCAAAATAGCGAAAAATAACCCATTTTTACCGTAATGTTCAGACCCCTAATATCTAAATGTGATAAGTTTGTGACAAAAAAAAAATAATGGAAGCTTTTTTTTTATATATACCTATATTATAAACTAGCGCTTGACCGCAATCCTGCCTGATGGTAAGCAGTGACGCAATCGTTGATGGTAAAGCGCACTAGTTTATTAAGAGCCTATTCACTCTAGCCTTGAAGACACTCAAATTGTAGTCCGACGGAAACACCGCCGCTGGCAAATTGTTCCAGTCCCTCGGTGTACGCGGTATAAAAGAGGAAGCGAAACGCTTCATCCGGATCGCAGTGGAGTCAAGAACGTAAGGGTGGAAACTCGCCGTACGACGGGTCGTCCGATGGTGGAATGTGTGTTTCCGTCACATTACAATTTGAGTGTCTTCAAGGCTAGAGTGAATAGGCTCTTAATAAACTAGTGCGCTTTACCATCAACGATCGCATCACTGCTTACCATCAGGCGAGATTGCGGTCAAGTGCTAGTTTATAACTTATAAAAAAAAAAATGTTGGTCGCATACTTAAAAAAAACATGATGCATAATTTTATTATATCATCATCATCAACAACCTTTTTATCGTCCCACTGCTGGGCACAGGTCTCCTCTCATTCAGACAAGGATTGAGCGTAATCACCACGCTTGCTCAATGCGGGTTGGCTATTTCAGACTTAAAGTCCAGGTTTCCTCAAGATGTTTTCCTTCACCTTATTTTATTCTATGTTCATACATATTTCCGTGGAAGCGATTTGCAAAACTATGTTAATTTATTATGATTATATTGAACTAGCGGCCGCCAGCGACTTCGTTCGCGTGGAATTAGTCATGCTCAGCTCCTATTGGCAATATGTACGGCTGCGTTAGCCCCCGTTTTCGCAACATTTTTTGTTACTGCTCCGCTCCTATTGGACATAGCGGGATGTTATACAATATGTAAAGAAAACCCTGTCCGACCCATAAGGATAATAAAGGTTAGGTAAACACTTGACCAAATATAATATAAAATTTTACATAATCATCATAGTAACAATACTAATGAATTTTTAAATAATCCTTTTTTCCCGGGAATTAATTCCAATTTCCCCGAAATTTGGTAATTTTTAAAAAAGTGACAACACCGGTATTATTATAAGCGAATAGCGTCGCGACCACGTCACAGTAGCCGCGTGCCCTGCCCCTCGCCGCCCGCAGAAGGGGGTGCTAACCGCACATGTATTAAGTTATCTCTTTTTGCGAAATAATATTTATATTTTTAGGGAGTTTTTTTTTTAAGTTTAGCCTATTTTTGTGGGCATTTGTAGAATCAGTTATCGATACCTAACAATACCTTCACGGATCGGGATTAATAGGCTATCCAACGCAAAAAGAATTTTTCAAATCGAACCAGTAGTTCCTGAGATTAGCGCGCAAAAACAAACAAACAAACTCTTCAGCTTTATATATTAGTATAGATAATTTATTTTTAGTAACAACATCCATATTGAATGTTTCATTTATTTTGCAATGTTCTAGGATTTTTAGATGGTTTAGCTTTATTTTTATTTCCATGACATCAGTGCAAGAAATCACAGTTAATATAAAAAAAACAGCCAAGTGCGGGTCGGATTTGGGTACGAAAGGTTCCGTACCATACCATTATCTTTAAAAACGGGAAAAAAATCACGTTTGCTGTATGAGAAACAAAATAAATATTGAAGGAGGGCTCCCTTTAATATTTCTTTTGTTTAATTTAATTATTTATTTTTATTTTTAATATGTATATTCAAATATACTGTGAACATTTCAAGCGTCTATCTATTTCCGTTATTAATATGAAGCAAAAAACGGCAAAACAATCACGTTTGTTGTATGGGAGCCGCCCTTCATTATTTTATTTTTAGTATTTGTTGTTATAGCGGCAATAAAAATAAATAATCTCTGAACATTTCAACTGTCTGGCTATTACGGTTCATGAGATACAGCCTGGTGACAGACGGACAGAGAAGTCTTTTATGAATAGGGCTCCGTTTTACCGTTTAGGTACGGAACCCTAAAAATGATGTTCTGAGAACGAGTTACATTTGAATATTTAAGTAAATATGTATTGATTAAGAGGAGACTCTAGAGGTGCTTTCTCTATACAAACGTATTCCGCTGTTGACAAAAAAGAAACTAATAGAGGCATAGATATACTTTTCCTCTAAATTTTGATATAGAAATAATTGTGATATGTCGCGTTTTGGAAAAGAAAACAGCGGAATACAAAACGTCTTTTGGTCAACGTTTTTGTTGAAAACAGCGATTATTATTTTTTTTCTATAACTTTACACTGTGATTATACAATACACCGTGATATAATAAAAGAAATATGATACTTCAAAATCACGACAAATAACCCATTTTTACGTCATGTTCAGATGATCATAAGACAAACATGATAAGTTTTTGGCAAAAAAGAAAATAATAGAGGCATAGATATACTTTTCCTCTAAATTTTGATATAAAAATAATTGAGATATGTCGTGTTTTGGAAAAGAAAACAGCGGAATACAAAACGTCTTTTGGTCAACGTTTTTGTAGGTAAAAAAAGCCTGAGCCGCAACTGTCCCTTTCGCACTTTACCGCAACTGTCCCTTTCGCACTTTACCGCAAGAGGTTGGAAGTAGCGCGACGGCAATAGTTTCTTCAAATACCTATTTTTCAAATTCCTCGGCACTAGAGTCCCCTCTTAATGCTACCGATAACGTGGAGACTGCGCTTTATAAGGGGGGATGCTCTCAGGCTACGTGGAGCGACGATGGTAGTAGCTGGATGAGAATTGCCAATAAACCTCCAAAGCCTAGAGCACAGGTTTAGAGTAGCCAGCCTTTCGGTGTTCTATAGGATGCATTTTGGGGAGTGTGCAAGGGAATCGCATGATTTAATTCCCCTATCTCCGTTCCGCCATCGGACGACCCGTCGTACGAGTACGGCGAGTTTCCACCCTTACGTTGTTAACACCACTGCGATCCGGACGAAGCGGTTCGCCTCCTCTTTTATACCGCGTACATCGAGGCACTGGAACAATTTGCCAGCGGCGGTGTTTCCGTCAGACTACAATTTGAGTGTCTTCAAGGCTAGAGTGAATAGGCTCTTAATCAACGATTGCGTCACTGCTTACAATCTGGCGGGATTGCGTTCAAGCGCTTGTAATCGAGTTGAATTGGCGTGCAATAGGAGAGAGATTTGTCATGGAGGGTCTCCAGATCAATCTCCCTCTGGCGCACCCTCGTTGGTCGTGTTGTTGAGTTTAACATTGCATCACCTATCTTATGGATGTCCGCCGCCCTGGGGTGGGCGACGGGGTCTGTCAGACTCTTTCTGGATAAAACCACCCCGGTGTCTCTTCTATCACGAGCGCGCGTGCGGCCGCGGGAGTCTAAATTCTTTCACGGACCGACAGGGCCAGCACGAGGGTGTGGGGCACACCCTCGTTCTGGCCCTGTCGGTCCGGGCGACGCGCGCGCCTCCGCCTCGGGGTCCATCGAATAGGGGGCGGGGACTTCCCCATGTCCCTCGCCCCTGGACCCATTCATGGGGGGCGGAAGAGGGCGTTATCCGCCCTTCCTCGGCGCCCGGTGCGGTCTTCTGCGGCCCGGGAAAGGAGTTGAGATCTCCCTCTCCCGTTCCGCAGCTTCCTTCTGCGACATCACGTCCTCGCAGAAGGACACCACCGCGTCCCACGACTCTGCGCTACTGACCATCCTCCCCACTTCTGCCTGCAGCGTCAGGTCGACAAATGACAGCCTGGACCAACGGCTTAACGTGCTTTCAGAGGCACGGAGGTCTCGGCATGTAAAATTAATAACCCATCCACAGAGCAACCGCGGCAAGCGTAGCTTAACCTGATCGATCGACCTGTGTGGCTGTTATTTTTTAACAACGAGCGGGGGGCTGGAGAAAGCCCAGAGGAGCTCAAGGATCCTTACATTCATCATCATCTCAGCGTTAATCCCAGTCGCATCCGAAGCTTTTTTTTGAGCTTCCGAGTCTAAGGTCCGCTTTTCAAGTCTAACTACTAATTTTTGGCTAAACTTCGATATTTTCCGTGCGACTGCCGTCTGACCTCCACAACCCGAAGGCGATATCGAAGTATTGCAGTTAGACCAATTGTTGGACTTTTGAGGGCTCCAACAACTCTTACATTGACGTTAATAATACGAGAGAACAAACACACATAACACTGTTGCCAACTGAACAGTTAAAATTATAATATAAAAATCCAAATATAATCTCCTCCAAAAATAACTTCGCCAAAAAACTGATTTTGTTTTAAAAATAGTGACGAATATTTGTCCGGTTCTCGAATGCCGTTTCACTTTTAAGGCTAAGGACTCACGAAGCGGTTTTCACCCGCGCCCGCCGCGGTGGCGGAATGTAGTTTTATTTTCAAAACTCGCGAGACCATCACCCGCAAACTTGGCGGTTGATTATCGCAAGACGGGCAGTTGCAAGATGGGCGGCTGTAGAACGCGCGGGAGCAAACCGCCGCGGCTGCGGGACCGCGTCCTGCGCCCACCGGTACAAGATAACTGCCGGTGCAGCGGGACCGGCAAACAACCACGCACACTGCAGGAGTAAAACGCATCGTGAAATGTGCTTTAACTTTTTACATATATATCTGCATTGAACCCTCTGAATGCGAACGTTTGGCAAGCGCAAAGCGGTCAGAATGGTGTACGGATAAGTACGCGAGTTTGAGGAGCAGCGCAAAGCTGACCTTGATACCAAATGCGACCAATTAAAGGCCCGCCCACCTGCTGCCATCACATACAACTACGTCGACGGCGTGTTTACGTGCCCTCAGTGTGCACGAAGTTTCGCCGCCAAGATAGGCTACATAAGCCATCCTCGGGCGCATGAGCGCCAAATAATCGGCTAGGAGTCGAAGTGGTCGCCGTGGCCGAAATCGGTCGGGAACATCATTCATTCCTTCATATCTGCATTCTACAGAAGCTGCGGGCCCGCAACCGCGGCGGATGCGGGTGAAAACTGAAAACCGCTCCGTGAGTTCATAGCCTAAAAAGGATGTGTTTTTACAATTAGAAAGGTGAATAATTCGTGGCGGTGATTGGTCGGTGTTCGGCTGCCATTCTCCGCCTTTGCCCACCCATTTAATGCAATAAACACATACTTCTCGCGCGAGTTAGGTTACCTCGCTCTGTGACGTCATTCGGACGATACCGTTTGTAAAAAATGAAAATTATGTTAAAAAAGTTATGTTAGTTAGTTATGCTGTTTTCTCGGTGGTAGGCCACAACATCGGTTGCCGGCAGAAGTTACCACCCACCAGACGAAGTCTTGCCGCCAAGCTATTCGTCGTGTTCCGGCATGATGTCTGGTGAAGCCGTACGGAGGACGGGTCTGAGCAGTTGTGTTGCGATGTGTGCCGGTTACGATGCGCCAAATGTTGTTGCGTCGGAAGTTTGGTCGTGGAGAGTCTCCAGATGAATCTCCCTCTGGCGCAGCATCGTTGGTCGTGTTGTTAGGTTTAACATTGCGTCACCTCGCTCGACTGTAGTCATCCTTCCTATTCCTAAGTTTTTTAAGTGAATAGGCTTAATAAACTAGTGCGCTTTACCATCAACGATTGCATCACTGTTTACCATCGGGCCATACCAGGCGGGATTGCA
This sequence comes from Sesamia nonagrioides, assembly GCA_017933935.1. Classification (NCBI taxonomy): domain Eukaryota; kingdom Metazoa; phylum Arthropoda; class Insecta; order Lepidoptera; family Noctuidae; genus Sesamia; species Sesamia nonagrioides. Next base: position 1,091,533 of record JADWQK010001689.1, on the reverse strand, counting down.
GTCAAGCACTACTTTATCATCATCATCATCTCAGCGTTTATCCCGGTTGCATCCGCGGCTTTCGCGTTGGAGCCCGGGGTCCGCTTTCCTGCACATTCTCCTCCATTTCGCACGATCTTTAGCATCCTGTGGTAAGAGCTTGTTGGCACGCATGTCATCTCTTACAACGTCAAGCCAGCACTTCTTTGGTCTACCCCGCTTGTTCCGGCCCGGCGGAGGCGCCATGGCAAGACATAAGCACTACTTTATATTTATAAAAAGAAAAATGTATAATACATATATTATAAATTTTATATTTTTTTTTTAATGTTAATAATAACGTTCGCTTTGATGATAAAGCGTCATAATACTAGATCATTTTACTCATGACGTCATACATATGGATATACAGTATGTTAAATAACAGAGGGCGTTCCCTTAAACTCGTTAATATATATCATTAATAGATTAAAATAAAAATGTCAGCATAGAAAAATAAGCATAAAAAAATCCGAATAAAAAAAAAATTTAATTGGAAATAAATTTGAAACTTCCTGTTTTAAATCAAAATAGTAGTCGTCATGTATAAATAAATTGCGACGTTGCCGTCTTTCGTGTTCGCGTGTACAGTGTGTTTCTTTTACATGTCAATTTAAAATTTTTATTGAATATTTTCTTATTGGAAAAAATTTTAAAACATTTTGTTTTCGAATGGAAATATTTTTTTAGCATGTATGTATGCTATACTATTTCGGGTTAACGGGAACGCCCTCTGTTAGTTAACATACTGTATATAATGTTGGTGCAACCAACAGGCTTTACGCGTAGAAAATGTAATAAAAAAAAATTGTGGGTTAGTTAAAAAAGAAACCATGGCCCTGGCGCATAGGCAAGTGTAGAAACACAGCTGGGTTTTAGTCAGTAAAAGTTTGACACACCCTTTCGCTCGGCCCAGAGCGGAAGAGGTCATTTGATGAATTCCCATCCAAAACAAAAAAAAAAAACAAAACGCCCACCCATCGACACTTCCTAGTGCTTTCGCTGGGAAGAAGAAAAGCATAACAAAAAATAAAATCTCACTGAAATGTAAAAAGTAAAAACTTATTAGGTAGGTACATACCTAAATAAAAGATACAGACAGAGTTACTTTCGCATTTATAATATTACTATGGATATAAAAAGAAAAAGTATGTATGTAGAAACGCCTTGCTCATTCCCTTAAAAATACTTCTAATCTTGATTGACAGTGTAATTATTCTAAATCCTCGGCCGAGGATTAGAGGGCGGTGAATGGAACCTTGATTTTTTGAGGATAAATAATGTAACTTTTCGGTGGTACTCACGGCTAAAAATCAAGCTATATATAACCAGTGTAAGTTGAATTCTGATTGTAGAGAAAAACCTATGTAATGCGAGGTCAGTTTAAACTGGAAAATTATCTCTAGCTGTGCCTCGCAGTCTCACCCGTGTAAGTTTGCAATCCCGTGCAATCCAGTCACTTTAGGCAAAGAAAGGGGTCAATGTCGGAATTTGAGATAATAAGCTGGAAACTCGTATACAGCTTCATTTTGCCGTTCTAAAAGTTGTCTGAAAAGTTGTTCTAAAAGTTGTCTCATATTATCTCGTGTCTGCGTCGTAAGTTATTAAGTTGTTTTATTCGAGGTCAAAGGTCACGAAAATCGTTTTTTGCAGTTATCTCCGTTTCTATTGCTCCAATGATGTTAGCACCTATTATCAAAATTGTAGAATGTAGAGCATAAAATTTGCGACAAATTTTGTTTTAAACATTTTTTATAAAGTCAACCGTTTTTGAGATAGAGAGCACCCAGCGCTCAGGCATATATATTCTAATAACTTACGACGCAGACACGAGATAATATGAGACTTTTCAGATAACTTTTAGAACGCCAAAATGAAGCTGTATACGAGTTTCCAGCTTATTATCTCAAATTCCGAGGTGAAACCCTAAAGTGACTGGACTAGTGTGGATATCGGAATAAACAGTATCACTTGACTTGGATATAAGGCACCTGTCAAATTTCATCCAAATCCCTGCAGTAATTTTTGCGTAAAAGAGCACCTATCAAAAATCCGTATTCATGTTCACGTTTATAATACTAACTTCACCATGCGGTTTCACCTATGTATGTTTTGATCCAGTGGAAATATCCGGATAAAAAGTATTATCTATGTTAATCCTGGTTATAATTCCGTTCAGTATTTTTTGCGCGAGAGGTATCGATCGTTTATATACTAGATATACAATTTCGAACAAAACTTATCAAAAATGGCGATAAGTATTAAGCAGTCTAAAGTCATCATCATCTTAGCGTTAATCCCAGTCGCATCCGTAGTTTTTCAGCTTTGGAGTCTGGAGTCCGCATTACCAGTCTAACTGCTGATTTTGGCTAAACTTCGATATTTTCCGTGAAGCGACTGCTGTCTGACCTCCACAACCCGAAGGCGATATCTAAGCATTGCAGTTAATCCAATTCTTAAACTTTTGAGGGCTCCAACCAACCCGTAACGACTGCCACTAGATGTTCGTATGGCAACCGGGACCAACGGCTTAACGTGCTTTCCGAGGCACGACCAGACCTGAGCCTATTAAGCAGTCTAAACTTCTAAAGTAGTTAAAATAAATATATGACGGGGAAACCGTCAGGAAGGCGGGGCCGAAGTTCCGGATAGTTGGGGTGTCTTCTCATCCGCATGAGCATCCATCGTGGGCGGTATTTCGAGAAAACGTTGAACAATAACTATAGTGTGATGTTCGATTCTTATTATTTTGACTGTACAGACACTCAGATCACTTTAATATTAAGGGATTACAATGATAATCTCAGATTAAAACAGATGAGAGCCACTGGGTTTAAGTATGACCAACCCACTCGAACGAAGCTTGTGCCAAGAATGCCCAGCGCCAACGGTCGATCGCTTAATAGCGTTTTCGCTATTCCAGTCGGTGTTACCCGCTCCTAATAAAAATCATAATTTATCCGAATACCGCCCGATTAATCGACTTCAAAAAAATAGCAGAGTAATTTACGGTCAATTGACACTAGGGCTTCCAATCCGGAGTTCCGGAGTTTCGTAACTCCGGAGTTTCGGAGCGATTTTAAGCATTTTTCAAATCCGGAGTTGAAATAGAACACCGGAGTTGAAACCGATTTTCGTAAACTTTAAGAAAGTGTTTATTTTTTATGATTGTTTTAACATTTTACAATGCGTATTAGTTGTCTAATATAACGTTTGCCGGTCAGATAGTAAACTTTTAAACAAAGACTGATTCTTGCTAAACAAATGTTTATTTTTTATGATTGTTTTAATCCTTATCCTTACTAATATTATAAATGGGAAAGTGAGTTTGTTTGTTCCGCTTTCACGCCGTTACTACTGAACCGATTGCTTTGAAATTATGCAGACATAAAGTTAGAATTCCGGATTAAATAATAATACTTATTGAGGAAAATTAAAAAAAAGAATTATCCAGGTAAAATTTGATATTCCCGAGGGAAAAAAGAAATATTGTCAGCTTTATTGTAGGTACCAGTTCGGTGATAGATGGCGCTGTGTGTCTTTAAAAAAAGGTAATATATTGCAAACGAATATGCATATGTAAACTTAGAAGCTAAATGGTACGATAATTAATCCCCGAAAATGAATAATTCCCGAGGGATGACGTACAATTTGGTTCATTGTCCCTTACTATCCTTATCCTCACTAATATTATAAATCGGAAAGTGAGTTCTGTTTGTTTGTTCCGCTTTCACGCCGTAACTACTGAACGGATTGCTTTAAACTTTTGCAGACGTAAAGTAGAAGTCCGGATTAAATACTTATTGTGGTAGGGTACTTTTCATACCGGAAAATTTGATATTGCCGAGGGAAAACAAAAATATTGTTAGCTTCATACCAGTTCGGTGATAGATGGCGCTATGTGTCGTTTAAAGCAATATAATATATTGCAAATGTTTAAAAATAAAACGATATAAATGATACGATAATTAATCCGAGTAGTATTTTATAATCAGTATTAGTTGTCTATTATAATTTATGCCTGTCAGACAGTACATTTTTAAAGAAAAACACTGATTTATTATCATATAAAAGTTCTATTGATTAAAATTAAGGAATTTTTTTTCATCTCTTAATAAGCTGTCGACTCCGGAGCCAACTCCGGAGTTCCGGTTTTGATTGCTCAACATCGTAACTAGCTCCGGAGTTGATAAGTATCCGAGTTTAGATGCCCTAATTACCACATCACAATATTCAAAATTAACCAGTCACGCGCCGTCATATAATTAATTTAAAACAGCTCTAAGTGCAGTGTGCAGTTAAGGTTGAATTTTAAGGTTCTTATCATAAAGCAGTACAAAAAGCCATTTTTAGGGTTCCGTACCTCAAAAGGAAAAAACGGAACCCTTATAGGATCACTTTGTTGTCTGTCTGTCAAGACCCTTTATCTCAAGAACGCATGGACGTATCAAGCTGAAATTCAAATGAAATACTCTGGTCTATTGTCCCTTTAAGCTGTGAAAATATCAAACTTCTAAGCCAAGCCAATCAAAAGATACAGCCGATTATGTCGATATTTTCAACAAATTGTCGACACTCGCAAAGGAATCAAAACCTACAGGATACTTCCCGTAACAATTTTTCCTATAGAAGCATTGTCATATAACGCAAATATAGGAAAAATTGCGAAAATCACATTTTTTTAGTTATATAATATAATAAACATATTTTAATAAAATGAAACTTACTACCTTATTTCTCACGAACGTATAAAGGCATCAAATTGAAAATATATACCAAATACCTAGGTCTATTGTCCCTTTAAGCAGTGAAAAAATCAAACTTCTAAGTTAACGCGATCAAAAGATACTACGTTTGTACAGCGGAACCCTCGGTGTGCGAGTCCGACTCGCACTTGGCCGGTTTTTTTTTACGACCGAGTCTGACATCAAACCAAATTCAACCTTACACGCATGTTGTTCAGTTCAATAATTTTTTTACGCTTATTGTGAATCTAGTGTATAAGTGATCGATGCTGAGAGAGTCACAAACATCCAAGATGAGGATATGTAGTTGGGAAGAAGAAATGGCGCAAGAATTTCCTCAGCATCTATTCAATTCTTCTTTTTGTGTTTCAGAACGATTTTGCGACGTGACTCTGTACTGCTCTCCAAGCTTCGCCACCCAGGTGGCTGGAAAAGACACCGTCGAGCCACAGAACATACGAGGGGTCTCGTTAAGAGCTCATAGGTGAGTCTTATCTGTTTTTATTTTAACTACGTGAGATTCAACTCGAAACGGTCTCCAATGCCTGGAGTATAGGCGTAGAGTAGCCAACCTTTCGGTCTCCTATAGGATGTATTCTGGTGAGTGTGCAAGGGAATTGCATGATTTAATTCCCCCATCTCCGTTCCACCATCGGACGACCCGTGGTACGGCGAGTTTCCACCCTCACGTTGTTAACACCACTACGATCCGGACGAAGCGTTTTGCTTCCTCTTTTATTCCGCGTACATCGGGGGACTGGACGAATTTGCCAGCGGCGGTGTTTCCGTTACATTGCAATTTGAGTGTCTTCAAGGCTAGAGTGAATAGGCTCTTAATAAACTAGCGCGCTTTACCATCAACGATCGCTTCACTGCTTACCATCAGGCGGGATTGCGGTCAAGCGCTAGTTTATAACTAATATATAAAAAAAAATAACTACGTGACCCGTCGAGACCACATAGACCGCATTGATGCTTTCGAGATGTGGTGCTGGAGGAAGATGCTGCAAATTCCTTGGACAGCATTCCGCACAAATGCATCAATCCTTCGAGAGCTGGGTGTCACAATAAGACTCTCCTCTGTCTGCATTCGAAGAATTTTGGAGTATTTTGGCCACATTGCCAGAAAGGATGGAGACAACCTCGAATATCTGATGCTAACTGGGAAGGTGGATGGACGACGTTCCTAAGGTCGCAGTTCAATAAGGTGGACTGACCAAATTCGGTCATCTCTGGACACCGGCCTGCATGATGCTATACTCGCGGCGAGGGATCGTAACAAATGGCGAACTATTGTAAAGAGGAGGATTATTCCACAGGGACATCACGACCCTCAGTAATGAGGAGAACGACTTGAGGAGGAGGACGTGACCCGTGTCACGGCGTGGTGGCCTAGTGGTTAAAACACTAGCCTCTCAAATATGAGTGTGCTAGTTCGATTCCAGGTCAGGCAAGTACCAATGTAACTTTTCAAAGTTATATGTACTTTCTAAGTATATTTTGGGCACCAATTACTGTTTACAAGGTGAAGGAAAACATCTTAAGGAAACCTGGTCTTAAAGTCTGAAATCACCAACCCGCATTGAGCAAGCGTGGTGATTACGCTCCATCCTACTCTGTATGACAGGAGGCCTGTGCCCAGCTGTGGGACGATAAAAATGTTGATGATGTAGTGACCCGTGTGAAGTATTTGGTGTCCAAGATATACTTAGAAAGTGGGTATGACTTTAGAAAAGTTACACTGGTACTTGCCTCGCCTGGAATGGAACCCGCGCACTCTTACTTTAGAGGCTGGTGTTTTAACCACTAGGCCACCACGACCAAGACTTCGACTTAATGGTGTACATAATTATAAACTAGCGCTTGACTGGAATCCCGCCTGATGGTAAGCAGTGATGCAATCGTTGATGATAAAGCGCGCTAGTTTAATAAACCCGTTCACTTAAAAAAAATAGTGAATAGGAAGGAAGACGGCAGTTGAACGAGGTGATGCAATGTTAAACCCAACAACACGACCAACGGTGCTGCGCCACAGGGAGATTGATGTGGAGACCCTCCACGACCAAACTCCCGACACAACAACATTTGACGCATCGTACCCGGCACACATCGCAATACAACTGCTCAGACCCGTCCTCCGTACGGCTTCACCTGACATCATGCCGGAACACGACGAATCGCTTGGCGGCAAGACTTTGTCTGGTGGGTGGTAATAATAAAGATTATTCTATTCCACTGCCGACTCCTTCGCGAAACAGCCGTAATGGTTTAATGATATGCAAAATTTTACACCGCCGTAATGTTCGACACATAACTTCGCGAGTTGAATTCGCTGTTCAAAGTATTGATTTTTGTCGAGTCTATATCGGTTGACCTGGTTGTGGTATTTATTAATATCTTGTTAATTGTATTATGAATATTATCCTTATCATATCTGCTTGGTATTATATTAGCTATTTTAATCGTTGTTACACACAGGACAGCCTCTGTGGCGTAGCGGTAGCGGACGCGGCCGCTGCGCCGCACAGTGCAAGTATTTGTATGCATGAATATGAATATTTGCACTGGTCTGTTCGTGCCTCGGAAAGCTCGTTAAGCCGTCGGTCCCGGTTGCCATACGAACATCTAGTGGCAGTCATTACGGGTTGTTGGAGCCCTCAAAAGTCCAACAATTGGTCTAACTGCAATGCTTCGATGTCGCCTTCGGGTTGTGGAGGTTAGACGGCAGTCGCTTCACGGAAAATATCGAAGTTTAGCCATATCAGCAGTTGGACTGGTAAAAGCGGACCCCTGACTCCAACGCTGAAAAGGCTTCGGATGCGACTGGGATTAACGCTGGATGATGATGATTTTAATCGTTGTTACAAAGAATCGGCTACATTTCGATGCCGAATCTCTTGTTTTGTCAATAATCATAACACTTTTTTTTAATTTGGGTTTAGTTGAAAACCAGCTTCAGGCACTAGTTGTCTGGTATTTTTGCTGAACTGGGCTTTATTAGCGCAGCCGTGAGGCACACACACTCCTGCTATTTTCTTAAATCGCATCGGTCTTCATCATCATCATCAGTCTCTACTCGTCCACTGCTGGACATAGGCCTCCTTCATGGCACGCCAACAAGCTCGGTCCTGTGCAGTTCTCCGCCAGCCACTACCAGCCACCTTTTTGATGTCGTCGCTCCATCTCGCCCAAGGGCGTCCTACGCTACGTTTGCCGAGGCGCGGTCTCCGCTCGAGGACTCGTTTACCCCAACGGTTGGCGGTCCTGCGGCATATGTGACCAGTCCATTGCCAGCATCGGTCTTGACACATACATATCTGATGTATGTATGTATATGGTGATATTTTGAATAACTCAAGACCTCGATTTCTTTGTTCACAAACTAAATTTGAGTTCGATGCATCCTTTTTCTTTTAATTTCGTTAAGAAAAGGACAGAAGATAACTGTTTGCTTAGTCCTGTCAAATTAATAGGAGGTATTTTTAGCGGTTTTTTCTCGGTGGTAGGCCGTAACATCGGCTGCCGGAAGTTACCACCCACCAGACAAAATCTTGCCGCCAAGTGACTCGTCGTGTTCCGGTATGATGTCTTGTTATCAGTCATTGGTGTCCAAGATATACTTAGAAAGTACATATACCTTAGGAAAATTACATCGGTACTGGCCTACCCTGGAATCGAACCCGCACACTTACACTTGAGAGGCTGGTGTTTTATCCATCAGGCCACCACGACTATGTACATTAAACGAGTTTATTTATTTATTTTAGGGGTCATGGCTAAAATAATAAGAGCCGCACAGGGGCCCTAATCTGTTTTTACAATATTGTCAGATTGCTCGATCAGTAATCTCATAATGATAATGATTTGACCAGTTTCGTAATCTACTAACAAAATGGCGTCATTATGACTTTCCAGTAGTCAATAACTGAGACTTAATTCCATATTAATAAATGTTCAAATTGCGCCTGGGACACGGTTTCTCTTTTAACTAACCCGCAAGCCTGGCCCATGAGGCATCGGTCTTCGTGGACCCCGTCACGGTGTCCTGACATCTCTTTGAGGCGCACGTGAGACACAACTCGTCGTCGACCCGGGCAAGCCGTGCAAACCGGTGCCTTCGGTCGCCGGGAGTCCGATGTTATCTCCCGACCAGGGCGTCTCCTGCGGCGGCTAGAGGCGTGAGGGCGCTGGGATTCCCGCTCCATCACGCGCTCCGCTTCCTCCGCCGATCGCCGCCACGAGAACACGGCGGTGTTCTACCCTTTTCCTATTCCTTTCCTCCTTCTCTTAAAGTTTTAAAACAACCCCTTTTAAAGTATGGTTGAATTTCTCCACAGAGTGGTGCTGGCTGCATGCTCGGAACTCCTGGGCGCGCTGCTGGGAGCGCACGAGGCACAAGGCGAGCCAGTCCTGGTCATTGATGGGGCTGAACCTCGGCACTTAAAGGCGTTACTGGACTACATGTACACGGGGGAAATGAATGTGCATCATGTGAGTAGAACTGCGTGACAGCTTGCCATAAAAGAGAAGCATGGGTCATAGTTAGTGATACAACGGAGGTATCTTAGCGGAACCAGATACGGAAACAGATTTCAAAAGTAAATTTTAGCAGAAACGGAAACGGATTCAGAAATGGAAGTGTAAATAACAGGAAAAAAACAAATTTACTAATAATAGGGTATTTGACTAAAAAAACAAATTTACAAATATAATAGGGTATTTGACTAAAAAAACAAATTTACAAATATAATAGGGTATTTGACTAAAAAAATCAAATTTACAAATATAATATGGTATTTGACTAAAAAAAACAAATTTACAAATATAATAGGGTATTTGACTAAAAAAACAAATTTACAAATATAATAGGGTATTTGACTAAAAAAACAAATTTACAAATATAATAGGGTATTTGACTAAAAAAACAAATTTACAAATATAATAGGATGTTTGACTAAAAAAACAAATTTACAAATATAATAGGGTATTTGACTAAAAAAACAAATTTACAAATACAATAGGGTATTTGACTAAAAATCAAATTTACAAATATAATAGGGTATTTGACTAAAAAAACAAATTTACAAATATAATAGGGTGTTTGACTAAAAAAACAAATTTACAAATATAATAGGGTATTTGACTAAAAAAAACGAATTAGTCAATTAGTAGTTAATTTTGTTTCTTTGGAACAGATAAGCCAGGACACGTGAAGTCTTCGACCAGTATATATATGTTACTCGAAGACTTTGGTCTTGAGACACTGCGGTATTTCGGACAGCTTCCATGGCGTAGCGGTAGCGAACGCAGCCGCTGAGTTAGAAGACACGGGTTCGATCTGCCCGCAGTGCAAATATTTGTATGCGTGAATATGAATATTTGCACTGGTCTGGTCGTGCCTCGGAAAGCAAGTTAAGCCGTTGGTCCCGGTTGCCATACGAACATCTAGTGGCCGTCGTTACGGGTTGTTGGAGCCCTCAAAAGTCCAACAATTTGTTTATCTGCAATGCTTAGATATCGCTTTCGGGTTGTGGAGGTCAGACGGCAGTCGCTTCACGGAAAATATCGAAGTTTAGCCAAAATCAGCAGTGGACTGGTAAAGCTGACCCCAGACTCTAAAGCTGACAAAGCTTCGGATGCTGATGATGATGATGATTTAATATCACAAAGACTGTAGCCGTAAACATCCATCAGTAAGACACAAGAGATATTTGAATTGCTAAGTGTCACCTGGCCACTTTGGATTCGGTGGAGAGGCGGGCGAGGAGGCTGATTGGTGACCCTGATTTAACTCGAGACGGTCCCCAAAGCCTAGACCACAGGCGTAGAGCAGCCAGTCTTTCGGTGTTCTATAGGATGCATTTTGGGGAGTGTGTGAGGGAATTGCATGATTTAATTCCCCCCCATCTCCGTTCCACCATCGGACGACCCGTCGTACGGCGAGTTTCCACCCTTACGTTGTTAACACCACTACGATCCGGACGAAGCGTTTCGCTTCCTCCTTTATACCGCGTACATCAAGGGACTAGAACAACTTGCCGGCGGCGGTGTTTCCGTCGGAATACAATTTGCGTGTCTTCAAGGCTAGAGTGCGCTTTACCATCAACGATTGTGTCACTGCTTACCATCAAGCGGGATTGCGGTCAAGCGCTAGTTTATAATTTAATAAAAAAAATTGGTTGCCTGTAAAGTCGGTATACGGGCGAAAGGGTTACGTGACAACGACTTTGAGTGGTAAAATAATTTTAATGTGAATATTCATTCGACAAACTGACGAGCTGTTTTCGAGAATTCTGACTAAAATTGGAGATGGACTTAAACTAAGTGTCAATAACATCAAACTTATAGAATCAAACATATCCTTCCACATCATGTTTGCCTAGTAGCTCCGAAGAAGTTTCTTCTTTTTTTTTATGCACTTGCGTGCCTTTCACTTTTTATTTATGTCTGTCTCTCTCGCTCTTAGGCGGGCTAACCATGCCCGAGTGGAAGGGACGCGTGCCTCTCACTCGCTCTCATTGTGAGCGCATAACGTGAGCGGGCAGCGTAACGCAGTTTCTTGAAGTGTCACCCGGCAAACCAATTTATAAGACGTTGTCACGTCAAAAAATGTGGCAGTTTTTCCACGATGTCTTCATAATTTCGTTATGTTTTGTTCACAGTCGCAGTTAGCGAGTCTCCTGAAGACGGCCGAGGAGCTTCGAATCAAAGGCCTCACAGACATACGGTGGAATAATAAAGATGAGCCGCCTGATTCTGAAGCAGGTCAGTTTTTTTTGGTAGGGATGTCATTAAATAAATTGATAGAAGTCTACTCGGTGGTAGGCCATAACATCGGCTGCCGGCAAAAGTTACCACCCACCAGACAAAGTCTAGCAGCCAGGCGATTCGTCGAGTTCCGGCATGATGTCTGGTGAAGCCGGACGGAGGACGGGTCTGAGCAGTTGTGTTGCGATGTGTGCCGGGTACGATGCGCCAAATGTTGTGTCGGGAGTTTGGTCGTGGAGAGTCTCCAGACCAATCTTCCTCTGGCGCAACATCGTTGGTCGTGTTGTTGGGTTTAACATTGCACCATCTCGTTCAACCGCCGTCTTCCTTCCTGTTCACTCAGTTTTTTTTTTATTGAGTGAAAGGGATTTTAATAAACTAGAAATAAAAAAAATGTGTTTTGCTGTACAGTATACCCCTGCCTACCTCTATTTTCTAGAGTGAATAGGCTCTTAATAAACTAGTGCGCTTACCATCATCGATTGCGTCACTGCTTACCATCAGGCGGGATTGCGACAAGCGCTAATTTATATTAAAAAAAAACATAGCTGTAATGTTATGAATAATTTGATTCCAGTATCAGGAGTAGTAACCACAGCAACAGCAGCCCCGACCGAGCCGAAACCATTAGAGAAGCAGCCCGAAGCGAAGCCGGCACCGAAGCACTCGCCGAAGCATACGGACTTTGAACCTGAACCGAGACCCACGAAGAAAGATGACATTAGCGATGGAGAAGCGAAGCATGGAGAGAAATTTAATGTTAATGGTAAAACTTAACTTATACATTATTTTTAATTTATACAAAACCCGAAACACGTGTCCAGTATTTTTAAGTAAAGAATCTATGTACAAAATTTCAAAAAAATATCATGAAAAATCATCAAGTTATGAGCTTGCTCTACTTGGTTGTCTCAACAAAAATATGGTCAAAGGTCCGTACGGGCAGGCTAGCGCGGGCGTTGACCTCTGGCGTCAGCTGGGATCTACCGTAACCGCTCGGTAACCACTCTGCGGTCTCACTCTAAATGTATTTGGGAAAAAATATAACATGGTGTAAAATTTATTGGAATCCATTCAGTTGCTTCATCATCATCAACCTTTTATCGTCCCACTGCTGGGCACAGGTCCCTCTCATACAGAGAAGGATTGAGCGTAATCACCACGCTTGCTCACTGCGGGGTGGCGATTTCAGACTTAATAATGTCCAGGTTTCCTCAAGATGTTTTCCTTCACCTTCAGTCATTGGTGTCCAAGATATACTTAGAAAGTACATGTAACTTTAGAGAAGTTACATTGGTACTTGCCTGACTTGGAATCGAACCCGCGCACTCATACTTGAGAGGCTGGTGTTTTAACCACTAGGCCACCACGACAATATTTGCTTATTCTGAACAAACTATATCAGGAATCGTATAAACAAAATATAACGTTGTAGTAATACGCAATTAGGGTGCTGTTCAGGTAGAAATTCGCAGACGACTTCGACTTCAAGTCTGAATGTGGTACCGTTCTAACGTAATATTTTTAGTATATGCCAAACCCGAAATATGTGTCCAGTTATGTAAAGAATTTATGTACAAAATGACAGACTCCCTGGCGTAGCGGTAGCGAACGCGGTCGTTGCGCAAGGAGGCGCGGGTTCGATCCCCGCACAGTGCAAATATTTGTATGCATGATTATGAGTATTTGCACTGGTCTGGTTGTGCCTCGGAAAGCACGTTAAGCCTTTAGTCCCGGTTGTCATACGAACATCTAGTGGCTGCCGTTACGGGTTGTTGGAGCCCTCAAAAGTCTAACAATTGGTCTAACTGCAATGCTTAGATATCGCATTCGGGTTGTGGAGATCAGACGGCAATCGCTTCACGGAAAATATCGAAGTTTAGCCAAGATCAGCAGTTAGACTGGTAAAGCGGAACCCAGACTCCAAAGCTGAAAGCTACGGATGCGACTGGGATTAATGCTGAGATGATGATGATGATTTATGGACAAAATTTCAAAAAACTATCATGAAAAACCACAAAGTTATAAGCTTATTATGTTACCTGCTCGTCCCAACAAAAATATGGTCAACGCGCCTGCTGCAGCGCAGCGCGGCGGGGGCCCAGCTGTTAACTGTGTTGTGCGCTCAGTAACCACACTGCAACACTTTTTAAATATATTCGGGAAAATACATAAAATAGTGTAAACCAATTTTGGTCCGAAATGCCCTGCTACATTCCGGACAGGTCCAATCGCTTTCCTCCCGCCTCGACGGAGGCGGAGATCGAGCAGACGGACTTAAAGGTTTAAGGGTCGACACCTCCGTCTCTATATGATCGAAAGCAATATACCCTTTTTAACCTTTTGTGACCGGGGGGCTAGCCCAGCCACTAGGTTTCACCCACAGCTTTCGTGAACGCCCCACCCGTAGAAACTGTGGATTTGGGGTCAACGACCCCCCTGGGGCTTCTCTGGGAACTCCCCCAGAGCCAAACCAACCACTATAATCTTATTAGGCATGACGTGGTTTGCGCACCTTGGTCGGATCCAATAGCCAAGGTCTCTAGGCTCACCGTAACCCTGACCCGGACCTAAGTCCTAGTCTTAATAAACTAGTGCGCTTTACCATCAACGATTGCGTCACTGCTTACCATCAGGCAGGATTCCGGTCAAGCGCTAGTTTATAATATAAAAAAAATAAAATATTATTGATCGATTCAGGTTCCGTATAAAGAAAACATATTGTTGTATAAAATTCGTAATGATATTTCTTATTTGTTCACAGGCGGTCCACCACCTCTAATAAAGCTTCCAATTAAAGAGAAATCAAGTCCAATCAAGAGGGAAACTTCAGATTCGTAAGTACACTTAAATCAGTATGTTTTATTTATCCATACTAATATTATAAATGCGAAAGTAACTCTGTCTGTCTGTCTGTCTGTTACGCTGTGCCGCTTAAACCTCTCAACCGATTTTGATGAAATTTGGCACAGACAATCTTTAGACCCTGAGAAAGAACAAAGGCTACCTTTTATCTTGGAAAAATTTGATATTCCCGAGGGAAATCTAAAAAGCGCGAAGTAACCGAACTCCACGCGGGCGAAGCCGCGGGCGGAAAGCTAGTTATATTATAAACTAGCAGCCGCCAGCGACTTCGTTCGCGTGGTTTAGTTATGCTCCGCTCCTATTGGTCGCAGCGGGATGTTATATAGCCTAAAGCCTTCCTGGATTAATGGGCTATCCAACGCAAAATGAATTTTTCAAATCGGAGCAGTAGTTCCCGATATTAGCGCGAACAAACAAACAAACATACAAACCAACAGCTTTATATATTAGTATAGATAATACCCAAGCGAGTGAAACCCCATGTTTCACTGCGTGATCAAATTAGGAATGAGGAGATCCGCAGAAGAACGAGAGTAACCGACATAGGCCGAAGAATTGCAACACTAAAGTGGCAGTGGGCTGGACACATTGCCCGTAGGACCGATGCCCGATGGGGCCGACGGGATCTCGAGTGGCGACCACGCACCGGAATCCCCAACGTGCTGCGTGGGTAGGCCCCCGACAAGGTGGACCGACGACCTAGTGAAGGTCGCGGGAAACTGCTCGATGCGGGAGGCCTGTTCGATCGATCGGGTTAAGCTACGCTTGCCGAGGTTGCTCCGTTGATGGGTGACCATATTTATATACTACGACCCCTCCCTGCCTAGGAAAGCACGTTATCCGTTTTGGCTGTTTTTTGTGTATTTTTGATACCCGAAAAGCAGAAGATACCCGGAAGTCTGATTACCAGTCTCTCCAGGGGGTATCGTATTAGATGTCAGCACATCGTGACGGGGTTCACGAAGGCCGATGCCTCCTGGGTCAGGCTTGCGGGTTGGTTAAACAAGAAACAGTGGACCTGGCCGTTGCACAGGCAAGTGAAGAAACACGAGTGGGTTTTAGTCAGTACAAGTCTGACAGAGCGGGAGCAGTCATTTGATGATTTCCCATCCCAGGGGTATCGTAATAGCCAGTAGTAGTACTAGTAAGTTAACACCCACCAGACAAAGTCTTGCCGCCGAGCGATTCGTCATGTTCCGGCATGATGTTTGGTGAAGCCGTACGGAGGACGGGTCTGAGCAGTTGTGTTGCGATGTGTGGCGGGTACGATGCACCAAATGTTGTTGTGTCGGGAGTTTGGTCGTGGAGAGTCTCCAGATCAATCTCCCTCTAGCGCAGCTTCGTTTGGTCGTGTTGGTCTTGGGTTTAACATTGAATCACATCGCTCAACTGCCGTCATCCTTCCTATTCCTTAGTTTTTTAAGTGAATAGGCTTCATAAACTAGTGCGCTTTACCGTCAACGATTGCATCACTGCTCATCGGGCGCATCAGGCGGGATTGCAGTCAAGCACTCGTTTATAATTATTAAAAAAAAAGAAAAAAAAAATCTGGGTTATGGAGGTTAGACAGGCAGTTGCTAGATGTAAAATACTGGTATCTAATCATCGGTAAGACTGGAAACTGACTCCGACATCATTAGGAAAAAGGCTAGGAAGATGATGACTGTGTTCCCACTGTTGGGCAAAGATGCACCCCCATATCTTTCCACTTTTCTCTTTATATACTGCTCTGTCTAATCGGTCAGGAACGAGTCCAAATCGTTACGCCAGAGTATTTTAGGCCTGCGGGCGGTGAGCAGTGGGCAGCTCGCCGCCCGGTAAGGACCAGGCCCGAGTCGACGACGCGTTGACTTTCACGCGCGCCTTAAAGAGATGTTGAAACATCGTGACGGGGTCCACGATGACCGATGCCTGGGTCAGGATTGGGGGTTGGTCAAAAGAGAAACAGTGACCCTGATGCACAGACAAGTGAAGGAACACGGGTGGATTTTAATCAGTAAAAGTCTGACACGCCCTTCCGCTCCGCCCAAAGCGGAAGAGGTCATTTGATGATATCCCATCCACCATTCAGTGATGAGGCCCATCTTTAAACCCCCACTCTGTGACGACTCAGGAAACTTAAAATTAACATAAGGGAAAAGGAAAAACCAATTTATGTAGATAAAATATATTTACAAAAGAAAAAAATTACTGATTGGGTGTAGAAGGTATGAATGTAAATTAAATGTAAGCAGCAAAACTATGAAGGGCCCAGGAAAGCTGGTAGCAAGGGCCCGACACAGACGCAGCAAGGGTCTGACACAGACACAGCATGGGCCTGACACAGGCACAGCAACGGCCCGATAAATACACAGCAAGGGCCTGACACAGGCACAGCCAGGGCCCGTTACAGGCACAGAAAGGGCCACAGATAGAGGCAGTAGCAAGTACCTGACGTGTGTATACAACATGTAACAGAAAGGGTATATACATACTAAGGGCATGGCATCTTTAGATGATATCAAACGATATCGGAAAGGTTTCAACTCAAAATAAAATACTCAAAAAATTGGTACCAAATTTTCGGTTTCGTGTGTTTCTTAAAATAAAATCATAACAAACGTGGCAGCACACTACATACGTTAATAACTACTCGTTACCCGTCACGTTACTTGCCAAAATCCGATAAAAGTCTTCAATATCTCTGTGCGACTAGTATGATAGTAGCCTATCACAGGCGGTGTTTTTCCTCATAACTTCCTAACATAAAGAGATAGGATTAAAAAACCCTTCCAATATCGTTTGATATCATGTAAAGATGCCATGCCTTTGCTATGTATATACCCTTTATGTTACACGTTGTATAATAAGTGTAATTTCTTGTTCCAGAGACACCCCCAGTCCAAAAAGACAACGGATAGCAAGCGGCACTGAACACACGGACGATGAATCACCTAATCCAATGCCTAGTATTATTAAAGCGTAAGTGATTTTATGATAACAGTCCAAAGTTCAATACATCTTTTTATTTCTATTTCTTTAAGAAAAGGACAGAAGATAAAATATTAGTTTAGTCGTGTAAAATTACTCTGCGCCTGATGTAAATCGGCGAGCGAATGTGCGTCTCTTAATCAAAATCAAAATTTGGCTCGGTGGTAGGCCATAACATCGGCTGCCGGCAGAAGTTACCACCCACCAGACAAAGTCTTGCCGCCAAGCGATTTGTCGTGTTCCGGCATGATGTCTGGTGAAGCCGTACGGGTCTGAGCAGTTGTGTTGCGATGTGTGCCGGGTACGATGCGCCAAATGTTGTTGTGTCGGGAGTTTGGTCGTGGAGAGCCTCCAGATCAATCTCCCTCTGACGCAGCATCGTTGGTCGTGTTGATCTTGGGTTTAACATTGCATCACCTCGCTCAACTGCCGTCTTCCTTCCTATTCAACTCAGTTTTTTTGAGTGAATAGGCTTAATAAGCTAGTGCGCTTTACTATCAACGATTGCATCACTGCTTACCATCAGGCGGGATTGCAGTCAAGCACTAGTATATAGGAATAATTAAAAAAAAAAAACAACATAAAAACACGATGGCTATAATCTCTCTAGTCCAGTCTACCAAAAAGACCCGTTATTTTCTTGTATTTTTGATATGGAGCTGAAACGAGATTCCATTTATTGATCTGAGCCTTCAGTGACCTGTATATTGCAAGACATGTATGAAATTTTCTAATTTCGCGGTAACTAGCTGCGTTCTAATTAATATCATGAGACACTATTATTATCAATTTGACTCATATTGCAATTCCATTGCTCCATAATGTTCCAAAAATGTTTTTTTTTTTTTACATATTATATACCAGCGCTTGACCACAATCCTGCCTGATGGTAAGCAGTGACGCAATCGTTGATGGTAAAGCGCACTAGTTTATTAAGAGCCTATTCACTCTAGCCTTGAAGACACTCAAATTGTAGTCCGACGGAAACACCGCCGCTGGCAAATTGTTCCAGTCCCTCGATGTACGCGGTATAAAGGAGGAGGCGAAACGCTTCGTCCGGATCGTAGTGGTGTTAACAACGTAAGGGTGGAAACCAGCCGTACGACGGGTTGTCCGCTGGTGGAACGGAGATGGGGGAATTAAATCATGCAATTCCCTCGCACACTCCCCGAAATGCATCCTATAGAACACCGAAAGGCTGGCTACTCTACGCCTGTGCTCTAGGCTTTGGAGACCAACTCGAGTTAGATCAGGGTCACCAATCAGCCTCTTTGCACGTCGCTCCACTGAATCCAAAGTGGCCAGGTGACACTTGGCAGCACCAGCCCAAATGTGGCTGCAGTACTCCACACACAACATAAAAACACAACGGCTATTATGTTTCTAGTCCAATCTATCAAAAATACCTGTTATTTCCCTGCATTTTTAATATGGAGCTGAAATGAGATCTCACTTCCTGATCTGAGCCTTAGTGACCTGCAAATACCAAAAGATAATAAAAATTACAGTTAAATACATTCAAAACAGAACTGTCCAAAAACAATTTGAACAATCAAATGATGATGACTGACATTTAGTTCCTTACTTTCAGTCTTAGTCCTGTCAAATTATACAATATGTAAAGAAAACCCTGTCCGACCCATAAGGATAGCAAAGGTTAGGTAAACACTTGACCAAATTTATTAAAAAATTTTACGTAATCATCATAGTAACAATACTAATGAATTTTGAAATAATCCTTTTTTCCCGGGAATTAATTCCAATTTCCCCAAAATTAGGTAATTTTTAAAAAAGTGACAACACCGGTATTATTATAAGCGAATAGCGACGCGACCACGTCACAGGTGCCGCGTGCCCTGACCCCGCCGCCCGCGGAAGGGGTTGCTTATCGCACATGTATTAAGTTACCTATTTTTGCTAAATAATATTTATTTTTTTAGTGGGATTTTTTTTTTAAGTTTGGCCCGACTTTGTAGGCAATAGTAGAATCAGTTATCGATACCTTACAATACCTTCACGGATCGGACAGCGTTTTCTTTACATATTGTATAAACCGCATCTAACAGTTTCCGGTGCAAAGGTGCAACGCTTGTCGCATTGCCACGACGATTGGCGATGACGGCTAAATTGCCTTTGCACCAAGAAAAGCAAATTGCAAGGAATCTATGACAATTGTAATAGATTCCTTGCAATTGCACGGGTTGTGTGACCACGATGCACGATTTTTTTTTTTTTTTAATTATTATAAATTAGTGCTTGACTGCAATCCCGCCTGATGGTAAGCAGTGATGCAATCGTTGATGGTAAAGCGCACTAGTTTATTAAGCCTATTCACTTAAAAACTTAGGAATAGGAAGGAAGACGGCAGTTGAGCGAGGTGATGCAATGTTAAACTTAAGACCAACACGACCAAATGATGCTGCGCTAGAGGGAGATTGATCTGGAGACTCTCCGCGACCAAACTCCCGACACAACAACATTTGGTGCATCGTACCCGACACACGTCGCACCACAACTGCTCAGACCCGTCCTCCGTACGGCGTCACCAGACATCATGCCGAAACACGACGAATCGCTTGGCGGCAAGACTTTGTCTGGTGGGTGGTAACTTCGCCGGCAGCCGATGTTATGGCCTACCACCGAGTATGTGATGTCAATGTTGAGATGAAATGGTGTCAGCTAGTAGGAAGTGATGGATGTTGTCAAGATAAAACGACCTTTACTAGCGAGTGTCTTTAATTCACTAATCATACGCGGTTTACATGGAATAAGGAAATATTAAATGTAGGTCGCGCATGATCGATGCTATGCGATGTCATCCAAATTAATTATGTATATACAGTATGTTAAATAACAGAGGGCGTTCCCTTAAACTCGTTAATATATATCATTAATAGATTAAAATAAAAATATCAGCATAGAAAAATAAGCATAAAAAAAATCCGATTAAAAAAAAATTCTAATTGGAAATAAATTTGAAACCTCCTGTTTTAAATCAAAATAGTAGTCGTCATGTATAAATAAATTGCGACGTTGCCGTCTTTCATGCTCGCGTGTACAGTGTGTTTCTTTTACATGTCAATTTCAAATTTTTATTGAATATTTTCTTATTGGAAAAATTTTTAAAACATTTTGTTTTCGAATGGAAATATTTTTTTTAGCATGTATGTATGCTATACTACACACATCAAAAGTGTCTAGGGATCAACATATATTTTTGCAATAACTTTTCTCCTGATTGATATTAATTAAAATTTTCTTTAAGGATTCATCAAATAAAGTGTTTTCGTTTGTCACAGTAACGATAAACCAAGTCACCTTTGCATTAATAAAGAAATTTGCCATTTTCCTAATAAAGGGATATTTGACATTTGAACCACTAACACAAAAGTTCGAAAAAAAGACTGAAATAACAGTTTTCTCTAAAATTTTATTGGGTAACTTAAACAATTAATAATCCGTGTTTCTACCGCGAACACTAACAACACAAGAACATCGGTTTGGCATACTCAAAATGAGTTCATCCAAATCACGCTGTGGAATGGCCGCCCATGTTCGTTGCAACAACAAAAAAAGGTCTTCTTGCGACTGGATACCCTCCATATTCGGCAGAGCTCTTCTCTGTAGCATATCCCATGCATGCTCAATCGGGTTCAAGTCTGGCGACTGAGCAGGCCAGGGCAGGACATTGATGTTAGCTGCGGCGAGAGTCTGTCTTACAACTCTTGCGGTGTGCGGTCGTGCATTATCATGCATTAACTGAAATAAGGGACCGATTTGCACTTGTAGAGGAACGATGACGTCTGATACAATCGTTTCAGCATAAATTTGAGCGTTGAGGTTGCCTCTGATCCAAATCAACTCAATTCTTCCGCCGATCCAAATACCCGCCCATACCATGATGGTTCCACCACTATAAGGATGGACTTCCTGGCAGGATTTTAATCGCTGTTGGCGTCCAGGGGTTCTCCAGTGTCGTATACGTCTTGTATCCGGTCTCATACCAAAACGAGACTCATCAGAAAAGCACACGAAACGCCATTGTTCTTCTGCCCAATTTCTGTGTTCAAGAGCCCATTGATATCGAATCCTACGATTGTGCATTGCTATAGGTGGTACCCGTAGCGGTCTTCGGGAATGAAGGTTCACTTCATGCAAGCGGTTTCTGACTGTTTGGTCGCTAATTAAGTTCCCTGAAGAGTGATGAAGCCTCACGGCTAACATCATGGCGGTTATTGTTGGAGCTCTTCGAGTTAAGATTTGAATGTATCGGTCTTGTCTCCGTGTGGTGCAGCGATACCGTCCTCCATGGCGCTCAGCCACGGTACCAGTGCTTCGGTAACGTGTCCAAAGTCGACTGATAACACTCTGACTTGTATTCAGAGCTAAAGCCACAGTACGTTGCCGGGAACCAGCTTCTATCATTCCCACGGCTCTGAGCATTTCTTCCCTGCTTAAATGACGTCGCCGCTCCATAATAACGTTGGTTTTAATCAGTAGTAGGGAAACAGTAGCACTAATAATGTCTTCAATGCGTTGTATGTTTTTATAGGGAAAATATTGACAGCTGATTTTCATCTTTTACTCGAATTTGATTCACAGTTCCTGATTCAAATTATGAAATGCACCAAAAAGGATCCATATAAATTTATAAAATCATAAATTTATTACAAAGCCACATCTCAATCTCGAGAAATCCGCATAAAAATGCTTGATCCCTAGACACTTTTGATGTGTGTATTTCGGGTTAACGGGAACGCCCTCTGTTAGTTAACATACTGTATAACTAATGTACGTTTGTCCGTACAACAATTTCCGCGATACCTAGCTGCGTCCTAATATCATAACACACTATTGCTATGTATCAATTTGAATCATATTGCTTATCCATTGCTCTATATGTTTGACCCATGTGTCTGCTCAAGAACATAAATAACGCAATGGATATCGTTGGACTGTCAAAATGAAACTCATTGTTACTGATCGTGTGTAACGTTAATGTTAATTACCCTTCTGATTTCCCTTAATAATTATTATTTTGATTACAGAGAAAGCATTCAAGATTGGCAACATGGGAACTTGGTAAGTAGATAATTCTTTTATATATTTATTAAGCCGAATATTGTAACTGCCGAATATTAGAGTTTGGACGTATTTTTTTAGTACCGAAAACACCCTTGATTGTAGCCTAAAGTGACTATCTATTTTTGTTGCTTACTATGACATGTTATATTAAATTTTTTGATTGTTATCTTTTAAATTATGTAGGTATTTCCATATACATACTAAACCCTTTCCGTACTGTCACTTATACTCACAACTACCTGGCCACTTCTTTTCACAGAAAACAGGCATATGACCCAGCTGTGGGAACTTTATAAGGCCGATTATGCTATTATTTTGCTAAAATATGCGACCGTATTACAATAAATATCTGGCTATACTACTGTCAATATCCGGCCATATTACGGTAAATATCCGGATATACTACAGCAAATATCCGGCCATACGACAGTAAACATCTGGCAATATTACAATAAATATCCGGCAATAGTCCAGTAAATATCCGGCCCTATTACAATAAATATCCGGTCATACAACAGTTAATATCCGGTCAATCTCCCTCTCCCCTCTACAACTACTGAACTACATTCCATGCTCTTCTATAGCGAGTCTATGAACCCCAGGACATCACGGCAGAGCGTGTCGTTGGTTGGGGCATGCGGTCAGGCTCCCGGTCTACCTCCAGGGATCCTTCTGACGATGAGTGGGCTGACGCTCCGGCGGATATTGGGTCCTTCCTACATACGAAGCTAAGAGTGGATGGGGATAATAGTGCGGGTAAGTTTGTTTACTATTATTTCTTTATTTTATTTTAAGTTGCTCAGTATTTTTTCTTTCTGTCAGTATCTACTTAGTTACCCATTTTAACCTCCCTGAGATAGTCTCGTCAAAATAGATCCAGCTATTTCGGATATTAGCCGGTAAAAACAGGCATTAGACATTTTTTCGCACTTTTAACATGTTAATTTTATTTTATTTACTACTTAATACCAATTTTTATGTTATAACAAATTATATGTATGAAGAATCTGATATAAATAATAATAATAATTATTATTATAAAATAGTCTGTTAAAAAATTAAAAGGGCTATTTTTTTATATAAGTACAAAATACAAAAATATTTATTTTGTCATAGATGTCTCGCTCTTCCCTTATGTGATATCTTAACGATGAAAGTGATGCAGCTAATAGTTACAGAAAAGAAAATAAAAAAAGAGAAAAGAAATATAAAAAAAAATAAAAAAAAAATTGGCAGCTCTATGCGTGAAGAATGCATAATGTATTCGTAGAAATATAATATGGTGTAAAAATAATTGGAATCGATTGAGATACTACGACTACGTTGTTAACACCACTACGATCCGGACGAAGCGTTTCGCCTCCTCCTTTATACCGCGTACATCGAGGGACTGGAACAATTTGCCAGCGGCGGTGTTTCCGTCTGACTACAATTTGAGTGTCTTCAAGGCTAGAGTGAATAGGCTCTTAATAAACTAGTGCGCTTTACCATCAACGATTGCGTCACTGCTTACCATCAGGCAGGATTGCGGTCAAGCGCTGGTTTATAATATGTGAAAAAAAAAATACTTATTCTGAACAAACTGTATTCAGCCTAGGGGGCTGAATACAGTTTGTTCAGAATAAGTTTTTTGATCGATAGTTCACATTCCTGCCCCCTAATCGGCGAACACATTTTTGTCAAATGATTGCGACTAGTTGGGATCGCTTGGACCGAACGGACCAATGGGCGGCCCGAACGATACCATGTGAGCCCAACTAGTCGCAATCATTTGACAAAAATATGTTCGCCGATTAAGGGACTGGTTTGGTATAAAGTTAAAATACCGTTATATATTCCATTCCATTTGTTCTGTGTAGACGAGGAATCGAACGAGAGCGTCCCGACGCGGCAGTCTGCGGCGGCTTCGTCGTCGTCATCTGCGGCAACGTCGTCCGTGTCTGCGGCAGAGCTTCGCGTCGAACTCGCTAAGGCTCAGCTGTCTCAAATCTCTCTAAAGCGTAAGTATCCTTACTAATATCCATGCTAATATTATAAATGCGAAAGGAACTCTGTCTGCCTGTTACGCTTTCCTGCTTAAACCTCTCAACCGATTTTGATGAAATTTGGCACAGACAATCTTTAGACCCTGAGAAAAAATTTGATGTTCCCGAGGCAAATCTAAAAAGCGCGATATAACCGAACTCCACGCGGGCGAAGCCGCGGGCGGAAAGCTAGTAATAAATAAAAATCAAAAGTCATTTATTCAAATTAGGCTGAGAATTAGCAGCACTTTTTGAACGTCAATATTACATAAGACAGTCCCCCAAAACGCCCACCCATCGACACTTCATATTGCTTTCGCTGGGAAGAAGAAGGGGTGGAACAAACTCCCCAGCAGCACAGCTGTCTGTTCATTTAAAAAACACATGACTTTATACAATACTATGTGTAGAGATTCAAATGGGAAAGTGAGTTTATTTGTTTGTTCCGCTTTCACGCCGTAACTACTGAACCAATTGCTTTGAAATTGTGCAGACGTAATGTTAGAAGTCCGGATTAAATAATAGGGTACTTTTTATCCCGGAAAAAATTGATATTCCCGAGGGAAAACTAAAATGCGCGATATAACCAAAATTCAGACGGGCGAAGCCGCGGGCGGCAAGCTAGTAGTATATAAGTGGGAATATCCAGACATCGGCTGCCGGAGCCTTGTCGCCAAGCGATTCGTCGTGTTACGGCATGATGTCTGGTGAAGCCGTACGGAGGACGGGTTAAGTCGGGAGTTTGGTCGGGTTTGGTCGGGAGTTTGGTCGTGGAGGGTCTCCAGATCAATCTCCCTCTGGCGTAACATCGTTGGTCGTGTTGTTGGGTTGCGACTTGCAATGACTGAAGCCGCCAACCTAACCATCATGCATTCAGCCTAATGACAAAAGAGGTCGCTTCGCTATTCAGCCTTGTCTTGGTATGAGTATAATAGTCATCTGTTTTAAATATCGAACGGCAAAGCTCAATTTCGTTCTTGAAACAATTAAAAAAAAAATAACATGTGTATACATTTAAACAATGTTTATTTAATTTGCAGCAACACATGGACCTAAGTCGGGCCCCACAGACCCGCGGTTCACGGACGTGGTGAAACTGAGCGACTACCTGCAGCACGGGAGACGGCCGCAGTTCTGGGAAGAGAATTACGTTCGCCGGGTATGTCAATATTCTTCACTATACTCACCCGGATTTAAGTAGGAATGTAGCAGTATCCACAAACGCCACATGTAGCAGTATTCACAAACGCCACATGTAGCAGTATTCACAAACGCCACATGTAGCAGTATCCACAAACGCCACATGTAACAGTAGCCACAAACGCCACATGTAGCAGTATCCACAAACGCCACATGTAGCAGTATCCACAAACATCACATGTAGCAGTCTCCACAAACGCCACTTGTAGCAGTATCCACAAACGCCACATGTACCAGTATCCACAAACGCCACATGTAGCAGTATCCACAAACGCCACATGTAGCAGTATCCACAAACATCACATGTAGCAGTCTCCACAAACGCCACTTGTAGCAGTATCCACAAACGCCACATGTACCAGTATCCACAAACGCCACATGTAGCAGTATCCACAAACGCCACATGTAGCAGTATCCACAAACGCCACATGTAGCAGTATCCACAAACATCACATGTAGCAGTCTCCACAAACGCCACTTGTAGCAGTATCCACAAACGCCACATGTACCAGTATCCACAAACGCCACATGTAGCAGTATCCACAAACGCCACATGTAGCAGTATCCACAAACGCCACATGTAGCAGTATCCACAAACATCACATGTAGCAGTCTCCACAAACGCCACTTGTAGCAGTATCCACAAACGCCACATGTACCAGTATCCACAAACGCCACATGTAGCAGTATCCACAAACGCCACATGTACCAGTATCCACAAACGCCACATGTAGCAGTATCCACAAACGCCACATGTAGCAGTATCCACAAACGCCACATGCTTACAACGCGTTATACTGACGTCACACAGATTCTGCATCTCGCAAGACGAGTATACCATGTAACTGCCATACAATATGTAGAGAAAACCCCGTCCGACCCATAAGGATAATAAAGGTTAGGTAAACACATGACCAAATAAAATATGAAATTTTATATAATCATCATGGTAACAATACTAAGGATTTTTGAAATAATCTCTTTTTCCGCGAATTAATTTCTGACGGTAAAATTATGAGCGAATAGTGATACGACCGCATGCCGCGTGCCCTGCCCCCATTCGCCTGCGCATGTATTTAATTTACCTCCTTTTGCGAAATAATATTAATGTTTTTAGGGATTTTTTAGGAACTTTAGCCCGGCTTGTATGCATTAGTAAAATCAGTTATCAATACCTTCACGAATCGGACAGGGTTTTCTTTACATATTGTATATATACATATATAACTTCCCAACATCAACCGTTGGGCTAGTGCCCGCCAGACACAACACCCGTCTGGTCGGAGGATCCTCCCTTTTTTACGACGTTTTGCCAATAACGGTTTACAAATTTTGTAGAAATGAAAAAATTATCCATGCTAAATGCGAAAGTAAAGAGTTACTTTCGCATTTAGTATGGATACGCTGGATTTAATATTTTACACTTTCCCGCTTAAACCTCTCAACCGATTTTGATGAAATTTGGCACAGACAATTTTTAGACCCTGAGAAAGGACATAGGCTACCGTTTATCCCGAAATAATGTGATATAACCGAACTCCACGCGGGCGAAGCCGCGATCGGAAAGCTAGTATTGAAATACATTTTAAAATTACTGATGATATGGATGCGTCTTGATCTCTCATTCCCAATTACGTGTACCCCAGGTGATGGAGTCAGTTCGTCTGAAGGAGCTGGAGATGAAGCAAGCAGCTGAGATCCTGGGAGTCAGCTACGGTACCCTTTACGGGCGATATCGAGACGTCTACGGATGTATTAACAGGCCGTATCGGTGAGAGAATCTAATTTACAATACCCTAATTGCATAAGGCAGTATTACTGTCAACTTTAATCATTATCACTCTATTGCTAATCCATTGCTCCATATGTTGGAAATTAGTTATTTATGCCACTGTCAAGCAATGATAGCTATTGTAATATGAGTGATAATTTGTAGCACTCAGCTTCGCTTTGGGATCGCGAGTTTGTTCACAATAGATCAGCACGAACGACTATTACAATAGCTGTTTGCGACAGTGGCATACAAAACATTTATTACGATCTTGAAATAAATATATACAAAAATCGTCAAAATAATAAACAGTTGTTATAAACCCCCCACAAATTAAAGGCAAAGGCAATTCATCTATACAGCTTAATAACATACGATGTTTAGTCGTGACGCAAATACGCTCGCTTTTTGGCTTAATCATATGTTGACTTTTTGATGCCATAACCATAAAAAAACAGTTTCATTAGTACGGTGTACCCGTGTGGAAATGGTCATTGTAACACGACTTACAGGAATGTAATAATCCGGTCGACTCTATATAAATCCAGCCGGTCGTTTCTGTAAAAATCTAGCTGGTTGTTTTTGAAAAAATCCATCCGGCGACCCTATAAAAATCCAGCCGGTCGTTGTTGTAAAAATCCAGCCAGTTGTTTCTGTAAAAATCCAACCGGTCAATTCTGTAAAAATCCACCCGGTCGACTCTGTAAAAATCCATCCGGTCGACCCTATAAAATACAGCCGGTCGTTGTTTTAAAAATCCATTCGGTGGAGTCTGTAAAAATCCGTCCGGTCGACTCTGTAAAAATCCATCCGGTCGACTCTGTAAAAATCCGCCCGGTCGACTCTGTAAAAATCCAGCCGGTCGACTCTGTAAAAATCCAGCCAGTCGTTTCTGTGAAAATCCAGCCTATTTTTCATTATGATTTCAGAATCGTTAACAGTAGCTCACCCACCCTTCTGACCCCCAGGGCAGTAAGAGACTTCTGGCAAGCCAAGGGACCCTCGGAGGTGCTGGACCGGCTCCAGCGGGGGGAGATGTCTTTGGACGCGGCTGCCCAGGCTCTGGGAGTTAGCATTAATAACTTGGCTGCTCACCTGGCTGACTTTGGAGTCCCGGAGAAAGGTATTGAATTACATTTACGGAATCCATACTATCCATACTAATATTATAAATGCGAAAGTAACTCTGTCTGTCTGTCTGTCTGTCTGTCTGTTACGCTTTCCCGCCTAAACCTCTCAACCGATTTTGATGAAATTTGGCACAGACAATCTTTAGACCCTGAGAAAGAACATAGGCTACCTTTTATCCCGGAAAAATTTGATATTCCCGAGGGAAATCTAAAATGCGCGATATAACCGAACTCCACGCGGGCGAAGCCGCGGGCGGAAAGCTGGTCTAAAAATAAAATTAAATAAAGGCCAAGTGCGAGTAGGACTCGCGCACGAAGGCTTTCGTACCATTTATTTATTTATCCATTTATTTCAGGCATCAAGGCCCATATAAACATATAAAATACTATATTAACATAAAAACTTTAAACATTATCTTTAAAAACGAAAAAAAGTGTACAATACTAATTGAAATTGCAGCTCATCATGATTTTGTTGCAGAGTTCGAGCCAATCCCAATAGAGATGGATCCTTCACTGAAGATGCGCTCGCGCACCTACAGCGCTGGAGCTGCTAAGTCTGCGCGGAAGCCTGGACCAGTCACCACGGCCATAGCCGACAAGGTATGGTTTATCATCACCAACCTTTTTATCGTCCCACTGCTGGGCACAGGTCTCCTCTCATACAGAGAACAATTGAGCGTAATCACCACGCTTTCTCAAGGCGGGTTGGGGTTTTCAGACTTAAAGTCCAGGTTTCCTCAAGATGTTTTCCTTCACCTTGTAATCAGTCATTGGTGTCCAACATATACCTAGAAAGTACATGTAACTTAGGAAAGTTACATTGGTACTTGCCTGACCTGCTCCCTGGATCATTTGGGATCGTTTGGACCGCTCATTGGTCCGTTCCAACTAGTCACAATCATTTGACAAAAATGTGTTCGCCGATTAGGGGGCTGGAATCGAACCCGCACACTCATACTTGATAGGTTGATGTTTTAACCACTAGGCTACCACGATCGCAATTATTCTTTCCCAAATTCTTGTAATAATAAGAATTAAGATCACTTTAATTACCGAAATAAAAATAAAATAAATATTTTTTGTTTATTTTTTTTACAGCAGCCGGTCAAAAAGATTTTAATAGGCACTGTGACGGACGAGGAACCAATCCCAGCTACCATCATAACCACCACACATGAAAGCACCAAACCGCCCGCCGCGCCCGCTGGCACCGCCCGTAAGTCATCATCATCATCTCAGCGTTAATCCCAGTCGTATCTAAGGCTTTTTCAGCTTTGGAGTCTGGGGTCCGCTTTACCAGTCTAACTGCTGATTTGGCTAAACGTCGATAATTTGCCTCCACAAGCCGGAGGCGATATCGAAGCATTGCAGTTAGACCAATTTTTTTGGGGTGGAAATCATCATAAAATGTCCGCCCCCCTGGGGTGGCGACGGGGTCTGTCAGAATTTTACTGACTAAAACCACCCCGGTGTCTCTTCTATCACGAGCGCGCATGAGGCCGCGGGAGTCTAAATTGCAACCGGCAACCGACAAATGGCAACCGGGACCAACGGCTTAATGTGCGTGGCACCGCCCGTAACTACTGCCCCATAATAGCTCCTTCAAAATCAAAATCAATTTTATTTGTATATCATAGGTTCTTAAATCTATGTTTATAGGTCGCTATGTTATGCTAAGAAGCGTACAAATATACATATTGCATGCAAAACATTAAACATATTAGTCAATCACGCTAATCGTGATAAAGGTAAAAAACAAATTATTAATTACTAGCGGCCGTCCGCGACTTCGTTCGCGTGTAGTTAGCTATTATGCTCCGCTCCTATTGGTTGCAGCGTGATGTTATATAGCCTAAAGCCTTCCTGGATTAATGAGCTATGAGCTATCCAACGCCAAAAGATTTTTTTAAATCGGACCAGTAGTTCCTGTGATTAGCGCGCTCAAACAAACAAACTCTTCAGCTTTATATATTAAAATAGATGGTCACCCATCCACAACACGGTTCCGTAGCTTTAACAGTTTGTTCTAATTTTAAATGACTCTGTTTTGGCATTTGAAAATCACAGACGTCGTTAATGAAAATAAGAAATAGTATTGGCCCCAAAATGATACCCTGTGGTACGCCATACTGACTCCAGTAGTTAATCACTCTTGTAAGCCTTGATAATGACTAATTATGAGTGATTTGGAACATAATCCTTGAAGAACTGAATTAAAGAATTCCTGGCTCATAAACTTTGAAGTTTAAGTCAAACAATCTAGATGGGCAAAGTGTCGGATGCTTTCGTAAGGTTCAAAAATTAGATTTTATAGAGGTTTAAAGAAAGAAAAAGTATTGTAAGATCTTGAAACTGAACTGAGTCAAACACGATTAAAAATAAAAACAAGTTTTGTATTTAAAAAAGTAACAAATAATCAGTAAGCCGCTTACTAAGCCAAAAGGCTCCTTTCTCAGGAAAAGCTTCGACATTTAAATTTTTCTGATAGATTGCCACAGTGGGCGGTCTGTCATATCGCTACACGTCACCTACTATAATCATCATCATCACCTCAGCGTTAATCCCAGTCGCATCCGAAGCTTTTCAGCTTTGGAGCCTGGGGTCAGCTTTACAAGTCTAACTGCTCATTTTGGCTAAACTTCGATATTTTCCGTGAAGCGACTTCCGTCTGACCTCCACAACCCGAAGGCGATATCGAAGCGTTGCAGTTAGACCAATTGTTGGACTTTTGAGGTGGTTCCATATTATTTTGTTTTTTTTTTTAATGATATTCTTGTTCTCACTACAGCTGGCAAGTGGCCGTCGATCCGGGTGGCGTCCCTGGACTCCCTCCGCGGCGGCTCCCCTCCCCCCGGTCCGCCGACCGCGTCCCCCTCGGCCCTAATGCGCACGCGGCCCGACCTCACGATTGTGGCGGCGCGCCGGCCAGACCGACCAGACGATGACGTCACCACGTGATGTCAGCGTCGCGGACAGAACTGATGTACCCGTGTTCAAGTGACAAGTGATTACTATGTACTGCTTCCCGACTTTACTTGTTTTTATGTCTAGGTTTTTTGTGTGTAGTTTCCTAGACTGCGCCAAGGTCTAAGCAACGTTTATACAATATGTAAATAAAACCCTGTACGATCCGTGAAGGTATTGTTAGGTATCGATAACTGATTCTACTAATGCCTACAAATCAGGGCTAAACTTAAAAAAATCCCCCTAAAAATAATTATAATTTCGCAAAAGGAGGTAACTTATTACATGTGCGGTAGGCAATACATGCGCGGGCGCTCATAATAGTACCGTCGAAAATGGTGTTCGCACTTTTTTTTGAAGTACCAAACTTTAGGGAAGTTGAGAGAAAAAATATATTTCGAAATTCGTATTTAGTATTGTTACTATGATGATTATATAAAATTTCATATTTTATTTGGCCATGTGTTTACCTAACCTTTATTATCCTTATGGGTCGGACGGGGTTTTCTTTACATATTGTAGATCTTGGCCAGTAGATTGATAACACCTAATATGATATTGTAATCTTTAAAAGTTCCATAAATATCATATACAGAATGGTGCTGATAATACGACAATAAACGAAAACACGGACAATGGTGATTCATTGGAAAAATCCTAAACCATAGAAAAAAGCCTAGCACCAAAAATAAAAAAAATAATAATATTTTAAACAAACTAAATCGCATAAAATTGCAAACGGAATAGAATATCCTTTAAAATATTGGTTCACTGACCTCCGATCGGCGACAGCGCGATCCTGTATCTACTTGCTTTTTTCGCGCCATTATTATTAAAGTACCGCAGAATTCTGCGGTCATTAACCTGTAAGCGCTTCCTTATCAACATGTACATCATGTAGAAAATGTGTAAAATGAAAAATGATTTCCTGTGACTAAACTAATGGATATATTTATATGATTTTTTATGGGTAGACTGAGAATGTGTTGAGGTACACGGTGTTTAATTTATTGTCGTATTGTCAGCACCACTCTGTATATATGTTCGTTTATTTTCCTAAGACATATTTCCATAAAAAAACATGTTGCTAAAACACGGGTCAAGTCTAATAATTTAAAAAGTTAAGCTATGACCAAACAGAACTTAAAACTTAGAAAAAAAAACCCTTTTCATATAATCTGAATTTTCGTTATAAAATAATTAACAAAAACGGATTTATAAATCTCACAATACTATCAATAAAACAGAATAAATGGTTACTATAGTCTGTTTCTATTTAAATGTCCGATTTTCTAAACAAAAACTCGAACTAAAAATGCTATTACTCGTCTGTTTTTTCGGGTATATTTGTTGATATTATCGGAAATTTAAATAGATATTAACTCCGATTCCTTCGCTCACAAAAACTAAACTAAATTTAAGATCAGTGCATCTCTTTCTTTCCATTTCATTAAGAAAAGGACAGAAGACTAATATTAGTTTAGTCCGTTTAAATTAGTCCTCGCCAGAAGTAAATTGACGTATGTTAAGTCGCGTTGTTTTTAATCACGTCTTTCTTTCTTTTTATGGCTTCGCACGGTTTGTGCATTCAGCCAATGTCACGTAATAAATTATTCATGTCGAAATAGACGGCCGCGTGAACCGTCTTACGAGGGAGCTTTGAGGCAAAGTCATGATGTGGCCACTATGCTGCGATACTTCACTGTTCTTTTTGGATTATTTACTGAATGCTCTTTTTACTACATAAATCACGTACTTTTATTTAGTAAACAACACTATAAATAATTTTTAAAAGTCCAATGAAAAATGAGCGTGACACTCAGCTTGACTTTCCCGCCAAAACTCCCTTAATCACGTCTATGGAGTATCTTAATTTGACAGGACTATAAACTAATATGTTATCTTCTGTCCTTTTCTGAGGAAGAAAGAAAAAGATACAATTAACTTAAATGTAGTTTAGTTTGTAAACATGGGAATAAAGGTCATTGACTATAAAGTGCGTATGATAAACATATTGACTTACTATAGTTCTTCCTAGATAAGTATGCGGTAAGCAACCTGTCCAGCAACCACAGTGTCTCAAGACTAAAGTCTTTGACCAGTGTGTGTTGCCAGTGACGACTTACGGAACTGAAACGTGGTCGCTCACAATGGGCCTCATACGAAGGCTCAGAGTCACAGAAAGGGCAATGGAAAGAGCTATGCTAGGAGTTTCTCTGCGCGATCGAATCAGAAATGAGGAGATCCGCAGAAGAACCAAAGTCGCCGACATAGCTCTGCGAGTCGCTAAACTTAAGTGGCAGTGGGCAGGGCACATTGCTCGTAGAACCGATGGCCGATGGGGCAGTAAGGTTCTGGAGTGGCGGCCACGTACTGGAAGACGCAGCGTAGGGAGGCCCCCAACAAGGTGGACCGATGACCTGGTGAAGGTCGCCGGAAGCCGATGGATGCGGGCAGCACAAGACCGGTCAGCGTGGAAGGCCTTGGGGGAGGCCTTTGTCCAGCAGTGGACATCTATAGGCTGAAGAAGAAGCAACCTGTCTGCCCAACTATGTTGAGAAGGATGAACAAGACAGAGGTTCAGAAACTATATAAAATTATAAACTAGTGCTTGACGGCAATCCCGTCTGATGGTAAGCAGTGATGCAATTGTTGATGGTAAAGCGCGCTAGTTTATTCAAGAGCCAATTCACTCTAGCATTGAAGACGCTTAAATTGTAGTCAGACGGAAACACCGCCGCTGGCAAATTGTTCCAGTTCTTCGATGTCATCATCATTTCAGCCGAAAGACGTCCACTGCTGGGCATGGCCGCCCTCAAGGATCTCCATAACGACCGGTCCTGTGCTTCCCGCATCCAACGGTTTCCCGTGACCCTCACCAGTTCGTCGGTCCACCTTGTCGGGGGCCTACCCACGCTGTGTCTTCCGGTGCGTCGACACTCGAGAACCCGTCGGCCCCATCGGGCATCGGTCCTACGCCCCATGTATCCAGCCCACTGCCACTTTAGTGTTGTAATTCTTCTGGCTATGTCGGTTACTCTCGTTCTTCTGCGGATATCCTCATTTCTGATTCGATCATCATCTCAGCGTTAATCCCAGTCGCATCCGAAGCTTTTACAGTTTTGGATTCTAGGGTCCGCTTTACCAGTCTAAGTGCTGATTTTGGCTAAATTTCGATATTTTCCGTGAAGCGACTGCCGTCTGACCTCCACAACCCGAAGGCGACATCGAAGCATTGCAGTTAGACCAATTGTTGGACTTTTGAGGGCTCCAACAACCCGTAACGACTGCCATTAGATGTTCGTATGGCAACCTGCATTCCTGATTCGATCACGCAGTGAAACCCCAAACATAGCCCTCTCCATTGCCCTTTGAGTGTCCTTAAGTCTTCTTATAAGGCCCATTGGACCTTTGATTTTGATGTTCGCAGTCCAAAAGACGAGGCGAAACGCTTCGTCCAGATCGTAGTGGTCTTTGAAGTGGCTGTTTTAAAATATTTGGAAGAACTATAGAAAGTCACATCGGTGCATATATTATTATTGATTTAGTTTAGTTTAGTACATATTGACTGAACTTGTGTCCAAGCGGGCTGTTGTTCTTCCCCTTTATTTATAAACGTTACTTAAGGTTGACTAGTGATTAGCGACTGTTCAACCATACATTTTTGATATTTGCACGCCACTTAACTGTATTCATTGTTTATGAATAAACCCCTTAAACTTAGGTGTTTATTTATAAATGATGATTCAAGTTATAACCCGCGCAGGTAAAGAAAAGATCTGAAAATGGCGGTGGATACTAAACCGAAAGCTAAGATAGTAAAATGTCAAAAAAAAAAAATGTCAAAATGTCGTAAATTTGACATTTTAATTGTTTGTTGTTTGTTTGTTTTTATTGTTGTTTTTGTTGAGTTTGATTGTTCAAACTCAACAAAAACAACAAAATAACAGAGACTTTAGCAGAAAGAAATTAACGATAACTCTAAGTGCGTCAAAGTAGCTTCAGTAGTTTGGAAAGCCAATCCTGAATTCCTGATCGATGATTTTTTTTTTGCATCGCTTACTTCACTGTGTGAGTATAGACAGCGATAGAGAGTGAGTGAGAACGCATGCGAGCGGACGCCATTTACAGATCTTTTCTTTATCTGCGCGGGTTATAAGTGACGTTAAAAAGTCAAAATAGTATGGTTAAAAGCCACTAATCACTAATTTACTATAAGCAACGTTTACGAAAACAGGGGTTAATATACGTTGATAGACTACTACATAATCTCTTTAATTTTCTAACCTAGTTTACTGTTACGATAATAAAAATAGTTTCACCGAAACGGTTCCGCCGTTCCCTAGATTTAAGCACACATACATACAGACAAAAAAAATAAAACAACAGCCCGTATTAACCGGAAGACAGATAAAACAGGATTCACATTTCCATAGATTAAAAATATAATTTAAAGAGTATTATAAAAAAAAAAATAACTCAAATTATTCTAATTTAGATTCTAAAGTTATAGCTGTAATATATAATCATTTTTTTATTAATATATAATTATAGATTTAGATATAAATTATATAGTAGAGAAGTATATTAGATAATATAATATATATTTTTTATCACTTGCTATTGTCCAAGAGGCGTTCTCTATGACGACAATTGACTAAAACTAAAATAAACTAAAATGTTTATACAGGATGTTTTGAAACTAAAACAAGCATAAAAGAAAACATTACACACCCTGTTTTGGTAAACTTCATCGGTTTTAGTAGTTTTTTTTTTTAATATAAATTATAAACTAGTGCTTCCTCAATCCCGTCTGATGGTAAGCAGTGACGCAATCGTTGATGGTAAAGCGCGTTAGTTTATTAAGAGCCTATTCACTCTAGCCTTGAAGACACTTAAATTGTAGTCCGGCGGAAACACCGCCGCTGGAAAATTGTTCCTGTCCTTTGATGTACGCGGTATAAAAGAGGAAGCGTCTTGAGAGCAGTGGTCATTAAATAATTTACATAAAGCGCCTGATGGAGTTCGAACCCACGACCTCCGACCACGCTGCTCTATAAATATGTAAAATGTGTGTTCACGCTTGTTCTAAGTTTAATATATCCTGTATAATAACTGTTATGGGCACTATTATACCATAAATTCCTCAACGGACTAACATTTTGAGAATTCAAAATTATATCGAATAAATCTTCAAAAATATAAATCTTTTATTAGTACCGGCGCTTCTAAAATTCTTTTTATACTGATATTTAAAATTTATGTTATTTATAAGTTAAGTTAGGCAAATTGCAACTTTAATATAAAGACGATTAAGTTGATTTCAGAGTGACTATACTATATTCAAAAATTGTCTGTAAAGTCGGTTCACTGACGATAGTTGAACGTGACAACGTCATATTATATGTATATAGATATTTTGTATGGATATAGAGAAAGAAATATTGAGAATTTATCAAGTTACATGTATCGACAATATATCACTGAACATATGTTTAATATCTCAAGAATCATTACCTTTATCCCCGCAATTATCGTTGCTATAAACAATTGACACCACATTCACTTTTCACTGCACTTCATACTTGATGAAAACATGTAAATGTATTATTGTATAGCAGCTGTCCACGCGGACGCATCGCTCACTCAAGTAGGAGAGAGACAGATGTCGAATTACCGATCGCGGAGGCCGATTGTGCCTCTTTGTCGCTCGTTCCGCGCTCTTGCTTGCACTTGAAGCCTTAAATGGAACGCCTCAGAGCGAGATAACGCCGCATGAGTTATGTTTTTTCGTGCATGCAGCCGGCTCCATCGAATTATGAGGCGTTGTCACGTCAAAAGTTATAAAAAACACGTGAATTTGTAACGTAAACTGACTTTTATTGCATGGGAATTGAAGTTATTTTTCCATAAATGTTTGTTATTGCAAATACTGATTAAGGCCCGGCGCGCATCGGCACTAATTTAATAAATAGGAAAGAAGACGGTAGTTGAGCGAGGTGATGCAATGTTAAACCCAACAACACGACCAACGATGCTGCGCCAGAGGGAGATTGATCTGGAGACCCTCCACGACCAAACTCCCGACACAACAACATTTGGCGCACCGTACCCGGCACACATCGCAACACAACTGCTCAGACCCGTCCTCCGTACGGCTTCACCAGACATCATGCCGGAACACGACGAATCGCTTGGCGACAAGACTTTGTCTGGTGGGTGGTAACTTCTGCCGGCAGCCGATGTTATGGCCTACCACCGCTCGTTCTGTTGTTCCACGGTTAGCTACTGTAAAGTAGCCATGTCTTCCAAAGTGACACTTCAACAACATACATTGCATTCTTAACGTTGTTGAGCTGTCAATGTTTCCTAACACACGAAGCAATCGTTTAGCAATATCTTTCGAAATTATTGATTTACTATATTAAAAAATTTGCTTGTTATTTTGATCCCCTAGAAGCGCCAGTTTTAATCCTAGAACCTAAAAACTAATCAACTTTATATTTCCTCACTGAATCGAAATAAAATAATAATATTATACAAGAAAAATTATATATATTTGTATATGATAAATGTATAAACTGTCAAATCCATTGAAAACCGTCGTTTCTAGTAATTTTAAGCATGTATGTATAACTTTAAGTGTATCGGGAATATACATATATAAATAATATATACATATTTATTACCGCGGGTTCCTCTGCAGTTAATATTATGCTGAGTTATTGTGAAGGGGACACATTCGGACCAATATTTACGATTAATTTTCTCAATATTAAAATGACTTATTAAAAAGCCATTAATACCTCTAATTATTCCTATTTTTCGCTCCTAAAAATATTATTGAATATCTGATTAATGCACCTCTTTCCTTTGAATCTCAAATAATTCCTAATAGGCTATTTGACAGTATGAATTTTTTTGTGATTATTTGCTTTGAATGCATAAAATGAGGGTTCTTTATGTCATTTACATGAGTTTTAATAAAATAATAACGATATATCCAAAAACACAAAACAATGTTTGACTTTTTGTATCTCGCGCCACATATTGTGAAACGTTCCGGAATGACTAATGTCACGATGACGTCATACGCGCATCAGCACTTGTTGTTGTTCTGTGTTCTCAGGTGTTTTATCGATGTATTTGTATAACCCGGTACACGCACACCACTTGTAAACCGTTTTATTAGATAAACAACAACAAATAACAGATAAATACAAACACCACTGCGGAACCGAAAATCGTTTATATCGTCTTGTGACATCACTTACAAGACTTGACGCCATATTGCTGAATAAAGCGTTTCGGCGGCTTATTTGAATTTTGAATTTTTATTTGCATGTTTCTTACGTAATACGTATTTAAAATAAAATAAAAATACTTTCTGTGAACTTTTTAACCGCAACCAAGTAATTCAAGATAGAAATTATAAATCTGTCAAATAGCCTATTTGGGATATAAAACAGCATTATTCATAATTTCTTTATTACATTAATATGTACATACATGTACTTTTTCTTATTTATTTCTTCTTTATTTCTTCTTTGGCTTCGCATGATTTGTGCATTTAGCCAATGTCAGTAGGTAATGAATTTTCATTAATGTCGAAAAGACGGCCGCGTGAACCGTCTATAAGGGAGGTTTGAGGCAAAGTCGTAATGAGGCCACCCCTCCACGTCATATGCTGCGATATCTCAATGTTCTATATGAATTATTTACTGAATGCATTTTTTACTACATAAATCACGTACTTACGATACCCACGGGAGGATATGGGATGGTACTATTCTAAGCCCGGCACCAAATGACATTTTTATCCTAATGATGCTAAATTGAAAAATTCAACACTGAAATATTTTGTTACCCCTCACACACACTCGGCAAAATATGAAAGTTATTGACATTAAATTAATTATTTTTTTAAGTTGTACTCCATTCAAGTAATGTGAAGAGAACCATTAATTAAATTTACTTTTGTTTTTATTATTCAATTATATTTTTTACATTATCTGTGGTTAGAGGCGTCGACAATCATCGACATACTAATGGACATGCCTTAGAGATGAGAATTGTGGCACTCCGGAAGAGAGGAAACAAAGTTTCGGTCTGTCTTTATCTCTAATCATCAATCATCTAAGACGAAAGAGATAGTGCTATACCGAAAGAATAGGCCATCTGTCTCGCTCTTTTCAAACCAAAAAATTACTGCAGATTATACGCGTACTGCTTGTCCATTAGTATAGTCTATGGTGTAGAAGATTTTTTTTTTGTTGTAGAAAGTCTGTACCGTGTCTGTTTTGATGTTTACACGATACAATATTAATTAAAAAATAATTCCCTATTTCTTTATGTTACGTAAGTTATTTTTTATATTGGAGACTTCTTTAGGAAAGAGAATTGGGTTGTATTGTATCCTAAAAAAATAATTTAATGTCCATCAGATAGATTTATAAAAAATATTGAACACGTATTTTTAATTTTTTTTCATACTAATACCTAAGAAGATATATTGATTTGAAATGTCGCATGACGTCACGCCGTGGTACAAAATATACCACGGCGTGACGTAATTAGCCCCCACTTCGTAACTTTAATACGCTATATCTAAGTAGTTTCTGGTAATTTCGACAAAATAAAAATACGGGTCTTAATTTTTTTTTTATTATTTATAAGACGGACTAATTATTTTTTTTTGATTTTCGTACCTTGGATACCTACATCGCTATTGTATTCGCGCCTGAGAGAGACCAAACCGAACCGTGATCGTTTTTTATTTTTTTTTTTAATAATTTGAGTTTTCGCTTCTGCCGGTCAGTCCCACGACTTATATTTTTGAATAATATAAACAAATTTTACTCATTTCCTTTTGACATATCGCCGATTAATTATTTAATGTGTGCAGTGACAAATATTATGTACATTTATACAATTTTTTTTATAACATTAAAAATTTTGAGTATTGGCAATAATAGACAAAAACCCAATGAAAAATACATAATGACACTGTGTATATTACTTTTGTATGGAATGGTCAATTTTATGTTTTTTTTTTTTATATACAACGTGTAACAAAAAGGGTATATACATACCAAGGGCATAGCATCTTTAGATGATATCAAACGATATCGGAAGGGTTTCAACTCTAAATAAAATACTCAAAAAATTGGTACCAAATTTTCGGTTTCGTGTGTTTCTTAAAATCAAATCATAACAAACGTGGCACCACACTCCATACGTTAATAACTACTCGTTACCCGTCACGTTACTTGCCAAAATCCGATAAATGTCTTCAATATCTCTGTGCGACTAGTATGATAGTAGCCTATCACAGGCGGTGTTTTTCCTCATAACTTCCTAACATAAAGAGATAGGATTAAAAAACCCTTCCAATATCGTTTGATATCACGTAAAGATGCCATGCCTTTGTTATGTATATACCCTTTATGTTACACGTTGTATAAATTGATATTTCATCATTTGTTGATTAAGTTTATGTTATCACTAAGTCATTCACTTATATTTCATCCGGAAGAGAACTAGATATTTAAATAATGCCTTGTTGCCGTGGATTGTTATTTCCCTAGGGCAGTGGTTCCCAATTAGGGTAGTTGACTAAAAAAAACTAATTAGTCCGTCAGTCAGATTTCCAAAAAAATACTAGACACGTATTTTTTCTTTTTTCATATAAACAAAAAATGAAGACGAGACAGCGCGCTGAAAACTCGTGTGACGTCACTACACGCTACACTTTTTAGAGAGCAGTGACGTCACCAACCACCACTCCTGATCTTTGATGCCTTTTATATTTGTAAATTTTTATTGATTTGAAAAACGAAATATACGTATCCAATATTTCTCTATAATCTGAATGACGGACTAAATAGAATCAATTTTTTCTTACCCAGGAAACATCCCTATTGGGAATTACTACCCTAGCGCGTCCATTACTAGTTTCAGAATAATTGCTAACATGGAAATCAAATTCGTCGACACTGTAGATCACTCAATCATTCGGTGATGTCGAAATAGAGGAAAAATAACTTCAAGGTATAATTATATACGAGATTTGGGGCACGGACTACAGCAGAGCAAGTTACCCGAAACTTTCAAATATTCCCAATCGAACTTGAACCTTAACACTTTAGAGATAAAGTTGAAAAT
Source organism: Sesamia nonagrioides (assembly GCA_017933935.1). Taxonomy (NCBI): domain Eukaryota; kingdom Metazoa; phylum Arthropoda; class Insecta; order Lepidoptera; family Noctuidae; genus Sesamia; species Sesamia nonagrioides. Next base: position 1,049,826 of record JADWQK010001689.1, on the reverse strand, counting down.
CTGTTGTAGTAGTTTGATGTGATGTCGTCTGTACATTACGGCCAGCAACAGAATTTGATTTTGAAAACTACTGTTAATCGAATTTTGTTGTTGGCTGTATCTGAATGTGGTACCGGTTTTTCTAAGGTGGAATACTGGTACCATCTAAAACCGGTACCGAAGTACCGAAATACATTTTCCGGTCGCTCCGGTGACATGTGTCAACGACTGAAAAAAGCAAGAGGGAAATCTATAGCTTACTCTTTTTGACTTATAGGATTTATCCTATGTAAGAAAGAGATGTATGTATTTTTGACTTTGTGTCCTTCTATGTCGGTTTTTCTCTAAGGCTAATTGTAGGTACTGTTTTTTGAGGTTATATTTTTAGTTTGATTGATCATTTTATACTCAAGGACATAACCGACCCACCCAAATGAAATTGTATTATAATTATGAAGGATCATTATTTTTTTTTATAACTTGTCCAAAGCAATTGGATGTATTGTACCAAATTGTCAATCTAATATTATTTATAAGATTAAATAATGAATTATATTAAGTTTTTTGTTATCAGACTCATAGGTTAGTTTTAGTATTTATTAAGAAAAGGTTTTTATTATTATTATGACTATATGTAGCGGAGTTTTTTTTTTTTTCAGAAATTGTTAGTATTTTCTATGATTTAGTTTGAAAACTCATTATTTTTTAGAATTATATTGTTATTGTAAGTCATTGTCACAATTGGTTCTGGGTGTTTGTAGCCGATTTGGAGTATTTGGTTGATTTTCTGTATTTATATATCATCATCATCAAGATCATCATCATCAACATCAACCTTTATATGTATATTATCCATACTAATATTATAAATGCGAAAGTAACTCTGTCTGTCTGTCTGTCTATCTGTCTGTCTGTCTGTCTGTCTGTTACGCTTTCCCGCTTAAACCTCTCAACCGATTTTGATGAAATTTGGCACAGACAATCTTTAGATTCTGAGAAAGAACATAAGCTACCTTTTATCCTGGAAAAATTTGATGTTCCCGAGGGAAATCTAAAAAGCGCGATATAACCGAACTCCACGCGGGCGAAGCCGCGGGCGGAAAGCTAGTATGTTATATGTTTTTATCTACCATTATTAAAACCTTGCAATAATGCAGTCTCAACCATGCCAAGTGATTTTGAACTTTCTGATTGGTTCAGTTAAGAATCATCATCTCAGCGTTAATCCCAGTCGCATCCGTAGCTTTCAGCTTTGGAGTCTGGGATCCGCTAGTTTTGGATTGGTTCAGTTAAGTGTAAAATGCAAATAGGATAGTTGAGTGAGATTTGGCTTATTTAGTATGTTTTAAAGTAAATATTTGTGTGAGAAAATGTAGCAATAATGTTGATTGATTTTGTACTAACGAAGAGACGAAATGATTAAAAAAAATGCAATGTTAAAATTATGCAAGCAATATTATTAGTAAGTAAAATAATAAAAATGAAATCAAATATTCCTAATCGGCGGGAAAGAGGCGAAATGCGTTGCTAATGTGTTCGTTGTTTTTTTTTTTATGAAAATTTTATTTGGCAATAGTTTCATTCAGCCAGAATAAAGCTGAGTTTTTTTCTGGTTTTGTAATCATAAAAATAAAAATGTTATTTCTTATAATTGGTAACCTCGTTTGTAATTAAAACCGAGTAGTTAGATCTGTTATTATATTGCAATTAAAACTGGAGTCTGTATTTTTTTTTTGTTTGAATTAATGAAAAGACGCGTTGTTTCTAACTAAGTATGTAATTTATTTGAAAGATGCATGTTTAATCTAAAGCGTTTTTTTTTATTGAATATCTTTCATCGCTCTATGTATCCTATTGCGATTGTCTGTTTGACAAGATACTAGAAAATATAGAATATATTTGTCAATAAATTAAAAAAAAATCAATATATACAGCGTTATTTTTTGTATATGCGAACCCCGAAACACGTGTCCAGTATTTTCAAGTAAACAATCTATGTACAAAATTTCAAAAAGATATCATGAAAAACCACAAAGTTATGAGCTTGTTATCTTACTTAGTTGTCTCAACAAAAATATGGTCACCCCTCGCCCGCCTGCGTCTTACACGCCTTGTACCATGGTACGCGCGTAGTGGTAGGCGCGTGAGACACGGGCGGTCAGCTGTGTTGTGCGCTCGGTAACCACACTGCAAATGATTGGGATCGATTCAGTTGCTTATTCTGAAAAAACTGTATTCAGGTTTGGTATAGAGGAAAAAATAACGTCGTATATATGAAACAGCGCGTACCTCGATATATTTATTTCTTTATATTAAATTTTCTCAGACTTTCTCACATTATGTCAAAAATATTACACCCTGAATGTAATGATTTAGTTAACAATATGTATTTGTTATTAAAATAAATGTATTCGTTCTGTTATTGCGATGGCGCCAATATAACAATACATAACTGTTTAGGAAATATAATAAAAATTAAAAGTTAATCAAGTGGTATTTGTTTTATTTTAAACCAGCGACCCGCCCCGGCTTGCAGCATTGCATCCGTGCGAAGCGAATACTACTTACACTACATAAAACATAGCGGCCTGCCGCTTAAGCTGCCTCGGCCGGTCGGTACCGCCGCAAACGCTGTGCCCCGCAATGTTTAAATCTTTAATCAAAGTCTGTAGTCAAATTAGGTACTTCAAGGCCAGCAAAGACCTAACCGATACACATTGAATCTTGTACTGTGCAGCAGTTGCGGTAAATCCTGTGGCTCATGTCAAATTCACGGACAATGATAGAGCTACACGACCAAAATTTGCTGTACCGGCTTGACATTGCACGATTGAGCATCGTATAGGAAAGACGGAGCACTTATTGGTGTGGTAATCTGCTTCAGGGAGGGCAATACTCGCTCTAGACTCTATTGCCCTCCCTAAAGCAGAAAGAAGTCAAAGAGCGCATCTCTATGGAATCTAGAGAGATGCGCTTTGTAAGGCGGACTTTCTCGGGGACTGATAATAATAAGTTTTTGGTATTATTTGTTCCACGTCACAGAGCGTATCGATTTCTTGAAGCAAAATATCTATGCCTGGGCAAACCATATTCGTCGGTACAGACGGAGAGTGGAGCGGTACACTCAACGTAGCATATTCCAAAGCGATGAAAGGTGTTTTTATTCTTCTGACTTGCTTGAAGCTGGGTACGCCCATTGTTCGGTCGCTCCCAGCGTCAAGCAAGTCAGACCTATGGGATTATTCAGATTTTTAGAGTCGAATCGTCACATAAAATAAATGCTAATCGCTCGCTCCCTACCTACCAAAGATATCGAGATCACAGCCGAACAAGCGTTAAGCGCCTGGCTAGATTCGGTAATCTTCAGTCGCATGCGGTTTTTTGGCAATTACACCGTACATTTTGGCATTTACACCGTACATTTTGGCAATTACACCATACATTTTGGCAATTACACCGTACATTTTGGCAATTACGCCGTACATTTTGGCAATTACACCGTACATTTTGGCATTTACACCGTACATTTTGGCAATTACACCGTACATTTTGGCAGTTACGCCGTACATTTTGGCAATTATACCGTACATTTTGCTAGTGTCTAGTGCGTGGTGTATTTAAAAGGTAGAGATAAATCCCCGTTTATACTTTGATTAGTAATTAGGGGACAGAAATTTCGCAAAACGTGTATGACACGTTTTGCGAAATTTCCAGGGGGAAGGAGGTGGGGGCAGCTGGGACGCACGCCCTTGGACCGAACCATTTTGTAAGTGACACGCACGATGATGACTCCATGTGTCCGTTCTGGCAAAACGGTCGGTGTCTGTCAGTTACACATAGGCCCCCTCATTCATAAACGTTGCTTAAAGTTAACTAGTGATTTACGATCATTATGAACATACATTTCTGACATTCGCACGTCACTTTACTTTAATCATCGATTATGAATAAACTCCCTAAACACTATGGCGTTTCGGTCATTATAATTATATTCATAAACGATGATTAAAGTTAAGTGACGTGCAAACGTCAAAAATGTATGGTTAAACAATCGCTAATCATAAGTTACCTTTAAGCAAGGTTTATGAATAAGGGGGATTGTGATTGGACTGGAAAGATAAAGCGAGCGTCCGAACTAATACCGGAAAGGGAGGCACTTATCATTAGCTCCCAAGTTGCGTGCAGTTTGCCCTTTACCTAATTAGAAATTTACTGAACCGCTGCACAACTTTTGAATAAAGGGTACTTTTTATTCTGATGTTCCCAGTACGGGACCGAAATTTATGAGGGTGAAACAGCTGGGCTAGTTAAAAGAGTGAAGTGCTAGCGGAGTGGGTGGTGACGACCGGTCTGGTCGGGACTGGTCGTCCTAAATCGGGGTTCGGAGTACACGTGCGTGCGGCAGCCGCGGGGCGGGTCGATAGTAGACGTCTCTTTCACTAGCCCCTCTGTCGCCAGCCGTGTCCATGACTGGCGTGTCGCCGTGCAGGTGTAGACGCTGTCGGACCATAGATACATCCGGTTCGACCTGCGTCACCCAGACCGCGAGCCACCGCCAACCTAGAGCCCCGATTAACGACGGCCCGCGTTGGACGCTTAAGCGCCTCGACAGGGAACTATTCGAAGAAGCTGCCACAGTCCAGTCCTGGATTTGGGAGTCGGCGACAGACGGCCCCGTCGACGTCAAAGTGGTGGCGCTGCGGTTGCGCGGGGTGATGACGCAGATCTGTGTCGCGTCCATGCCCCGCGTCCGCCAACAGTCCGCTGAGGGGGCTGTTCACGGCATGCCTCGAGCAGGGTCAGTTTCCCAGTGTGTGGAAGGAGGGGAAGCTGGTCCTGGTGCGTAAACTGCAGGGGGCGATGGCCATCAGGGTTGCCCGCGGGTATCGCACGATTTCCTACGAGGCGGCTTGCGTCCTGGTCGGATCCCCGCCCTGGGACCTAGAGGCAAAAGTACTCGCGTCATTGTACCGATGGCGCGAGGAAGTGCGGACACGGGGCTCCAGTCCGGAGCAGCAAGAGATCGAGCTGCACCGAGAGGAACTACGTCAGGTCCTGATAGCTGACTGGCGGCACAGGGTTATGCGCCCTACCTCGCTACCGTTGAGGCGATCCGGCCAGTACTCGACGACTGTCTCGGGAGGAGGCACGGCTCCCTGTCGTTCAGGGTGACGCAGGTACTGTCGGGGCACGGCTGCTTCGGCAAGTACCTGCGACGCATAGACAGGGAGCCGGACGCTCGGTGCCACCACTGCGTCAGGAGGACACGGCGCAGCATACGCTCGCCGAGTGTGTAGCTTAGGACGAGCAGCGCCGTGTCCTCACAAACGAAGTAGAAGGCAACCTGACGCTGCCGGCAGTAGTGCGGAGGATGGTCGGTAGTGCAGAGTCGTGGGACGCGGTGGTGTCCTTCTGCGAGGACGTGAAGTCGCAGAAGAAAGCTGCGGAACGGGAGAGGGAGATCTCAAGTCCCTTCCCGGGCCGCAGAAGACGTACCGGGCGCCGAGGAAGGGCGGATGACGCCCTCTTCCGGCCCCCATGAATGGGTCCAGGGGCGAGGGACATGGGGAAGTCCGCGCCCCCTATTCGTTGGACCCCGAGGCGGAGGCGCGCGCGAGTGTCGGCGCGTGCCTCGGAGGCGCTGCACGGGGTAGTTTAGCACCTCACTACCCCGTGCAGGAGGCGAGGCCCGGACAGACCGGGCTGGCACGACAGTGTGGGGCTGCGGCAGAATCAAGGACTCCCGCGGCTCCGTGTGCACGTGACGGCGGCGGCGGCGACAGACATCCATTGAGAATTTTCCACCCGGAACAAAAAAAAAGTTACAAGAATAAAGAAGTAAGCTTCAAACGGATCCCGTTAGATGCGAGAAGCAGAAAATGGGGTGATGGAGGTGTTAGGAGAGACCTATGTCCAGACTCTGACCTATGTCTCAAGTATGACTGTGTCGGTTCGATTCCTGGTCCGGCAAGTATCTAGTACCAATGTAACTTTTCTAAGTAGGTAATATGTACTTTCTAAGTATATCTCGGACACCAGACTGATTAATAGGTGAAGGAAAATATCTTGAAGAAACCTGGACTTTAAGTCTGAAATCGCCGACCCGCATTGAGCAAGCGTGGTGATTACGCTCAATCCTTATCTGTATGAGAGGAGACCTCTGCCCAGCAGTGGGACGATAAAAAGGTTGTTGATGATGATGATGTCCAGCAGTGGACGTATTTTAGCTGAAATAAAGAAGCAAACTCGGGTAAAATAAGGGGATTCAAAAATAAAATCCACAAAATTACAGTAAATAAAAAAATATAATGACAAATTAATTGAGAAAATTTCAAATATTTACAGATAACCAACCATTTACACATATATACCAATAAATTAGATTTAACACAAATAACTTCCATAGTATAGATACAAGTTTTTTACTATTTAAAACAATACTCATTATGCACTGTCAACTAAGCAACACTTGATGTAGAAAAATAGCTTTTACTGCTACGAGATAAGGACGGTTTTAACGGTTCACTGTGCATAGGAGTAATTACTGTTAAAAACAGCTTAATTTTTTTTTAAATATTTACGTCAGTTGTTTGAATAATTCCACAAAAAGACACAAAAAAAGGATTCACAACAGAATTATACGTCAATATATGGAAAAAAATATACAATATGTAAAGAAAACCCTGTCCGATCCGTGAATGTATTGTTAGGTATCGATAACTGATGGATACAAAGCCGGGATTAACTTAATATTTCGCAAAAAGAGGTAACTTATTACATGTGCGGTATGCAACCCTTCCGCGGGCGGCGGGGGGCAGGGCACGCGGCATCTGTGACGTGGTCGCGTCGCTATTCGCTTATAATAATACCGGTGTTATCACTTTTTTAATAATCATCAAATTTCGGGGAAATTGAAATTAATCCCCGGGAAAAAAAGATTATTTCAAAATTCATTAGTATTGTTACTATGATGATTATGTAAAATTTTATATTATATTTGGCCAAGTGTTTACCTAACCTTTATCCTTATGGGTCAGACAGGGTTTTCTTTACATATTGTATATTTTGACAATGTATCTTACCCCCTTATAGTTTTTATTTTATAGACAACGTTATTTTTCGTTATACGCAGTGTCGTTACCAAGGGCACAACACAGTTGACGGATCATAGTACTAAGCGCGTGCGCATAGCTGTACAGCCCGCGCTAGCGTTGACCAATTTTTGTTAGGACGACCAAGTAAGATAGGTAATAAGCTCATAACTTTGTGGTTTTTCATAATATCTTTTTGAAATTTTGTACATAGATTGTTTATTTAAAAATACTGGACACGTGTTTCGGGTTTCGCTTAGACAAAAAGTAATGTTGCAAATATATTTTTTCTAATAAAAGTGAAATAATTAAATTTGCCAATACAATAGTTTATTATGAGATCAAAATAAGAAACACAATGCATTTATTTAGCAACGGGTGATGTTAAAAGATGACATATTTAATTTATTTAGCCTATAGATGTCCACTGCTGGACAAAGGCCTCTCCCAAGGCTTTCCACGATGACCGGTCTTGTGCTGCCCGCATCCATCGGCTTCCCGCGACCTTCACCAGGTCATTGGTCCACCTTGTCGGGGGCGCCCCTACACTGCGTCTTCCAGTTAATTCCCGTCCATAATTTAATTATTAATCAATAAATATTATCAAGAGGAAAAAAAGTAGTCTGCTAGATGTTGGGTGATCTGTGGACCTACCAAATCGAATTGAGAAATTGATTTAGCTTTTGATAGTACACTTAAACGGGAGTAAAAATAATAAAGTCAGAACGGGTGGTAAATGGGCGTGATCAAATTAGAAATGAGGAGATCCGCAGAAGAACGAGAGTAACCGACATAGCCCACAGAATTGCAACACTTAATTGGCAGTGGGTCGGGATATTGTCCGTAGGACTGAAGCCCGATGGGGCGGACGGGTTCTCGAGTGGCGACCACGCACCGGAAGATGCAGGGTGGGTAGGCCCCCGATAAGGTGGACCGACGACCTGGTGAAGGTCGCGGGAAACCGCTGGACGCGGGAGGCGCAGGGCCAGTTATCGTGGAGATCCTTGGGGAGGCCTTTGTCCAGCAGTGGACGTCTTTCGGCTGAAATGATCGGTGGTAAGTGAAGACGGAGGTAAAGCAAGGTCATGTAATGTATGGTAAGAAGTTCAAGCGAAGTCGCGAGCTGAAGATTTGGTATTAAATTGTTATTTTGACCGCATAATATTTCGTTACAAGCGACCACTAAAATTAGTTACAACAACATCTTTTATAGAAACTTGACATTTTCTAATACAACATTGCAATATTTTAATATTAACAAGAAGATAATCTGACATCAAATGACGTTTATGCAACGCTTACCATTGTTGTTCGTGGTTGGGTGATTATTCAATTCATTACATATTGAAACCCTTCGGTGTCTCGGAAAGCACATTGAGCCGTTGGTCCCGGTTTGTGTCCTCTGACAATATTTACGGATAGCCAAACGCCAAAGTGGTACCGGGCTTAGAATAGGACCAACCTATATCCTCCCGTGGGTGTCGTAAGAGGCGACTAAGGGAATTCTCACCAGGGAAGCGGACAGCAGCGCTTCTTTTGTGGAATATCAAATTATTGCAATCCCCAACCCGCCTGCCAAGTGTGGGGATTATGACGAACCCCTCTAACGCAATGAAAGCCTTGGGGGAGGCCTTTGTCCAGCAGTGGACCTCTATAGGCTGAAGAAGAGGAAGAAAAGGCAGTCTGAAAACCAATTCTACCAAGGGATGTCGTGTCAATATGACTAAGATGTGTCGTCTTACTGTTACCAAGGGATGTCGTGTCACGATGACCAAAGGGTGTCATGTCAAGACAATGAAGTGGCGTTATGTCACTACTAAGGGGTGTCATGTTAGTAGGATCAAGGGGTGTCATATAAGTGGGACTAAGGGATGTCGTGTAAGTAGGTCTAAGGGATGTCGTGTAAGTACGACCAAGGAGTGTCGTATCAGTGGAATCAAGACGTATAATGTCAGTACGAAGATGGGGGTGTCATGCCACTACGACCACTGGGTGTCGACGACGGTACTGACAAATATGGCAAAGGGGTGTCGGTCAGTAGGACCAAGGCGTGTCATGTCAGTACGAAGATGGGGTTGTCATACCACTACGACCACGGGGTGTCGACGACCGTATTGACAAATATTGCAGTGTCAATACGGCAAAGAGGTGTCGTGTTAATACGGCGCAGGGGTGCCGTGTAAGTAGGACCAAGTGGTGTCATGTAAGTAGGACTAAGGGATGTCGTGAAGTACGACCCAAAGAGTGTCGTGTCAGTAGGACCAAGGCGTGTCAATACGGCCCAGGGGTGTCGTCTAAGTAGGACCAAGTGGTGTCGTGTCAACAGGACCAAGTGATGTCATGTCAGTAGGACCAAGAGTTGTCGTATCAGACTGACCAAGGGGTGCTGTGTCGCTTCATGTAAAAACTATAATTCGACTGCATTTAGTTATATTGCTACCCTATTAGGTTGGTAAAGGCTAGGTGTATGTTCATTCGCGAAGGGTAAGAGGTGGATGCCACACCCATATTTCGCAAGTTATAATTTTTATTTTTTTATCCATCTTGTTAATATTAACACTTTCTTTATAGACTTATATACTAATAACATTTAGTATAAGTGGTCCAGTGCATAGTCTAAGCTATAGATTAAAAATGTGTAATATTTTCATTTTTTTTTCTAAATAGCCTTGGTGGTCAGGAACCGATGCCTATTGACGCATTTAGTTTTCTTTGGCTTTGCACGGTTTGTGCATTTAGCCAATGGTACGTGTTGGGATTATTAGAAACTAAAGGTAGGGAAACGAATTTCTAATTTTACGGATGTTTGGATAGGACGGAGATATAGGATCCGCATTTATAGTCTCCATGGTTTTTTTTTATGTTATAAAAGAGTGCTCGAGGGGTTTTTGGCGGGAATGTCAAGATGAGTGTCACGCTCATTTTTCATTGGACTTTTAAAATTATTTATAGTGTCGTTTACTAAATAAAAGCGCGTGATTTATGTAGTAAAAAGTGCATTCAGTGAATAATTCATTAAGAACAGTGAAATATCGCAGCATAGTGGCCACGTCAAGACTTTTTCCCAAACCTCACTCGTAAGACGGGGCACGCGGCCGTCTTTTTCGCCATGAATACCTAATAATTCATAATTACGTGACATTGGCTAAATGCACAAAACGTGCGAAGCCAAAAAAAAAAAAAAAAAAAAAAAAAAAAAAAAAGAGTGCTTGACCACGAACCGTCATGGTAAGCAGTGATGTCAATCAGGTCTAAACTTGCTAAGGAGTATTTTAATTTGACAGGACTATATTAAAATTGATGCTTCAGGAAGTTCACGGCAGACCAAGGCATAGACGGTGCCACGATCTGGTAACGTTTGAAATGCAAACAAGGCACAAGACAGGAAGGTTTGGAAGGAAAAAAGGAAGGCCTTTGTCCAGCAGTGGGACACCAAAACAATGCAAGGTCAGCTAAAACGGAGCGGGTACCTCTTGATATGGCTTTGTGTCTAAATGCATTTTTATTAGACGCTAACATTTAAAGAGAGGGGGGTGGGGGGAATCATTTCATGTTCTTTAATGAAAAGTCACTTCGGCTTTGATTTTAATAAAATATTTCCTTTTTCTTACCTTTCGACTTTAGTTGCTGTGTTGCTTATGGCCATCAAATGGTCACGAATATAGACAAAGTCAGGTTTAATAACTAACTCGTCCTCTTTTGGTTGACATAAACATAACATAATCAGCGTATAATGTCCCCAATCCTTTTTTTTTTATTATAAGCTAGCGCTTGACCGCAATCCCGCCTGATAGCAAGGGTCCCGTCTAGTACAACAGGCTCTCAGTTCTTATCAAAAAATAATAGATGGCAGCATAGGTTGCGGTTTAAAACTTAGCAACGATTTTAAACCTCTTACGTGCAGTTTATAGCCTTTTTAATTCTTTTAACAATTTGAATTTACTTATTTAATGCTACTCCGTATATTTACACGTATAAATAACGTAATTAAACAAAACGGTAAAATGGGCTCAGTAGTGACAATGTTTTTTATTTTACACTCGGGACAATAGATGGCAGTGTACTCAATTAATCCTGTCATAACATATTTTTTTTAGGTTAAGATGTCTTCTAACCATTATATTGCTGGTATCTTCTTTTAGAATGCGTATTTCTCGATGCGCGACGCATGGATGTATATATGACATTGTAGACAAGACATATATATATGCGGCCGGTCAAGCGCTCCCTGGTGGCCATCTAGTGATCTCTTTAAGAAACTTTTTTTGCTCGACCGTCTGCCCGAATTGAGCTGGACTCATTTTGTTGTTCACCTTAAGGTATCTGTATGGAGTATTCTGTAATCTGTGCTGATGGTAAGCAGTGACTGTGAGTTACAGTGAGTGAGTCTGTGTGTGTGTGGTGTGCAGTGAGGGTGTGTGGTGTGCAGTGAGTGTGTGTGGTGTGTTTCTGAAATATGAAGAATAAGATGTACTGAGGTGAAGTGGCATTTTTGGTTGATTCAATTAATTTGAAAGGCATAATTGTCAGTTTCTACTAAGAAAACGTATGAAGGCTGATTAGATGTTTAAAAAAATATATCAAAATATTACACACCTAACCCATACACGTGCGAATATATTTTTAGATTTTTCTTTTTTCTTAAAAAGTCAACACTTACATTATGTACTTCTAAACCTTTTGCTTTTATTATAATTAATATTTATATAAATAAGAGATTTTTTGACATTTAAATATATATGTTTTTTTTAAGCATTTCACGATTTTGGGACTTGGAAAGCGATATTTTTTAAATTTCTATTTGTATATACAGGACGTTTAAGTCAGTGCGACATTAAAAAGCGTACACAGGGTGATCAGGACAGGTCATTTACTCAACATACCTATATATAAGTTTATTTAAAAAATATATTCACAATTTATTCAAGAAAAAAAAATAAAAGAAAAGAAAACAGTTCTAGCGTTTATTTAAAAAAATATAAGCAGTCAAGAAGTACTCAAACACCCTGTATTTAAAAACAAAATGCTAACAATTATAATATTCATCCACACTTTTGGAATAACATTGTTCTAGGTAATATGGCCCAAGAGGCATATCCGCTCTGAACTTAAATTTCGTACCTTACACTCCGATTCACAAACTTAAAACTAAATTTAACTTTAGTACATTTTAATTTTTATATTTCATTAAGAAAAGTACTGAAGATAAATAACAATTTAGTCCCGTCAAATTAGTCCGCGTCTGACGTATTTTTAGTCGCCAAGTAACTCGCGTCTAAACTGTCTATGGAGCATCTTAATTTGACAGGACTAAAATGTTAGTTAGGTAGTGTTATCTTCTGTCCTTTTCTTAAGAATAAGATGCCCTGTTTTGAAAAGTTGTGTGGAAATCGGTTGTCATGGTACGGGCATGTGTTACGGAGAACTGAGGAGAATGTCGTGAGGAGAGTTTTAATTATGCATGTTGATGGCTATAAGAGTAGGGGAAGACCAAAGAAACGATGGATGGAATGTGTGAAGGATGATATGGCTAAGAAGGGGGTGACTGCCGAGATGGCTTCTGATAGGGATGTATGGAAGAAAAAGACATGTTGCGCCGACCCCAAATAAATTGGGATAAGGGCAGGAGAATGATGATGAAGATGCTGATGATGATGAATTTAGCTTAGTTTGTGAAACTAAATTTAGTTTAGTTTGTGAAACTAAATTTAGTTTAGTTTGTGAAACTAAATTAAATTTAGTTTAGTTTGTGAAACTAAATTTAGTTTAGTTTGTGAAACTAAATTTAGTTTAGTTTGTGAAACTAAACTAAATTTAGTTGTAATGAAACTAAATTTAGCTTAGTTTGTGAAACTAAATTTAGTTTGTGATGACAAAAAAATAAAAGTTCAGTCCGGAAATGGTTCTTCGGCCATCTTGTGAAAGTAAAATACAATTATTATTCTTTATCATTTATATTTTAGTATAATTTGCTAAAAAATATATATTATTTCTTCGTTGCAGTTTAATCGTAGCACAAATCTGTCCCACTCACACTTTGTCACAAAAACTGTGTAGGGTGACGTGCCCAATTACCGTCCATGACCGAGAAATTAATATTTATTTAAACGGAATTTCACGATACACGTCGATAATTGCCTACGTCACGCCTATAAGTATAATAACATAGCACTTTTAACTACAAAACAGTTTTAGTAAGCATTTTTAACTATTATACGACATTCAGAACATTATTATGAAAAATATTTCCGCATGCGGAAATCTGACAAACGTTTTTCCGCATGCAGCTTTAAAAACACCCGCTATGTAGTTTCAAAGTGCTGTATACGTCAAATAAATTTTATTTTATTGTAAAACATTTGTATTATCAGCTTAAACACAGATCTAACATACTTAGTTTAAAGATTCGAGTACTTCAGAGCTAATTAATAAAGAAAAATTTATTTTTCTTTTAAGAATTACCCATTTTTATTATTATTATTCTGAGGAGTTTCTTTAAAATTCCTTAGAGAATAATATTTCCTATTTGGTTAGCATCTGAAGTTCTCTTAGAAACCCTGGACATACAAATAAATAAATGATACATAGGTACATGGATGTAGCCAGAGTGGGCTGGTTTAACCGCATTCAAAACATCCAGACTTCTTGAAAAGGCATCGGATCACTGAGAAAGAACGTCACCAGCCGGAATTGGATGACCAAAAATCCACATCCGGAAATTCCGGATGACTAAAAATCCACATCCGGAAATTCCGGATGACTAAAAATCCACATCCGGAAATTCCGGATGGCTAAAAATCCACATCCGAAAATTACGGACGCCTAAAAATCCACATCCGGAATCCCGGATGCAATATTTTACGCCGAATTAGTCCGTGAGGTATGCCTTAATAAAATTTTATTCATGGTTCTGTTTTCCGGTAGCCAAATTCCGGATGGCGGATAAGTTGAGAGTCCAAATGGCTGTCCCCCCCGCCTCCCCCCACTCTGGCAACATCCACGGATGGAATGGAGGCGTCGGCTTTGTCTTAACATTTTTACTTATTATCCCACTACGTTTTTTATTTATAAATATGTATATTTAAAAAGTTCTTAACGCCGTGGATTGTAGATAAAAAAACACGCTTTAAAATCTCCTGTGTATTCATTTAAAAAAAAAAATTCAATAAATAAGTATTAATATGATAGGTTTGTAATTCAAAATTACAAATTATTTGGAAATCAGATTATAATTTATTATTGCAACAATATGGCTGACGAACCGCGCGCGTTCTAAACTCTTGCACATCTTCTCACTTATTCATAAACTTTGCTTAAATTGAACTAGTAATTAGCGATGGTTTAACCTGTGGCATGTGGTATGAACGTAGATCTATGTGTTGTGTAATGATCGTAGTCTTCCGAAGCGTATATCTGCGCAAAAATATGTGATATTGAAAATTAACTTTCTGGGTAGAACCGAGTCTTAAATCAGTTTGAATGCATTCAATCATTCAGATTATGAACGTGTGAATCTAAAATGTCATTTAAATATACAATATGTAAAGAAAACCCTGTCCGACCCACAAGGATAATAAAGGTTAGGTAAACACATGACCAAATATAATATAAAATTTTACATAATCATCATAGTAAAAATACTAATGAATTTTGAAATAATCTTTTTTTGTCGCGAATTAATTCAAACTTCCCCAAAATTTGGTAATTTTTAAAAAGTGACAACACCATTTGTGACGGAGCGAATAGCGATGCGACCACGTGCCGCGTGCCCTGCCCCCCGTCACCCGCGGATGTATGCCTAACGTGTTGTCTACCGCACATGCATTAAGTTACCTCGCTTTTTCGAAATAATATTTATTTTTTAGGGGGATTTTTTTTTTACGTTTAGATCGGCTTTGTAGGCATTATTATAATCAGTTATCGATACCTAACAATACCTTCACGGATCGGACAGGGTTTTCTTTACATATTGTATAAACGGACGGCATACGAGAAGTTAAGCATACATTTTTGACGTTTGCAAACCGCTAACACTTTGGTATTTATTCATAAACGATGGTAAAGTTAAGTGACGTTAAAAGGTCGTCAAAAATGTATGGTTAAAGAATCGCTAATGACTAGTTAAATTTACGAAACTTTTATGAATAAGGGGGCTTATCATTTGATTGAAAAAAAAAAAAAAGATTTTTTGCGCCAAGTCCAAAACAGCCATGATACATCAACAGTACTGTATGTAGATTATATTTCTGTTACTAATTTGTTTTTTTTAGTCCAATCCAGGGTCCGTTAATCCCTTTTTAGTTTAGCGGTGACATGTAGGTGATGTCGTCCCAAGGATGACGGTACAGAGGCTGCTTCATGCGCTTCTGGTCGAGGTAATGTCCCACTAGACCGATGGTACGGCCTAGGACGAATAGAGCATTGATGGAACCCATTGCGATATAGTTGTTTCCTTCTTCCCTGTAAAGAATAAAAGAGACATCGTTATTAGTGAAAGTTATCTTTACTCATCATCATCATCTCAGCGTTAATCACAATCGCATCCGAAGCTTTTTCAGCTTTGGAGTCTGGGGTCCGCTTTACCAGTCTAACTGCTGATTTTGGCTAAACTTCGATAGTTTCCGTGAAGCGACTGCCGTCTGACCTCCACAACCCGAAGGCGACATCGAAGCATTGCAGTTAGACCAATTGTTGGACTTTTGAGGGCTCCAACAACCCGTAACGACTGCCACTAGATGTTCGTATGGCAACCGGGACCAACAGCTTAACGGGCTTTCCGAGGCACGACCAGACCAGTGCAAATATTCATGCATACAAGTATTTGAACTGCACGGGGATCGAACCCACGCCTCTTTGCGCAGCGACCGCGTTCTCTACCGCTACGCCACAGAGGCTGTCAAAGTCTTGGTTGTCTAAGTCATCACTTTTTTTTATCATTATAAACTAGTGCTTGACAGCAGTCCCGCCTGATGGTAAGCAGTAATGCAATCGTTGATGGTAAAGCGCGCTAGTTAATTTTTTTTTTTTTTTTTATAAATTATAAACCAGCGCTTGACCGCAATCCTGCCTGATGGTAAGCAGTGACGCAATCGTTGATGGTAAAGCGCACTAGTTTATTAAGAGCCTATTCACTCTAGCCTTGAAGACACTCAAATTGTAGTCCGACGGAAACACCGCCGCGGGCAAATTGTTCCAGTCCCTCGATGTACGCGGTATAAAGGAGGAGGCGAAGCGCTTCGTCCGGATCGTAATGGTGTTAACAACGTAAGGGTGGAAACCAGCCGTACGACGGGTCGTCCGCTGGTGGAACGGAGATGGGGAATTAAATCATGCAATTCCCTCGCACACTCCCCGAAATGCATCCTATAGAACACCGAAAGGCTGGCTACTCTACGCCTGTGCTCTAGGCTTTGGAGACCAACTCGAGTTAGATCAGGGTCACCAATCAGCCTCTTTGCACGTCTCTCCACTGAATCCAATTATATATATAATTAAGCCTATTCACTTAAAAAACTTAGTGAATAGGAAGGAAGACGGCAGTTGAGTGAGGTGATGCAATGTTATACCCAACGATGCTGCGCCAGAGGGAGATTGATCTGGAGACCCTCCACGACCAAACTCCCGACATAACAACATTTGGCGCATCGTACCCGGCACACATCGCAACACAACTGCTCAGACCCGTACGGCTTCACCAGACATCATGTTGGAACACGACGAATCGCTTGGCGGCAAGACTTTGTCTGGTGGGTGGTAACTTAGCAGGTATAACAGCCGATATTATAGCCTACCACGGAGATTAAAAAAAAAAACTGGTACTCACTGCGTAAATAGCTGGCAATGACGGAACATGTCGACCATAGCGGCGGCGACGATACCGTCCACGTTGAGGATTAGATTGGGCTTCTTGCGCGTCGTGATGGCTTCCACGTCCAGCGCGTACCGCGTCACCGGCCACGCGGGCCAGCGTGACGTCACGTACGCCTTCAGCTCACGCACTCGGGAGTCGGGGTTGTTGATTGATTTTACTCTGGGGATGAGAAAATAAGGGATATGAACATACACCCTGTCGCTGCCGATATCACTTCTGCGGCCATTACTTCTCTCAGCTGTGTGTTCACGTACCTATGTCCAATGCCCATGATGAGCTCTCCCTTGGCTCTCTTTTCGTTGACGAACTCTTGGGGATGTTGTCCGCGGTCGTACGCCGCGCAGAAGTCCAATGCCGCGCGATCCAACGCACCTCCGAAACGATCGCCCTGGACAAATAAACATACATATTAAATCAAAAATCATAAGTTATTTCTTCAAATTAGGCTGATTCACAGTAGTTTCCAGATATTGCGCCGTTCCACCCGCGTAAGGTTCGAACCGAAAGTGCTCTGTTGATATAAAATAAGCGCCTGTTAAAATAATGGGAGCAATATGTAGTACGTCCGCGTTTGCGCCCGTTTCCACATCATTTTTTGTTCCTACTCTGCTCCTATTGGTCACAGCGGGATGTTTTATAGCCTATGTCCTCTCTCAGGCTCTAGACTATCTGTGTACCAAATTTCATCGGCTCAGTAGTTTTGGCGTGAAAGCCGGACAGACAGACAGACATACATTCGCATTTATAATATTAGTAAATTAAATTAAACTATTGTTATGCTCCGCTCCTATTGGTCCCAGCGTGATGTTATATAGCCTAAAGGCTTCCTGGATTAATGGGCTATCCAACGCAAAAAGATTTTGTCAATCGGACCAGCAGTTCCTGAGATTAGCGCGTTCAAACAAACTCTTCAGCTTTATATATTAGTATAGATGTAAAGAACGGAGGGTGTTGGGGTAAACGAGTCCTCGAGTGGAGACCGCGTGTCGGCAACGCAGCCTGGGACGCCCTTGGGCGAGATGGAGCGACGACATCAAAAAGGTGGCTCGTAGTGGCTGGCGGAGAACTGCTCAGGATCGAGCTTGTTGGCGTGCCATGAAGGAGGCCTATGTCCAGCAGTGGACGAGTAGGGGCTGATGATGATGAATAGATGTAAAGAAACGCTAAAAAAAAAGAAACCCTGTCTGATCCGTAAAGGTATTGTTAGGTATCGACAACTGATTCTACTAATGCCTACAAAGCCGGGCGAAACTTAAAAAAATCGCCCTAAAAATAAATATTATTTTGCAAAAGGAGGTAACTTAATACATGTACGGTAGGCAATACATGCGCGAGCGAAGGGGGGCAGGGCACGCGGCACGCGCTCGTATCGCTCATAATAATACCGTCGAAAATGGTGTTAACCTTTTTAAAAAAAATACTAAATTTTGGGGAAGATGGAATTAAACCGCGGAAAAAAATTATTATTTCAAAATTAATTAGTATTGTTACTACGATGATTTTATGTATTTCATATTTTATTTGGTGATTTACCTAACCTTTATTATCCTTACGGGTCGGACGAGGTTTTTTTACATATTGTATGAACTCATACGGGAATCGCACTTGTGAACGCGGCACAGCACTCAATCGCTTAACCACTGTGCTAACGGTGCCATCAAGATTATGGTAATTGTACATTAGAAAATAAGTACATATTCTGTTATTTTTTCAGGCGGTATTTGGAGGCATGAGGAACAGGGAGTAAAGGTCACTCATCCTCCAGAGAAAAGGGAGGATCCTCCGACCAGACGGGAGTTATGTCTGGCGGGTACTTACCCAACGGTTGATTTTGGGAAGCTAAATACAGTTTGTTCCCAAATACATTTAGAAATTGTAGCAGTGTGGTTACCGAGCGCACAACACAGTTCACGGTAGATCATAATACTTGGCGCGCGCAATAGCAAGCGCGGGGGGACGAGCGGTGCATTGACCATATTTTTATTGGGACAACCAAATAAGATCATCATCATCTCAGCGTTTATCCCGGTTGCATCCGCGGTTTTCGCGTTGGAGCCCGGGGTCCGCTTTCTTACTTAATTTCCTCCATTTCGCGCGATCTTTAGCATCCTGTGGTGTGAGATTGTTGGCACGCATGTCATCTCTTACAACATCAAGCCAGCACTTCTTTGGTCTACCCCGCTTGTTCCGGCCCGGCGGAGGCGCCATGGCAAGACATTTGTGACCCACGTAACATGCCGGTTTTCATAAGACGTGACCGTACCAACGTAGGCGACCCTCCTGCTGTTTGTCCGCTATGTCACGGACATGAAGATTGCCACGGATGCGGGAGTTCCTGATGCGGTCCTTCATCAGGACAACCAAATAAGATAACAAGCTCATAACTTTGTGGTTTTTCATGATATCTTTTTGAAATTTTATACATAGATTCTTTACTTAAAAATACTGGACACGTGTTTCGGGTTCCGCATAAACAAAAAGTAACGTTGTTGTTCTTGTTGCACGGTAAACTCTGCTTGCGAGATGTAGAATTCGTATGACGTCAGTATGACATTTTCTCATGTGGAATTTTGTAGATACGCCTACAGATAAATAATGATATTTTCTAAAAAATAACTTACAATGCAACAATCGCCAACCCGCATTGAGCAAGCGTGGTGTTTACGCTCAATCCTTCTCTGCATGAGAGACCTGAGCCCAGCAGTGGGACGATATAAGGTTGATGATGATGAACTTACAATGGTCAAGAGGCCGCTGACTACTGAAGAGATGAGGTCCTTGCCCGCTCTCGCGGTGACCATGGTGTTGTGGGCTCCGGAAACGGCGGGCCCGTGGTCTGCCGTCACTATCAGAACCAGCTCGAAGAACTTCGTCGCCCATTCTGGGAGTTCACGTTGGAACCTGTTGTCAAAGAAACATTATTACTATATATACAAAGTGGTGACGACAATAAATTAAATATCGTGTACCTCAACACATTCTCAGTCTACCCATGAAAAATTATATAAATAAGTCCATTAGTTTAGTCACAGGAAATTATTTTTCAGTTTTCACATTTTCTACATGGTGTACATGTTCGTAAGGAAGCGCTTACAGGTTAATGACCGCCGCATCCTGCGGTACCAAACTTTAATAATAATGACGCGAAAACGCAAGTCGATACAGGATCACGCTGTCGCCGATCGGAGGTCAGTCAACCAATATTTTAAAGGATGTTCTATTCCGTTTGCAATTTTATGCGATTTAGTTTGTTTGAAATATTCATTTTTTTTATTTTTGATGCTAGCTTTTTTTCTATGGTTTATCTGTTTATATACAATATGTAAAGAAAACCCTGTCCGACCCGTAAGGATAATAAAGGTTAGGTAAACACATGACGAAATATGATATTAAATTTTACGTAATCATCATAGTAACAATACTAACGAATTTTGAAATATTTTTTTTTCCCGCGAATTAATTCCAACTTCCCCGATATTTAGTATTTTTTAAAAAGCGACAATACCGTTTTGGCGGTATTATTATAAGCAATGCGACCACGTGACGCGTCCCCTGCCTCCTGTCCTCCGCGCATGGATTGCCCGCCGCAGATGTTTAAAGTTACCTATTTTTGCGAAATAATATTTATTTTTTTAGGGGAAATTATTTTTTTAGTTTAGCCCGGCTTTGTTTACATTAATAGAATCAGTTATCGATACCTAACAATACCTTCGCGGATCGGACAGGGTTTTCTTTACATATTGTATATTTTGGCGTGGCTAGCGGGCATATGGCAAATAATTTCATTTTTGTTGTATTTTCTTGTGTTCATTACTATACATAGTATTGTATAAAGTCATGTGTTTTTTTAAATGGACAAACAGCTGTGCTGCTTGGGAGTTTGTTCCGCCACTTCCATCTTCCCAGTGAAAGCACTAGGAAGTGGCGAAGGGCGGGTGTTTTGGGGGACTGTCTTATGTAATTTTGACGTTCAAAAGGTGCTGATTTTCAGCCTAATTTGAATAAATCACTTTAGATTACTGCTTACCATCAGGCGGGATTGCGGCAAGCACAAGTTTAAATTATAAAAAAAAAACTTGAACAGCGCCTTTGGGGTGTTGATGACGATGCTTACCATAATAAGCTGATGGTGCCACCAACTCCAAGCTGCCTCTCCAGGACCTGGCTGATGGGTACACCGCAGTAAGACAGCTCGTTTCCTCTCTCGTCGCAGATGGTACTGATGAACGCGGCTGGTTTCCTGATGATGCCCAGTTTCTGAAAGATGGAGAGGCTATTTTGAAGGTAATTGTGATAAGAAATAGACCAGCTATGTATTCTTTTGTTGAAGAATTTTTATTTGTATGGAAATCAACATATGACCTCTCCCGCTCTGGACGGAGCGGAAGGGCGTGTCAGACTTTTACTGACTAAAACCCACCTGTGTTCCTTCACTTACCTGTGAGTAAAAATCCTTCAATTTACGTCAGGCGCGGACTAATTTGACAGGACTAAATTCTGTCATGTCTTCAGGAATGAGGAGATTCGTAGAAGAACTAAAGTCGCCGACATAGCGCAGCGGATTAGCTTTTTGAAGTGGCAGTGTGCGGGGCACATAGCAGATAGAGCCGATGGCCGATAGGGGAGAAAGGCTCTTGAATGGCGACCACGTACCGGCAAGCACAGTCGTCTGACACCCACCGACTAACTGGTCAGATGACCTGGCCAAAATCACAAGGAGGCGCTGAATACAGGCCACATCCAGCCGTTCTTTTCGGAAATCCTTGGGGGAGGCCTATGTCCAGCAATGGACACTCGAAACTTGCCCATAAAAAGATTTAAAAGCTATATTAAGACCAAACTTTGCAAAAAGGGGTATTATTAAATCAGATTATTTAGAAGATAATGACAGCCTCCGTGGCGTAGCGATAGCGGACGCGGCCGCTGTGCAAGGTGGCGCGGGTTCGATCCCCGCACAGTGCAAATATTTGTATGCATGAATATGAATATTTGCACTGGTCTGGTCGTGTCTCGGAAATCACGTTAAGCCGTTGGTCCCGGTTGCCATACAAACATCTAGTGGCAGTCGTTACGGGTTGTTGGAGCCCTCAAAAGTCGCCTTCGGGTTGTGGAGGTTAGACGGCAGTCGCTTCACGGGAAATGTCGAAGTTTAGCCATATCAGCAGTTTGGCTGGTAAAGCGGACCCCAGACTCCAAAGCTGAAAAGGCTTCGGATGCGACTGGGATTAACGCTGAGATGATGATGATTTAGAAGATAATAAAGCTTGGGATTGAGCTGTTCGCTCGAGCAATATGCGTAATTATGCTACTATTATGACATTTTAATCAGTATTTTTTTAAATCACGTAAATTCATTGTTATTTACAAAGCTAACACATATTGTTATTGTAAACATTTTCATTTTTAATGTCTGGACTTGAAAAAAGACGATGATCCCTGAGTTTGTTCCGGCTTTTCTTCTCAGAGGTAGTCAGTTAGGAAATGCCGGCTTCATCTAGTTTAAAGAAATATGACGAGTATAAGCCCCGCATGTAGATATTGCGTGTGACTTGTGCAGCTGTTATTGTGTGTGGTTAATCCCAGTCGCATCCGAAGCCTTGTCAGCTTTGGAGTCTGGGGTCCGCTTTACCAGCCCAACTGCTGATATGGCTAAACTTTGACATTTTCCGTGAAGCGACTGCCGTCTGACCTCCACAACCCGAAGGCGACATCGAAGCATTGCAGTTAGACCAATTGATGGACTTTTGAGGGCTCCAACAACCCGTAACGACTGCCACTAAATGTTCGTATGGCAACCGGGACCAACGGCTGAACGTGCTTTCCGAGGTACGACCAGACCAGTGCAAATATTCATATTCATGCATACAAATATTTGCACTGTGCGGGGATCGAACCCGCGCCACCTTGCGCAGCGGCCGCGTCCGCTACCGCCACGCCACGGAGGCTGTCAGAGTTTCTCCCAGAAACAAATAACAACGAAGATACGGCACGTCAAAATGTTGTGTGACGTCACTTCTGGGTACAAATTTTACTCAAACGTGACGTCATAAGCTCCCGCCCCTGAACTTTAATGCGTTATATCTCATTAAATTCTTATTATTTTGTTAAAACAAAAAATACGTGTCCATTATTTTATGCTTATCTAAAAGACGGACTAATTAGAATCACTATTTTTTAACCCTGTCATCATGCCTATTGCGGGATGATCTTGCGAACGGTACTGACGGTGAGAGTTCGACTACGTCACCAAGATGGCCGCCAATCGCAATATCAACGGGCTTATAAAAGTGATCAGTGAATCACTCGCATTATAAATAAAAATTCGATCCAGCCGTCCCTTGCTGTTCTTCTAGCGACACCCTAAGCCGAGGTTCGTACCCCACAGGGGGTGCCCTTAGCGTGTAATCGCTTAGCTTTTAGTAGCCCTGGCTGGAGGCTTTATTCACTTAAGGCAGCCACAGGATAGTCCGGTTAAGTAGTACAGACCTCTCAAGGTCAACTACGAGATGCCATATTAAAAAAAAAAAAAACTCGCATTATAAACGAATTCATTTCATGTGGCTGAGCTGATGATGATGATGACTTCAGTAGTAAATACTCACTCTTGCCCAGTCGTAGTCCATGGGTACTTTGGGTGGTTCCACTTCCTCCTTCACAATAATCTTGCCTTCCTTGACCAGCTTCAAGTAGACCTGTTGGAAAGCAATATTTGATAAGAAAACTTGTATTGTGGACTGATATTTAACCTTCTATGTTATTGTAGGAATCCCACAAGTGTGGCCATCAGTGTTATCAAGGAATGGGGGTCAATTGCCCTCCGGGCACAACACCCATCCAGTCGGAGGATCCTCCCATTTCCATGGAAGATGAGTGAACTTTAGAAATAATTCCTCATACCTCCAGAAGCTGAGGATACTGATACATGGACACTTCTTCGATTCCATATGTCAACTCCCAACTACGATATGAAAAGAAAACCCTGTCCGATCCATGAAGGTATTGTTAGGAATCGATAACTGATTCTACTAATGCCGACAAAGCCCGAGTAAAGATTAAAAAAATCCCCCTAAAAAATAAATAATATTTTGCAAAAAGAGGTAACTTAATACATGTGCAGTAGGACACCCTTCCGCGGGCGACGGGGGGCAGGGCACGCGACGCGTGGTCGAATCGCATAAGCGTACCGTCAAAATAGTATTGCCATTTTTTTTTAAATTACCAAATTTCGGGGAAGTTGGAATTAATTCGCGGGAAAAAAAGATTATTTCAAAATTCATTAGTATTGTTACTATGATGATTATATAAAATTTTATATTATATTTGGTCATGTGTTTACCTAACCTTTATTATCCTTATGGGTCGGACGGGGTTTTCTTTACATATTGTATAGTAGATTTTACCAATGATATTTTTTATGGATGTAAAAACGGGATTTTATTTTTTTATGCGTTGCCCAACTTACTAGGAATGTCTCCTCTATCTTGGGTGCGTTTACAATAATAAAAACACATACACAAACAGTCAGACCCGGAACAACTACCTGTAGGCCATACTAATATTTCGACCGACCGCCACCGATCGAGTCGACCGCTCACCCACTGCACCAACCGATTATATTACGGAACCCTTCGTGTTTAGCCTTTATTACGCCACTGTTGGCACCACCCACCAGACAAAGTCTTGCCGCCAAGCCATTCGTCGTGTTCCGGCATGATGTCTGGTGAAGCCGTACGGAGGACGGGTCTGAGCAGTTGTGTTGCGATGTGTGCCGGGTACGATGCGCCAAATGTTGTTGTGTCTGGAGTTTGGGCGTGGAGGGTCTGCAGATCAATCTCCCTCTGACGCAGCATCGTTGGACGTGTTGTGGGGTTTAACATTGCATCACCTCGGTCAACTGCCGTGTTCCTTTCTATTCACGCAGTTTTTTGAGTGAATAGACTCTTAATAAACTAGCGCGCTTTACCATCAACGATTGCATCACTGCTTACCATCAGGCGGGATTGCGGTCAAGCGGTAGTTATAATTATTTTTAAAAAATGTATTTTTTTTTACAGTAACTCACCTTATTAACTGAATTGCCGAGAGTGTCAAAAGAATTTGGCACCTCAGCTCCATAAGCTTGGAGTGCAGCGTTCTTGGCGACTGCTTTCTCCATAGCCGAGCCGGCGAGTGAACCCGCGTGACCGAACTGTACTTCTGACGTGAACATGTCTGGAAATTGAGGGTTAAATTAATTGTCAAAATAGAAATGAACATAATAGTCCCGATTACTTTAATCCAATCAATGAAATACGTTATGATGAGAACCTCGTGAAAGCCGAGAAAGATAAACAAATCAAGTATCTTGACTTGGCTCACGAGGTTATCGACATGTGGGAAGTGGATTCAGCAATCATTGTACCGATAGTCGTGACGGCCAATGGTTTAATAGCCAAGAGCCTCGACCAACACCTCAGGAAGAGTTCAGGAGTCAGGAGGTTCCTTTCTCTGGAGCCCTGACCGCCGGTAGCTTGGACCCTCTTCCCGATACCGGTGGGCTACCAGTGGCGAAGAGTCCATACAAGCCGATTCCCACCGGGTTACCTTTCAAAAATCAGTTCCATATTCATACAAAAGTATTTACATTCTATTTCATTAACAAAGTATTATTAATTAAATGCCTGCGCGATTTACAATAGCAATAGTAATTCTTAGCAATACCCTAAGTATCACATTTCATTTTATAGTCGTAAAGGTAACTCGACGAATTACAGCTTATCTCGGCCAACGTTTTACTATGAGGCGAAAAGAGACAGAGCGTGTCACCATCTCTTTCTAATGCTCGCTAACTGTACGTAAAATTTAAAGAAAGATAGGCTATTCGCGACCGGGTTGCAGTTCTCTCCTCTCCTCTATTAGAAAGAGACAAAGAAATTATTGTTATTGAAGCACGGCACGGGAGAAAGAAAACACGACAAAATTAAAAAGAATTAGCGTTATAATGAAATCCTTCGCAAGTCATATTCTTTTTATTTTGGCATATTTTCGTGTTCCATTTCGTAAGGTTGAAAATAAATTATTGTTAGTATGTGACATGTTGCTATACCACTGGTGCGTGATAATTTCGTTTGTTATATTTTAATATTTGTGTTATTTAAACTGTGACTGATTCTGTAAGGTAATTTAATCGCAGATTTGGTTAAATACTGTGGATTTTGTTTGTTATTATGGCTTATATTATTCTACCGGCAATATTATTCAAGATATCCTGCAGTAGGTAAGTGTTTAAGTGTTTATTTTTTTGGACCGGCTTCCCTTTGTCAAAATTTCACCCTTCGCCACTGTGGGCTACTAATTTAAATGTTTTTTTTTTTAAATACATATTTCTATATTTTACTATGTATTTAAAAATGTTATTTATATGTAAATATCTTAAAAAATAAAATAATAATAAAAAGTACCAGCAGTACCGCTTTCTGAATCAAGCCCAATAAGGGCTTGATTCAGAAAGCGGTACTGCTGGACACGGCTCGCATTGTCAGGAAGTTCCTCTCTCTGGAGCCCTGACCGCCGGTAGCTTGGACCCTGCTCCCGCCATCGGTGGAATACTTTTTTTTTATATTTTTAAATGTTTTTGTATGTTTTTTATATAACTATTTAAAAATGTAAAGAGATATGTAGACACGGGAAAATAATAATAATAATATCTTAAATAAAGGAAATAATTATAATCAATAAGTTCATATGATGAGAACCTCGTGAAAGTCGAGAAAGATAAATAAAACAGATATCTTGACTTGACTCGCGAGATTGTCTACATATGGGATGTGGACCAAGTGGCTGAACGTGCTTGCCGAGGCACGACCAGACCAGTGCAAATATTCATATTCATGCATACACCCACGCCTCCTTCACAATATTTATTCATCATCATCAGCCTTTACTCGTCCACTGCTGGACATAGGCCTCTTTCATGGCACGCCAACAAGCTCGACCCTGAGCAGTTCTCAGTTTGCAATTAGGGAAAAACAACTTCGAGAAGGAGGCAAATAGAAGGATCCAACTGGGATGGGCAGCATTTGGTAAACTTCGTCGGGTATTTTCGTCGCCCATACCCCAATGTTTGAAGATCAAAATCTTCAACCAGTGCGTCCTACTCGTCATGACTTACGGAGCCGAGACGTGGACACTAACGGTCAGACTAGTCCACAAGTTTAAAGTCACTCAGCGAGCTACGGAGCGGGCTATGTTGGGCGTCTCTCTGAAGGACCGCATCAGAAATGAGGTGATCCGACAGAGGACCAGAGTCACCGACATAGCTGAGAGGATTAGCAAGCTGAAGTGGCAATGGGCTGGTCACATATGCCGCAGGACCGATATTTATTCAAAATCCGTTAAATGACAAAGTGGAGTATCTTTGAGAATTTTCTTGCAGTAGACTCACCAGAGCAGGTTCCAATACACCAGGCGACGAGGGGTTTCTTGATCTTCCCGTCGCGTATGGCCCTGCACACGTGGTACTCCTCAACCCCTCCAACTTCACCGAGAAGAACGAGCATTTTGACATTCGGGTCAGCTTCATATCTGTGGGTAGAATTGAATTTTTTTCTTTTTAATAAGTAGAAACTAGCGCTTGACTGCAATCCCACCTGATGGTAAGCAGTGATGCAATCGTTGATGGTAAAGCGCGCTAGTTTATTAATCCCATTCACTTAAAAAAAACTTAGTGAATAGGAAGGAAGACGGCAGCTGAGCGAAGTGGTGCAATGGTAAACCCAACAACACGACCAACGGCGCTGCGCTTAGGGTTGCCAGCTATACTGTTTTAAACAGTATTATACAGTTTTTCACTAAATTATACTTTTTACTGTTTAACAAAAATAAAGTATATAAATACTGTTTTCAACAAGAAAATGCAGACACATTACACATTATTATATGTTACACTTAGACGTTCACAAATTTGCTTTTATTTAGTCAGAGGGCGCTCACTGCTCAGTGCAGTGCAGCTATCAAACAAATCACACTCGAGTTTCTGTATGCCTAGTATGAGTTCTCATTACGGCATAATACAGCTTTAGTAAAAAAGAGTGTTTTAGGAATGGCACCGCGCATCTACAACAAATTACCAGTTGGCATAAAGAATTTGAATGTTATGCAATTCAAAACCAAATTAAAACACTTATTAATTGAGAAATGTTATTATAGAACTGATGAATTCCTAAATGACAAATTAATGTAGACTTATTTATTTTGACTAGCGAAATTACTCCCTATTGTGACACTTGTGACTTTGTTTTTATTCATTTATTATTATTTAGTTTCATTTCGACATAATATAATTAATAATTTGTTTTTTGCCTCTAGCATGATTGACTAAAATTTTTTTAAATGTTTTGCATGCATTTATTTATATTTGTACGCTTCTTAGCATAACATAGCGACCTATAAAGATAAATTTAAGAACTGTATTCACTACCTATGTTATACAAATAAAATTGATTTTGATTTTGATTACGAGACTCGATCGTCGATAGCGTTTGGCGCTCTCATTGGTTGAGAGTTTTTACAACCGTGAAGCGGGCCAATCCATCGAGTCAAACGCGCTCGATATCGACAATCGAGTTTCGTAATGAAAACTCATACTAGCCCCTCTGAACGAATCTGTAAATTAGTAAGTTATGCGATACTGTTCAGTTTTTCTAAAATACTGTTTAATAATCTTCATAGACCTGAATATACTTTATTTCTTGTAAAGAAAGTTGGCAACCCTAGCTGCGCTAGAGAGAGATTGATCTGGAGATCCTCCACGACCAAACTCCCGACACAACAACATTTGGCGCATCGTACCCGGTACACATCGCAACACAACTGCTCAGACCCGTCCTCCGTACGGCTTCACCTTCGAATAATACCATAATGTTCAGACTTTAGGGATAAAGGCCTTCTCTCGGTCGGTGAGAGGGAGTGGGCCGTAATCTACCACGCTGGGCTAATGCGGGTTGGTAGATGTCACATATCTTAGAAGAATTGAATAAATCCTATCCATACTAATATTATAAATGCGAAAGTAACTCCGTCTGTCTGTTCCGCTTTCCCGCTTAAACCTCTCAACTAGAGATGGGCATTTACCCGGTAAAAACCCGAACTATGGGTAAATACCCATTTATACCTATTTTTACCCACCCAATTTTAATTTTTACCGGGTAAAAATTATAATCAGTTTAATTTAGAGTAGATCCGTAGTTACATCGTTATTATTATCGCAGATCATATTTTGATCAAGTTACAACCTGACACTGACCAGTAAATTGCAAAAAATTCGACAAAATCTGAATTACACGGGCTGCCACTACGGAACAGGCTATTTGACAGATTTATAATTTTTATCTCGAATTACTTGGTTGCGGTTAAGAAGTTCACAGAAAGTATTTTTTTTAATTTTAAATACATATTTCGTAAGAAATATGCAAATAAAAATTCAAATAAGCCGCGAAAACGATTTATTCAGCAATATGGCGTCGAGCTTTGTAATTGACGTCACAAGCGGTTTTCGGTTCTCAGTGGTGTTTGTTTTTATTTATTATTTGTTGTTGTTATCTAATAAAATGGTTTACAAGTGGTGTGCTGTACCGGGTTGTACAAATAAATCGATAAAAACCCCCAAAAAACAGTTTATAAGTTTGCCGAAAACAAGCGTTGATGCGCTTAAGACGTCATCACGACATTAGCCAATCCGGATCGTTTCACAATGTGTGGCGCGAGAAACAAAAAGCTAAACATATTTTTGTGTTTTGTATGTATTAATTGTTATTATTTTCCAACTCAAACTCATTTATTGCATTTTTTATTAAAACTCGTGTAAATGACATAAAGAACCCTCATTTTATGCAATTAAAGCAAAAAATCCCAAAAAAATGAATACTGTCAAATAGCCTACTACCATTTTTTTGTTCTGGATGAGAAATCGTCAAATGACCTCTCCCGCTCTAGGCCTGTGCGCCAGGGCCACGGTTTCTTTTTAAGCCTCTGCCTCGAATCTTGCGGCAGGATCTTATGCGTTAAATCAAACGGACCGGTTCTCGAAAACAGCGGCGCGGCACAACGGGGCGGTGGCGGGCAGCGAGCGGTGTACTTCTCGCGCTCGAATCTTGCGGGCAGCGGGCGGGCAGCGAGCGGTGTACTTAAAGTCAAGCAGTGATCGAGCGTTAGGAATAAATTTCAATCAAAAAGTTGTTGCCGCCATTGTTTAAACATTTCTTTCGGGAATAAAAACTAATATCTCGTCGACACAATCGTGAACACAATACTACGCGGCTATAGTGACGCGCGATCTGCCCGCTAGTTCCGAGAACGGGTCTTCGATGCCCGCCCGGCTCCCGCGCCGCTGCCGGCGCCGCCCCGAAATCCTTTTTTTTTTGTTTCCGGGGTGGAACATCCTCATGCGATGTCCGCCGCCCTGGGGCGGGCGACGGGTCTGTCGGACTCTTAATGATTGAAAACCACCCCAGTGTTTCATCTCACACCTACACCGGGGGGTTGCGAGAACGAAAACTGCTTCCGCAATCCTCCATTGATGCTGGCCCGCCACTGTGGGTCCGGTCCGGTGGGACAGGTCAGCCGCCTAATTCACACGCCGCTCCAACTGTCCGGGTCAGCCAGCGCGATGCGGACAGGGGACAGTCACAGTGAGGATATCGCCTCAGCATACATGAGCAACCAGGTAGGTGGATCATGGATGCTGAGGCCTGTATGGAGACTGCATATGCTCTTTCTACATAGAAAGAGCATTATATAGAGGCGTGTTCTTCAATCGGTATCTCTCCATGGTGAACCTTAGTGTTAATATCCATCCATGGTTTCGTACCCTGGCCGAAACCCATATTGACACTCCCAAGACAGCATACTCCTGCCGAATCTGAGAGTCTAAAATCCTCTCAAAATTCTTCAGGGTGTGTACCGAGCCCTTGCCTTTGAAGACTGGAGTAATAATACTCAGTCCCCATTGGCTTGCAATTTTGCCGATCAGGAACACGCGGTTCAGAAAGTTAGTTAACATGCCCGCATCGCGAGGACCCATCGCCTTCCAGGCCTCAATGGGGACTCCGTCAGTTCCGACAGCTTTCCGATTTGCCGAAAAGTTGTTTGGACTTCCTCGGGCGTTATCGGGGGCACTAATTCAAGATTTGGAATGAATTTCGGTGTCTGCACCTCTTGGTGCTGCTTATTCAGCAGCTCGTGAAAGTACAAGCGCCATCTCTCCTTCACCGTGAGGTCTTTGCATAGCAGGTTACCAGTAGGGTCTTTTACACAACGGCACTTGGATATATCCTATGCCGCTTTGACCCTGGAATATGCCTATTTGGAAAAGATCTTTTGCCCCTCAAATGATTCCTACTTCTCGTAAAGCGCTTGCAAGTGGTCTGGCTCTGGCTACAACTCTTTTAGTGGCACGTTTGACAACCTTATATGCGTCGCGATCTGGATGCCACGTTTTAAAGAGGGCTTTCTTCACCCTAGTTTTCCTTTCCTTTCACGTTTGCGGCGGCCCTTACAGACTCCGAGCACCACCCGCGCCGCCCTAATAATAGCTGCCTGGATCCTGGCCCATTGGTCTTGGACATATTCTTCATCGGTCCAGCGCACTTGTCTCTAATAACCGATGCGAACTCATAGGACTTATTTCATCAAGCAGCCGCCACCAAATCTGGTGCCGGCAGTGCTCTACACGTCTACGATGGGCCGTTACGCAGAGATCTATGACAAGGAGGCGGTATTGTCCAGTGAGACTCTCACCGGCTATGACTTTGCAGTTGGCTGCTTTGCCGATATGGTGTCTCCTAGTCGGTAGAAAGTCTATTCGGGTAGCGCTTCGCCCGCTGCGAAAGGTGACAATGTGCTCCTGCTTCTTTTTGAAGTTCGAAGTTTTTGAAGTCACGATTGCAAGGTTAGCGGCTGCACACGTTTGGAGAATGTTGTTTCCTTCTGCGGTGTGGCCGCCGTACCCAAAGCCGCCGTGAACACGCTCAAGCCCGACACTCTTCTCACCCACATGACTGTTCAAATCTCCCCCCAGAACCACTCGCTGGGATGACGGTATCCCGTGAAACTGTCCTTCGAGCTGGATCCAGAACAACATACTTTCGGCGTCACCACACCAGGAAAAGCACAACGGATTTTCCTGGTTTTGGCTCGCTTCTTCAGCCGTATCCGCCTCTGACACGTTAGACCTAGCCCACAGGTCACAGGAGTCGGGCGTAGCTCCTGCGCGCCGTTTGCGGCGGCGCCCTAACTGTGTCACGTGCATTTCTTCCTTTCCTATTCATAATAGTTTGGCCTGTTTTGCTTTTACGAGTGCGACTGTTGTCAGACCACTCAGCTCCGAAGGGAAAACTGGCGTCAGCACCCCATCCGTAAGTCAGCGGGTGCACCGTCAGGCAGGTGGGGTTAACTTGGGTCCCAAAGATGGTGGTAGGACCCCAAAGCACTCCAGTACCTGATCGTAGTATTGATGACGAAGCCAATTAAATAACAATTCATTTTATACCCGGTATTTATTATAAATACCCGGTAAAAATGGGTATTTTTTAATTTTTACCTATTCTACCCTTTTTTACCAATTTTTACCTACCCATTTTTTACCCACCCGCCCATCTTTACTCTCAACCAATTTTGATGAAATTTCGTACAGACAATCTTTAGACTCTGAGAAAGGACATAGGCTACCTTTTATTGAAAAATTTGATATTCCCGAGGGAAATCCAAAAAGCGCGATATAACCGAATTCCACGCGAGCAAAGCCGCGGGCGGAAAGCTCCTTAATAATATAAAAAAAATATATAAATTAACTTTATGAGATGTTTAGTAGTCTCAGCCACTGTACTGTCAAAAGCTGTTATCATTATCATCATTTAAGCTGACAGACGTCCACTGCTGGACATAGGCCACCCCCAAGGATCTCCACGATGACTAGTCCTGTGCCTCCCGCATCCAGCGGTTTCCCGCGAGCTTCACCAGTGTAGCTACCATGAGTTTACATTACATTACTCTCATTGATTGAGAGTTCTTAAAACCTTGAAGCGAGCCAATCGATAAATCAAACGCGCTCTATATCGACGATCGAGTCTCGTAATGTAAACTCATGGTAGCTACACAGGTCGTCGGTCCATTTTGTCGGGGGCCTACCCACGCTGCGTCTTCCGGTGCGTGGTCGCCACTCGAGAACCCGTCAGCCTTATCAGAAATCGGTCCTACAGGCAATGTGCCCAGCCCATTGCCACTTTAGTGTTACAATTCTTCAGGCTATGTCGGTTACTCTCGCGCAGTGAAACCCCAAGCATAGCCTTCTCGATTGCAATTTGAGTGACCTTAAACTTTTGTTATAAGGCCCATTGTTAGCGGCCAGCCCCCTAAATCGGCGAACACATTTTTGACAAATGATTGCGACTAGTTGGGATCGTTTGGACCGAATGGACCAATGAGCGGTCCGAACGATCCCAACTAGTCTAGAATAGGGGGCAGGTCGACGAGGGCATCGGTATGCTCCCCCAAAAGCTGTTATAATAATAAAATCATACTGACCTCAGCAAGTGGTCAATGAAGGTGGTCCCGGGGTACCGGTCTCCGCCGATGGCGACTCCCTCACACACGCCGTCAGCATCCTTCGAGATAATGTTGTTGAGTTCATTGGACATGCCGCCCGAGCGAGACACGTACGCCACACTGTGGAAAAGAGAAATATATCAATAATTTTCCTATAATTCGAGTTTGAGAAACATTACTATCATCCGCCTAGCTTTCTAATAATGATAATCATCATAACTGACAGGACTATTGTTGCCAATAAGCCTGATATAGTGATGGTGGATCGATCAGAGCGGCGTGCAATGATTGTTGACATAACCATTCCGCATGATGAGAACCTCGTGAATAGAAATTATAAATCTGTCAAATAGCCTATTCCGGACGTGTGGCAACCCTATTCTATTCTACTATCGACGTCTACATACCTGCCGGGCCTGTACAGTTTGCTATCAATAATGTTGTCAATCATGCCAGCTGTGTTGCCGATCTTGAAGCAGCCTGGTTTGATTCCACCTACTGTGGCTGGACCAATCACGTTTACCTGCATAAATACGTAGATTACATTAGTATGGTGGTGCGAAAATTAATTTAGCCTATGAACAATAGACAGCTGTGCTGCTGGGGAGTTTGTTTGGGCATATAGTGCCTTCGCTGGGAAGAAGAAGTTCTTCCATAGCAGTGTAACATAAAGGGTATATACATAACAAAGGCATGGCATCTTTACATGATATCAAACGAAATTGGAAGGGTTTTTTAATCCTATCTCTTTATGTTAGGAAGTTATGAGGAAAAACACCACCTGTGATAGGCTACTATCATACTAGTCGCTCAGAGATATTGAAGACATTTATCGGATTTTGGCAAGTAACGTGACGGGTAACGAGTAGTTATTAACGTATGTAGTGTGCTGCCACGTTTGTTATGATTTGATTTTAAGAAAAACAGGAAACCGAAAATTTGGTACCAATTTTTTGAGTATTTTATTTTGAGTTGAAACCCTTCCGATATCGTTTGATATCATCTAAAGATGCCATGCCCTTGGTATGTATATACCCTTTTTGTTACACGTTGTATATTATACTTATAAAGTGTCGATGGGTGGGCGTTTTGGGGGACTGTATTATGTAATATTGACGTTCAAAAAGTACTGATTCTCAGCCTGATTTGAATGCTACTTACACCACGTGTATCAGCTAGCTTAATGATCTTCCTTGTCATGTTCTCAGGGATACCTTCAGCGATGATGACAATAGTATTGATCTGGGGATGCTGCATGGCCTGTAACACGATAAGAATGATATTATCCATACTATTATAAATAAAAGTATCTTAGTAGTGTCGTACCTTTATGTATTTTATTGTGTGTATATAAACAATAAAATAAATTAATAAATAATAAATAAGAGTACAGCAAGACCAAAAAACACGATACATAGAATGTGTGAGTGATATACAAACAGTAAGATTTTTTAAGAACCGTCCAAATTTTTTCTAGGCTTTAGGTCATCATCATCATCTCAGCGTTAATCCCAGTCGCATCCGAAGCCTTTTTCAGCTTTGGAGTCTGAGTCCGCTTTACCAGTCTAACTGCTCATTTGGCTAAACTTCGATATTTTCCGTGAAGCGACTGCCGTCTGACCTCCACAACCTGAAGGCGATATCGAAGCGTTGCAGTTAGACCAATTGTTGGACTTTTGAGGGCTCCAACAACCAGTAACGACTGGCATTAGATGTTCGTATGGCAACCGGGACCAACGGCTTAACATGCTGTCCGAGGCACGACCAGACCAGTGCAAATATTCATATTCGGCATACAAATATTTGCATTGCGCGGGGAGCGAACCCGTGCCTCCGTGTGCAGTGGCCGCTTTGGCTACCGCTACGCCATCGAAGACGCAACGTGGGTAGGCCCCCGACAAGGTGGACCGACGACCTGGTGAAGGTCGCGGGAAACCACTGGATGCGGGAGGCGCAGGACCGGTCGTCGTGGAGAACCTTGGGGGAGGCCTATGTCCAGCAGTGGACGTCTTTCGGCTGAAATGATGATGATGATGACACTACGGAGGCTGTCAAGGAAAGAAAAAGACCATGGAACACATACCTGCATGGTACTGTCGTATGCTGAGCGGAGCGACGCAAAGTTGACGAGAACGGTCGCCTCTTGATGCTTCCGCATTGATACATCCATGTCAGAGTACACTGTAATAAAAAAAATTGAATATTAAAACATATACCAACACACAAACTCTAATCATTTTCTATAGAGGTCTGAGGATCAGGGTATAAAGTCCAGTCATACTCCATGGACTCTGGACTCACTCCTTCTCTGTATGAGAGGAGACCTGTGCCAACGCAGTGGGACGATAAAAAGGTTGATGATGATGATGATACTCCATGGAAGGGAGGATCCTTTGTACCGACGAGTGTCGTGTCTGGTGGGCACGTTTCAGTTTTGTATGTCATCACTGGCAAGCACTGGTCTTTGACCAGTGTGTACTACTGTAGTGGTCAAAGACTAGTCTTGAGACACTGTGGTATATTGGACGACGAGAAGATGTAGCGTAGCTTCCCGAACGCTGCCCAGCCGAGCTGGATGTGACAAAACACCTCTTTCTCGAAGTTGGACCTACATATGCGTACCGAGGGAGGGCAAAGGCTGCAGGAAACCTCGCAGAACATGTATCTTCGTCAGCCTATAGATATCCACTGCAGGACAAAGGTCTCCCCCAAAGCTTTCCACGATGACCGGTCTTGTGCTGCCCGCATCCATCGGATTCCCGCGACCTTCACCAGGTCATCAGTCCACTTTGTTGGGGACCTCCCTACGCTGCGTCTTCCAGTACGTGGCCGCCACTCCAGAACCTTACTGCCCCATCGGCCATCGGTTCTACGAGCAATGTGCCCTGCCCACTGCCACTGTTGTATATTGTTTAACATTGCATGCCGAAGTCTCATGTTCGAGAACATGTATGAACTCCCCTAATTACTAAATTAAGTATAAAAAGGACTTATCTCTAACTTTTAAATAAACTATGCAGTAGACAATGACAAAATGTTTGATTTTAGGTTTTTTTTTGAATTTAGATTTGCCTCCCCTTAGGCTTGACTTGCCCTCCTAGATCAGAAGTGGGATATGACCACCATATTAAATACACTTTTGAAACTAAAACAATATATTACCAGGTATGAAGACTTCTTTGTTTCCAAAATAATATTTCTGCTTATGATCAGCTGTGAACGGGTACACTATGGCGACAACTGACGGCTCCGCACGACGGCAGATGTAGTCAAAATCCAACATGCCCTGCGGGTGTACATTACATACATTAGTTTTGCTTACTATTTGGTCAAAATCAAAGGATTTAGTTAAGTAAACCAATTAAAGGTCCTTTGTAATTGTCAAAAGGTCGATCAATAAGTATGATGTCTGGTGAAGCCGTACGGAGGACGGGTCTCAGCAGTATGTAAAGAAAACCCCGTCCGAACCATAAAGATAATAAAGATTAAGTAAACATATGACCAAACAAAATATTAAATTTTACATAATCATCATATAACAATACTAATGAATTTTGAAATAATCTTTTTTATCGGCGAATTAATACCAACTTCCCCAAAATTTGGTAATTTTTAAAAAGGTGACAACACCATTTTCGACGGTATTATTATGAGCGATGCTAGCGCGTGCCCTGCCCCCCTTCGGCCGCGCATGTATTGCCTACCCCACATGTATTAAGTTACCTCTTTTTGAGAAATAATATTTATTTATTAGGGTTTTTTATAAGTTTAGCCCGGCTTTGTAGGCATCAGTAGAATCAGTTATCGATAACTAACAATACCTTCACAGATCGGACAGGGTTTTCTTTACGTATTGGTATTGAATGCCTTACCTGTATCGCTCTATTCTGCATACCCCAGATGATAGCTTTAGTTCTGTCATTAAACAGCGACATGATGGTAGTGGCGTTCTGGCTTAGGTCCTGTCTGGTGGGAGCCTGGGAGCAAACAAGGTCCAGCAGTTTGTGGGTCAGCTCTGGTAGGTCGACCTTGGGCTTTGGCTGAGGAAGGAACAAAAATATTGGTTTATTTAGATTATGTGTACATTTTTATCCCCGTTTCCCTTGTTCAAAACCTAAACTAAATTTTTACATTACATTTCCCGCGTAGATCGAAGGGCTGGAACAATCTGCCAGCGGCGGTGTTTCCGCCTGACTACAATTTAAAAAGTGGGAGCGTTGACCATATTTTTGTTGGGACAACCAGTTAAGATAACAAGCTCATAACTTTGTGATTATTCATGATATATTTTCCTCCATCCAGTCGCATCCGAAGCTTTTTCAGCTTTGGAGTCTGGGGTCCGCTTTACCATTCTAACTGCTGATTTTGGCTGAACTTCGATATGTTCCGTGAAGCGACTGCCGTCTGACCTCCACAACCTGAAGGCGATATCGAAACATCGCAGTTAGACCAATTATTGGATTTTTGAGGGCTCCAACACCCCGCAATGACTGCCATTAGATGTTCGTATGGCAACCGGGACCAACGGCTTAACGTGCTTTCCGAGGCACGACCAGACCAGTGTAAATATTCATATTCAAGCATACAAATATTTGCATTGCGCGGAGATCGAACTCGTCTTTGTATCATCATCATCAACCTCTTTCTCGTCTGCGCTCTCTTGCGCAGCGGCCGCGTTAGCTACCGCTACGCCACGGAGGCTGTCAAACCGGCTGGCACTCCCGGAGTGGATATTTTAAAGTAACTTACACAAGCTTGAGGTTTCGGCAGCTGCTTGGGCGCGTAGTCCAGCTGGTGTTCCTTGGGGATGGGCGTCTGGCCCAGGGCCAGTCCCACGATGGCCGTCATGTTGCTCTCAGGGCCGAACACGTACAGCGGGATGCGAAGACGGTGTCCAACTTCCCGCATTTGCCTATAATGGAGACGAATTTTTTTTTAATATGTTTTCTGTTCTTCACAAACAAAATTTAAGTTCAGTGCATTGAGAACCTCCTTCTTTTCTTAAGTAGGTTAATTAAGATATTCCATAGACAGTTTGAATGTTATTAAACGTGATTGCAGCGACATTTGCTGATGGTCGCTGCAACCATGGGCGCAACCATGCTCCCGACCGACACCGATGGTCGTAACAACTATTGTCGCAACCGTCACTGATGGTCGCTACCGTCACTGTTGGTCACTGCGACCATGGCGGTAACCATGGTTGCATCCGACACGATGGTCGCTACGACCAAGGTCGTAACCGGCACTGTTGGTCGCTGCGACCATGGCGGTAACCATGGTCGCATCCGACACGATGGTCGCTCCGACCAAGGTCGTAACCGGCACTGTTGGTCGCAACCGATACGATGATCACTACGACCAAGGTCGTAACCGTCACTGATGGTCGCTTCGACCATGGTCGCGACCGTCACTGCGACTGTGGGGCCGGTGCTTAAGTAAGCAAGATGCAACATAAGAACTGAGATACGGGTCACACGTCCCTACATTCCCTACCAAGTCGCGGTATTGTATAAGCGTGTGTGAAAGAAATAGACTTTTTATTAGTGGAATTAGTTTAATTTATTGTCCCAAGAAGAGACCCCTACAGTGACCATGGTCGCAACCGTCACTGATGGTCACCATGACCATGGTCGTGGTCTTGGTAGCTTCGAACCAAAAAGCTTTGTACACTCACCTTAGTCCCTCCTGATAGTTAGGACCTCCTCTCCGCACGAAGATGGTGACATTGTACTGGATGAGGGCGTCCTTGTAAGTCTCCATCGCGGTGATGATACCTCGGAAGGTGTCGGCGACGTTCGTGAAGTTTGCGATACCTCCTCCAATGATCAGTACCTGAGGGTAGAAAGAAGATTCTTTTAGTGGTATTTACAAAACGTTTGTATTTATTTGTTGTTGTTTATCTAATAAAATGGTTTACAAGTGGTGTCCTGTACCGGGTTGTACAAATACATCGATAAAACACCTGAGAACACAGAACAACAACAAGTGCTGATGCGCGTATGACGTCATCGTGACATTAGCCAAACCGGATCGTTTTACAATAGGTATGTGGCGCGAGATACAAAATGCCAAACATATTTTTGTGTTTTTGGATATATTGTTATTATTTTTATTAAAACTCATGTAAATGACATAAAGAACCCTCATTTTGTGCATTTAAAGCAAATAATCACAAAAAAAATCATACTGTCAAATAGCCTATTGCTATACTTTTATAACCCAATAAGATTTTAAAGTAAAAATTAATTAAAGCGCTAATTACACAAAACAGCGCAATGTGAACAAAACTCGAAAAACTAACCTATCAGCTGATTTACTAGAGTTCATTTCAGGGGTCAACGTCATACCAACAAACACGCACGCCAGCACGCTTGCAACGTTCAAATGTCGAGCCGACACTCTTTTTAAACACTGCGATTTCTGTAACCGCTCATTAACGACATTGACTATCACAATTTTATTAGTGGCATACGGTCTAGCCTTTTCGCGAAGTTTGCGTTACGATGTCAGATACACCCTGTATGTGTTGAGATCTCCTTACCTTGCCATTGGGATGTTTCTCTCTGCACATGAGACTGAAGATGGTCTTTGCATAGTCTGCGGTTTGAGTCTCGGTGGGTGCGCCGGAGTACTCGCCGTAGTTGGCCAGCTCAGCGGCACCTCCCAGCTCACAGATTGTGTCTGTATACACTACTGATGCTCCTCCACCAGCTACCATCGTCCAGATGCGTCCAGACTTGTTGAGGACCGTTAGCTGTGGAGACAAAAATAATATTAATAATCACTACATATTATAAAACAAAGTCACTTTTACTTTCCCTATGTCGCTTTGTATGATTCAATCTTCAAAACTACGCAACGGATTTTAATAGGTTTTTTTAATAGAT
The DNA here is from genome assembly GCA_017933935.1 of Sesamia nonagrioides. Classification (NCBI taxonomy): domain Eukaryota; kingdom Metazoa; phylum Arthropoda; class Insecta; order Lepidoptera; family Noctuidae; genus Sesamia; species Sesamia nonagrioides. The sequence goes on along the minus strand of JADWQK010001689.1, from coordinate 1,009,414 downwards.
ATAGTGATTCAAGAGGAAGGTTTTTATGTATATAATATGCATAATACATAAGAGGAACACTGATAATTTTTGAGGTTTCTAACTCATGTCGCAAAATAAACCCATTTTTTTGAGCTTACATTGCAAACGCTGGCTGAACCCTATTAGATAGATCAAAATAATGTAGTACAATATTGTAGACCTTAAAAAATGCCTACAAAAAAGTCTGCGGCACCATATGTCTACCTACTATAGTTTCTTCATTATGACTACTTTTTTAACCGACTTCATTATGTTTGAAAAGTTAATTGAAATGGCAGTCGTAATCAGGGCCCACTATTTGTTCCTTATTATTAATCCTTATCCAAATAAATTACGACATATCAAAAGTAATTTTAGTAGCAGCAGATCTCTTTTTGAATTTTTGGAAGTGGCTGTTTCATTCAGGAGATATCATGATTTATTCAAAACTTAACACCAGAAAATATCCGCGTGCCACTCGCGCCCTTGCCGGCCGCCTGCTACTGAGTGATTCTTTGCCTAAACCGCGGAGTGAGTGGGCTGGAGCGGGGGACCATTATTTCTAACAAACTTCTGCCCCAGTGCTGCTACCCCAGTAGGCTTTCATTCTGTTTGAAGGTGGTGGAACTGGCTACCCATGGACAATAAGGTCGATGTATCTTGCAGAGTCAGATATTGGATGATGGGCGGCACAGTAAACATTATTTTTATTGAAGGGCCACCGTTTCTTGAGGAAGGCTTAGGTACCTATATCATTTGTCCATATTTTTACCCAAATACATTTAGAAATTGTTGCAGTATGGTTACCGAGCGCACAACACAATTGACAGTAGATTATAGTATTAGATGCACAGTAAAATAAACCCCCCGCGAGCGGTCCGTTGGCCATATTTTTGTTGAGACAACCAGGTAAGATAAAAAGCTCATCACTTTGTGGTTTTTCATGATATCTTTTTGAAATTTTGTACATAGATTCTTTACTTAAAAATACTGGACACGTATTTAGGGATTCTCATAAACAAAAAATAATGCTGTATATGAGCTTTTTTACTTATGAGCATTATGCTGCGACCCTCAGCAAAACAGAGCCCAGCGCTGTTTTTTTTATCGTGACTCTATGTGTGGCTTTTACCTATGTGTTGGAGAGAGAATATACTTATACACGTACCTTCAAACTAGCCCCACTTTTAGCATCTAAATCAGCAATATGAGCCTCTTCAGGGTAGGCATCCCTTCCGAAGGGGGGTGGGAATGTCACCTCCCCCCAGTTCTTGGCGCAGATGAAGTCCGCGGTCTGGTCGAGCTTGGCGGCCAAGTCCAGTAGGTAGATTTTCTCGTTGGTCACGACTATTGGGTTTATTTCCATATACGTGAAGTAGAGGTCCACGTAAACCCGGTAAAGGGCGAGAATAAAGGTGGTCAATAATCTGTAAAGAATGAGAAATATGGTTCACTTAAGTTTTTTTTTTTTTCGTTATTATATACTAGTGGTCCATCTTGTCGGGGGCCTACCCACGCTACGTCTTCCGGTGCGTGGTCGCCACTCGAGAACCCGTCGGCCCCATTGGGCATCGGTCCTACGGGCAATGTGCCCGGCCCACTGCCACTTTAGTGTTGCAATTCTTCAGGCTATGTCGGTTACTCTCGTTCTTCTGCGGATCTCCTCATTCCTGATTCGATCGCGCAGTGAAACCCCAAGCATAAGAGCCTTGTCGGGGGCCGACAAGGTGGACCGACGGCCTGGTGAAGGTCGCGGGAGGCTGCTGGATCCGGGAGGCGCAGGACCGGTCGTCGTGAAGAACCTTGGGGGAGGCCTATGTCCAGCAGTGGACGTCTTTCGGCTGAAATGATGATGATGATATACTAGTGCTTGACTGCAATCCCGCCTGATGGTAAACAGTGATGGAATCGTTGATGGTAAAGCGCGCTAGTTTATTAAGAGACTATTCACTCAATAAAAAAAAAAAACTGATTGAATAGGAAGGAAGACGGCACTTGAACGAAGTGATGGAATGTTAAATCCAACAACACGACCAACGATGCTGCGCTAGAAGGAGATTGATCTGGAGACTCTCCACGACCAAACTCCCGACACAACAACATTTGGCGCATCGTACCCGCCACACAACGCAACACAACTGCTCAGACCCGTCCTCCGTACGTAGTTTCCTTCATTCACTCAATCGATGACAGACAACACCCTAACTGGTGAACGATTTTTTACAATAAATCCTTTTATAAATCATCATCTCAGTGTCAATCCCAGTCGCATCCGTAGTTTTTTCAGCTTTGAAATCTGTTGTCCGCTTTACCAGTCTAACTGCTGATTTTGGCTAAACTTCGACATTTTCCGTGAAGCGACTGCCGTCTGACCTCCACAACCCGAAGGCGATATCGAAGCATAGCAGTTAGACCAATTGTTGGACTTTTGAGGGCTCCAACAACCCGTAACGACTGCCATTAGGTGTTCGTATGGCAACCGGGACCAACGGCTTAACGTGCTTTCCGAGGCACGACCAGACCAGTGCAAATATTCATTTTCATGCATACAAATATTTGCATTGCGCAGGGATCAAACCCGCGTCTCCTTCCGCAGCGACTGCATACGCTACCGCTACGCCACGGAGGCTGTCAGCCTAGGAAATGAAATGAAATCGTTTATTAAGCAAGTAGGATCACTGATCACTTTTACACGTCATGTTTACCAGTTTAACTGCTGATTTTTGGCTAAACTTCGATATTTTTAGTTCTCCCCTACTGTTTTTTTTTTATTAGTTATAAACTAGTGCTTGACTGCAATCCCGCCTGATGGTAAGCAGTGATGCAATCGTTGATGGTAAAGCGCACTAGCTTATTAAGCCTATTCACTCAAAAAAAAAACAGAGTGAATAGGATGGAAGACGGCAGTTGAGCGAGGTGATGCAATGTTTAACCCAACAACACGACCAACTAGACTACTGTTCTAGCCTTCCAAAATAAATAAATGCAGTTATGCACGGCTATATCCAAAATAATTTCTACCTTTTCGTGGCTGCTGACTTGATGTTCTTAAGCAGTTCCCGTTCAATGTCTTCACCGGTTGGGAAAGTGTCTACTGGAACCTAGAAATGAAAAAAAAAATTAAAACTTATCACCAAAACATCGTCCTACAGATGCCTGCAGAGGGGAAATTGGGCCGACCTTTTACACAACGAAACTGGCGTCTCCATTTGAACATACATACATACAATAGGTAAAGAAAACCCTGTCCGATCCGTGAAGGTATTGTCAGGTATCGATAACTGATTCTAATAATGCCCACAAAAACAGGCTAAACTTAAAATAAAATCCCCCTAAAAAAATAAATATTATTTCGCAAAAAGAGATAACTTAATACATGTGCGGTAAGCAACCCTTCCGCGGGCGGCGGGGGGCAAGGCACGCGGCACCTGCGACGTGGTCGCATCGCTATTCGCTTGTAATAATACCGGTGTTGTCACTTTTTTAAAAATTACCAAATTTCGGGGAAATTGGAATTAATTTCCGGGAAAAAAGGATTATTTCAAAATTCATTAGTATTGTTACTATGATGGTTATGTAAACTTTTATATTATATTTGGTCAAGTGTTTACCTAACCTTTATTATCCTTATGGGTCGGACAGGGTTTTCTTTACATATTGTATAAAGGCACGTGACTGGTTAGTTTTGACTATTGTGATTCGTTTTGTAGCAGTATCAATTATCGAGCGGTATTCGGATAAATATGATTTTTATTAAGAGCGGGTAAAACCATGGAGGGAATGGTAATACCACAGTATAAAAATCATACAGTAGGTCGACGCCTTTGATCTCGTGTGAAATGCCGACATCGTCTAGACAGTAACGCATCGGCCAGGGTTGTCACAAATAAACAATATTTATGAAATTATTTATTTATTGCAGATCAACATCGATAGCTGTATTATATTTAATTAATTTGCTATTTTTACTAAGGGAACAACTCGAGACAGATTTAAGTATTCAGATGGCATTTTCGTAACCAGCACCCAATCCACCTCGGAATTAACACCCATATCATATTAATATACATTTGAATTGGCGTCCGCCATCTTGGATTTAAAAAAGGATGGCTTATTCGTAACAAGCACCTCAATTATACTCAAAATTGTCACTCATATCAAATTATAAAACAAACAAATAAAAAAACAAACACTCGTTAGCCCTTAATGATAGATACCGAATTACGAACATCGTTTTGTTCGCAGCTCATGTCTCACCTCAAGTCGGAGCGCGAGGGCGTCCACATCTCCTACATCCACTCCCCCCTGGTGGTGGAAAAGGATGGTGTCGGAGCGTCTGCCCGACATTATGTTAAGGTACATCTCTTCGCTCTGCGGAAAGAAATAAAGACAAAATATTAATTAACTGGTTAGCTTGTATGCCACATTCTGTATTAACAATAGGGTTATTGACTAAAAAAAAAACGAATTACTCAGATTAAAAAAAAAAACTAGACACGTATTTTTTCTTTTTTCATATAAACAAAAAATGAAGACGACACAGCGCGTTGAAAACTCGTGTGACGTCACTGCACGCTACACTTTTTAGCGAGCAGTGACGTTATGTTTTTTTTTATCTTCACTGTTTAATTCAGAGTGCGGCTTCCAGCCCCCTAATCGGCGAACACATTTTTGTCTAATGATTGCGACTAGTTGGCATTAGTTGGAATCTTTCGGACCGCCCATTGGTCCGTTCGGTGCAAACGATTCCAACTAGTCGCAATCATTTGACAAAAATGTGTTCGCCGATTAGGGGGCAGATTTACCTATAAGTTTCTTGATGCGAATTTTGTCTATGTATCATAATCATCTTCATCATCTCAGCGTTAATCCCAGTCGCATCCGAAGCTTTTTCAGCTTTGGAGTCTGGGGTTCGCTTTACCAGTCCAAGTACTGAGTTTGGCTAAACTTCGATATTTTCCGTGAAGCGACTGCCGTCTGACCTCCACAACCCGAATGCAATATCGAAGCATTGCAGTTAGACCAATTGTTGGAGTTATGAGGGCTTCAACAACCCGTAACGACTGCCACTAGATGTTCGTATGGCAACCGGGACCAACGGCTTAACGTGCTTTCCGAGGCACGACCAGACCAGTGCAAATATTCATACTCATGCATACAAATATTTGCACTGCGCGGGGCTCGAAGTCATCTATGTATCATCATCATAAACCTTTCTTTATCGTTCCACTGCTGGGCGCAGGCATCGATCACCTATACACTAGATACCTTGATACCATACATTTTCTCGAACAAAACTCTTTACAAAAATGGCGACAAGTATTAAGAGTCATAATAAATATACATTAATTTAAAATCAGCCTTAAGTGAAGTGTATAAAGTTCTTATCACAAAGCAGTACAAAAAGCCATTATTTTTTACGACCGAGTCTCACATCAAACCAAATTCAACATTACACGCATGCATTAAAGTTAGAATTATAAAGTAAGTACTAAATGAAAGAAGGACCCAAGTGCTGCGTTGTGCGCTTGTTCAGTTCAACCATTTTTTTTACGCTGATTGTGAATCTAATGTGTAAGTGATCGATGGGCGCAGGCCCAACCAAACAGAAGGATTGAGCATTGTTTGGTATATGTATGGTTTGGTTCAATAACTTATTATAAAGTGTACTCACAGGGTCATGCTTAACGAAGGGTTCTACGATGAAATGCCTGAGCTTGCCACTGGCAGCTCCGACCACCTGCTCCTTGCCGATGTGTTCGCTGAGCCATTTCCTCACTTCCGTGGCTGTCTTGTTGACTCCCACCAGTCCTAGCTTGCCGCGCCGTTTGATCAGCTGGTCTGGTTTCACTACCAATTGCTGTGAAAGAGAAGTATAATGCTCTTTAGAAAAAAAAAAAAAATATAATAGGCGGGATTGCTATCGCTATCCCATTTGATGGTGAGCAGTGATGCAATCGTTGATTTTAAAGCACGCTAGTTTATTAAGAACCTATTCAGTTAAAAGAAAAACTGAGTGAATAGGAAGGAAGACGGCAGTTGAGCGAAGTGATGCAATGTTAACCCCAACAACACGACCAACGATGCTGCGCCAGAGGGAGATTGATCTGGAGACCTTCCACGACCAAACTCCCGACACAACAACATTTGGCGCATCGCACCCGGCATACATCGCAACACAACTGCTCAGACCAGTCCTCCATACGGCTTCACCAGACATCATGCCGGAACATGACGAATCGCTTAGCGGCAAGACTTTGTCTGGTGGGTGGTAACTTCTGCCGGTAGCCGATGTTATGGCCTACCACCGAGAATTATGAAATTCCTTATCCGTTCTCGGCGCCTAGAATCAATACGTGGTATATATCAATCAGTGCGTAACATGCGTGCTTCGTGGTCTCGATAAGCAATCATGGTCATCCAAGGACCGACCTCGGCTAGTGTAGCTTAACCGCTGACATACCTTCTTTTTTTTTCCGGGGTGGAAATGCTCAATGTATGTCCGCCGCCCTGCGGTGGGCGACGGGGTCTGTCAGACTCTTACTGACTAACACCATCCCGGTCTCTCTTCTATCACGAGCGCGCGTGGGGCCGCGGGAGTCTAAATTCTTCCACGGCCCCACACCCTCGTGCTGGCCAGGTCTGTCCGGGCCTCCTCTCCTGCACGGGGTAGTGGGGTGTCAAACTACCCCGTGCATCGCCTCAGAGGCGCGCGCCTCCGCCTCGTGGTCTATCGAATATGGGGCGGGAACTTCCCCATGTCCGCCTCTGGACCCTTTCATGGGGGGCGGAAGAGGGCGTTATCCGCCCTTCTTCGGAGCCCGGTGCGTCGTCTGCGGCCCGGGAAGGGAGTTGGGATCTCCCTCTCCCGTTCCGCAGCTTTCTTCTGCGACAAACCGCTGACATACCTAGTCTGAATTTAAAGGTAATTTTGTCTTAAGGTCCTTACCACTTTGGAGAGCCATGGATTCCTCCCGATCTCGTCTTCCCAAACGGTGCCCTGTTCGAAGGTGGCGAAGCGACACGGCACCAGCGCTGTGCCGGCTGTTATATGCCTGGAAATAGTTTAGAGAAATGGTACAGAGGTGATGCTTATTTCATAAGAAGTGTCTTCCAGCTGAAGCTCGACTGAGATCTCGGTCTCGGCATTCATCATCATGTCAGCGTTAATCCTAGTGGCATCCGAAGCTTTTTCTGCTTTGGAGTCTGGGGTCTTCTTCACCAGTCTAACTGCTGATTTTGGCTAAACTTCGATATTTTCCGTGAAGCGACTACCGTCTGACCTCCACAACCCGAAGGCGATATCTAAGCAATGCAGTTAAACTAAGACTTTTGAGGGTTCCAACAACCCGTAACGACTGCCACTAGATGTTCGTATGGCAACCGGGACCAACGGCTTAACGTGCTTTCCGAGGCACGACCAGACCAGTGCAAATATTCATATTCATGCATACAAATATTTGCACTGTGCGGACCCGCTACTTCTTGCGCAACGACCACGTTCGCTACCGCTACGCCACGGAGGCTGTCGTCAATTTAATAATATCTTACCTATTGATAAGGTCCTTGCCGGTCGCCTCGTATATAGCTTTGGACGACATGTTTGTGTGTCTGTTTTTTGAACTGTTACTGTATCGTAGCGGCCCACGTCATAGGGATGTTAGGTTTAGCTGTGGACAAGAGAAAATTGAGCGTTAGTTTATTCATCTATACTAATATACAATATGTAAAGAAAACCCTGTCCAATCCGTGAAGGTATTGTTAGGTATTGATAACTGATTCCAGTAATGGATACAAAGAAAAGACTCCTATAAAAATAAATATTATTTCGCAAAGAGAGGTAACTTAACACATGTGCGGTAGGCAACCCTTCCGCGGGCGACGGGGGGCAGAGCACGTGGTCGCATCGCTTATAATAATACTGACAAAATGGTGTTTTCACTTTTTTTAAAATTGCCAAATTTCGGGGGGAAGTTGGAATTAATTCGCGTCAAAAAAAAGATTATTTCAAAATTCATTAGTATTGTTACTATGATGATGATGTAAAATGTTATATTATATTTGGTCAAGTGTTTACCTAACCTTTATTATCCTTATGGGTCGGACAGGGTTTTCTTTACATCTATACCAATATATGAAGCTGAAGAGTTTGTTTGAACGCGCTAATCTCAGGAACTACTGGTTCGATTTGAAAAATTATTTTTGAATTGGATAGCCTATTAATCCAGGAAGGCTTTAGGCTATATAACATCACGCTTCTACCAATAGGAGCGGGCATTTTAAAAAAACGGGTGTGAAACCGCGTGTTTTTAGTTTATCTAGAAAATTTGAAAACCTAAATTGATTTTACTTAAGTTTACAGCGATACGAAATGTGATCGAAACTAAATAATAATTTTAACTGGATTTGCTACGAACAGGAGTTGAACTTCTACTGTTTTATTTAGCGCGATTACCCCCCATCCCCAAAGGTACTCTTGGGGTTGCCGCGTCAGGGATGTTCGGAGGTGAGGGTCGGCGGCATCGTGGATTCTGCCCTCTTACGTAGGATAAGAGTCCAGACCACTAAAGTTAAATCAATGCTAACAAAAGGCTAGACTACTCTAGAACTGACGTTATATGGATAACTAGCTGTGCCCCGCGGTTTCACCCGCGTAAGCTTTGAACCGAAAGAGCTCAGTTGTTATAAAATAAACGCCTGTTAAAATAATGAGAGCAATATGTACGTCCGCGTTTACTCCCGTTTCCGCAACATTTTTTGTTCCTGCTCTGCTCCTATTGCTCATAGCGGGATGTTTTACAGCCTATGTCCTTTCTCAGGCTCTAGACTATCTGTGTACCAAATTTCATTACAATCGGTTCAGTAGTTTTGGCGTGAAAGCCAGATAGACAGAGATACTTTCGCATTTATAATATTAGTATGGATTATCTAAAATAAAGCAAATTTCGGGCATGGCGACCAATCTAACCAGAAACCAGAATTCGTGGAAGAAGTGCACTAATACGTGCGTAAATACATAGGTGCACTTTCCCTTCACTGACGTCGTTGTCCGATGGGACGGCAGGCCGACATGACTACAGAGAGATCGAGCGCAAAATTTGTTTGCTAAGCAGCGAAAAAAAAAAACGTAACTAATGGTGTTGAACTGTCAAAAAGAAACCTATTGCTACTAGTATATAGTTTGTTGTGCAATAACCTCACTGGTTTTTGCAGAGCAATTTTTTTTTTCGCCTCCTCTTTTATACCGCGTACATCGCGGGACTGAAACAATTTGCCAGCGGCGGTGTTTCCGTCGGACTACAATTTGAGTGTCTTCAAGACTACAATGAATAGGCTCATAATAAACTAGTGCGCTTTACCATCAACGATTGCGTCACTGCTCACCATCAGGCGGTATTGCGGTCAAGCGCTAGTTTATAATTTATAAAAAAAAAAAAATAGTTACTATCATCATAATCCATTTTTATCGTCCCACTGCTGGGCACAGGTTTCCTCTCATACAGAGAAGGATTGAGCGTAATCACCACGCTTGCTCAATGCGGATTGGCGAACCCTGGACTTCAGGTCCACTGGACTCCAGGACTGGAGTCCAGGGTTCCTTCTTTTAGATGATTCCTTCAACTGTTGAAGATGTTTTCCTTCAACTTATAATCAGTTGTTGGTGTCTAAGATATACTTAGAAAATACATATAACACAGAAAAGTTACATTGGTACTTGTCTGACCTGGAATCGAACCCGCTCACTCATACTTGAGAGGCTGGTGTTTTAATCACTAGGCTAACACGACTTTATATGAAAGTTACTAACTTTATAGGAATTCATTACTTTTCGACGGCATGATTGGCCTAAGGTAAGCGATTGACTGCTGCACTACGTGTCGTGGGTTCAAATCCCGTATGTTGGACCTACAAACAGTTTTACTGAGTCTAAATGTATAAAAAAAAAAACAACAAGCAAGAATCATGACATAACATTTAAAGCTACCGTTTTTTTCCTCTAAAAAAAGAAACAAATTACAATAAAACAATAATAATAAAAAAAAAACACTTCCAAAAATTTCGAATTTAGAACGCAGCGCGCCCAGCGTCCGCGCATCAACAATTGGCCGGCTGGTTCTCAACCGTGTTACGATTGGTTGTGCCGCGTGGTACGATCGCCTGATCCGATCTTGGCTGACTACGTCATCGGTTAGAATCAGCTGAGGAGTAGGTAGTGCCGTTGGCTTGCGGGTTTTCTTTGCCGGTTTACGATTGCCGCGTGGTTGAGGACATTGCTCTTTTACGTGTATGGTGTTATTATGTTGTTAGGGAAACTAAGAGCGCAAACATTTTCTAGTAATAGCTACTGATTAATGTTTTCTATTTTATTTAAACGTGAAATCAATTCTTCATTATTGCCTAGCCTTTTCCAGAATATGTTCTCTGTTACGGGTTTTCAAATCAGACCATTGTACGTAGGCCATGGCAGGCGTTGGTAGTTATTCCAACCAGCTAAGGTCCGTATTCCAGAAGGAAACTCTAGCATTGATCTCTGTTTAAGCATTACTTAAAACAAGTTTCAACCAATCAAAAGGCTTCAAACGAGACTTAAGTAGAGCTTGAGTTTTGAGAGACGTTCTGTAATTCTGTCTACTGTGGTAATACGAACCTAAGGTGCGTATTACAGAACGTCACTCAAACTCGAGCTCTACTTAAGTCTCGTTTCAAGCCTTTTGATTGGTTGAAACTAGTTTTAAGTAATGCTTAAGCAGAGATCAATACTTGAGTGACGTTCTGTAATACGGACCTAAGTCTCCTGGATTGTAGAAAACATTTTGTTTTTAATAATTATAAACTAGTGCTTGACTGCAATCACGCCGGACGGTAAGCAGTGATGCATTCGTTGATGGTTAAGTGCGCTGGTTTATTAAGCCTAATCACTTAAAGAATTTAGTGAATAGGAAGGAAGGCGGCAGTTAAGCGAGGTGATGCAATGTTAAACCCAACAACACGACCAACGATGCTGCGCCAGAGGGAGATTGATCTGGAGATCCTCCACGACCAAGGACCGAGGTCAGACGGCAGTCGCTTCACGGAAAATATCGAAGTTTAGCCAAAATCAACAGGTAGACTGGTAAAGCGGACCCTAGACTTCAAAGCTGAAAAAGTTTCGGATGCGACTGGTACTAACGCTGAGATGATGATGATTCTAAAATAGATACACAAATCTATACTAATATATAAAGCTGAAGAGTTTGTTTGTGTGCGGTAATCTCAGGAACTACTGGTCCGATTTGAAAAATTCTTTTTGCGTTGGATAGCCCATTAATCCAGGAAGGCTTTAGGCTATATAACATCACGCTGCGACCAATAGGAGCGGAGCATAACTAACTCAACGCGAACGAAGTCGCTGGCGGCCGCTACTCATACATATAAATAAATAAATACAAAGATTTATAAGATTAGCCAAAAAGTGTTTGTTGAAGATCATAACGACAAATCAGTGTTCCTTCACAAGTCAACTATCTATTTAGGAAGTAATTTTCTAACAAAGTTCACAGTCTCATCTAAGTTGAAATCTGACAAAATTACCTCTAATGTCGCTTAATTTTTGATAACTCTAAAGAGGTGAAGATATCCATAAAAATAAGCTTAAAATTTTTGTCTGTTGTTGAGTGTGTTGTCACAAGATATTATGCCGTTATCTCGCATTATCAGGGTAATTGCGTAATACACTCTATAGCAATGGGTTTCATTCGACAGTTTAACAATATTCATTGCGTTATTAACATTGTGAAGTATAACTTTAGAAAAGTTACATTGGTACTTGCCTGACCTGGAATCGAACCCGCACACTCATACTTGAGAGGCTGGTGTTTTAACCACTAGGCCACCACGACTTGTATAGAGTATAGATAGGCTTAATAAACTAGCGTGCTTTACCATCAACGATTGCATCACTGCTTACCGTAAGGCGGGATTACGGTCAAGTACTTGTTTATAATTGTATAAAAAAATATATACATAGGGACAGAGAGAGCGACTTTGCGAGTTCTCGAACGACCTTCGCAGCGTATCTATACGTCATAGAGTTAAGTCCTTGATCTTGATCGGATAATGTAGTAGCATTATCAATGTAGCAGTGACTCAGAATGATGATAAATTAAGTTTTGTTTGCGCGTATGATGTAACTGTACGTCATGTTTAGTTTTCCCTTGAGCTTAGGTAATCAATAAAAACAAGTTGATCACAGGCCCTCTAGAAGACAGAAGGTGAAATACTGGAGGCATAGGCGTACCCAGGTAGGGGCAGGGGAAGGTAGCTGCCCCATGGAAATCTAGCAGAACATGTATCTTCTTCTTCTCCTTCAGCCTATAGATGTCCACTGCTGGACAAAGGCCTCCCCCAAGGCTTTCCACGCTGACCGGTCTTGTGCTGCCCGCATCCATCGGCTTCCCGCGACCTTCATCAGATCATCGGCCCACCTTGTTGGGAGCCTCCCGACGCTGCGTCTTCCAGTACGTGGCCGCCACTCCAGAACCTTACCGCCCGATCGGCCATCGGTTCTACGAGCAATGTGCCCTGCCCACTGCCACTTAAGTTTAGCGACTAGCAGAGCTATGTCGGTGACTTTGGTTCTTCTGCGGATGTATGAACTCTCTAATTACTCAACAAAGTATACACGAGGACTTATCTCTAACTTTTAAATAAACCTCGCAGTAGACACTAACAAAATGTACGGTGTAATTGCCAAAAAACCGCGTGCGACTATAGCACACAAAGATTACTCACTCTAAAAACTTGACTTGCCCCCCCTAGGCTGGACTTGCCGTCCCCTAGGCTTGACTTGCCCCCAAGGCGGAGAAGGACGGGTCTGAGCAGTTGTGTTGCGATGTGTGGCGGGTACAATGCGCCAAATGTTGATGTGTCGGGAGTTTGGTTTGGCGCAGCTTCGTTTGGTCGTGTTGGTCTTGGGTTTAACATTGTATCACCTCGCTCAACTGCCGTGATCCTTCGTATTCCTTAGTTTTTTTTAAGTGAATAGGCTTAATAAACTAGTGCGCTTTACCATAAACGATTGCATCACTGCTTACCATCAGGCGGGATTGCAGTCAAGCACTAGTTTATAATTATTAAAAAAAAAAGGCGAGAAGCTGGATACGGCCATGTCTGGAGGTCTGAAGGGAGGATCGTTGTAGCCTGATTGGATATGCTGCCGTACAGGCCTCAATCAATACCGAGTCAATAATATGATGGCACGAGGGTCAGACCACTATTTACGCGACATTGAAACTGACGCGTCGGGCCTCTGCTTACGTCAAAGCCAACATTTTTTTAAACAATATTTTATTACCAAACATTCAAAACCAGGAAATGTTTTGAACTTTGTCCTTGTTGTTTTTGTTACTAAGAGAAATCTTTGAATAATTATTAGCAGTTCGATGAGAAGACTCATCATCATCTCAGCGTTAATCCCAGTCGCATCCGCAGCTTTTTCAGCTTTGGAGTCTGGGGTCCGCTTTTACCAGTCTAACTGCTGATTTTGGCTAAACTTCAATATTTTCCGTGAAGCTACTGCCGTCTGACCTCCACAACCCGAAGGCGATATCTAAGCATTGCAGTTAGACCAATTGTTAGACTTTTGAGGGCTCCAACAACCCGTAACGACTGCCATTAAATGTTCGTATGGCAACCGGGCAACCGGGACCGACGGCTTAACGTGCTTTCCGAGGCACGACCAGACCAGTGCAAATGTTCATATTTATGCATACAAATATTTGCACTGTGCGGGAATCGAACCCGTGTCTCCTTGCGCAACGGCCACGTTCGCTACCGCTACGCCACGGAGGCTGGCGTTTCGATGTGAAGATTATTTCTTTGTTATTTATCACCTCGATGGTAGGCCATAACATCGGCTGCCGGCAGAAGTTACCACCCACCAGATAAAGTCTTGCTGCCAAGCGATTCGTCGTGTTCCGGCATGATGTCTGGTGAAGTCGTATGGAGGTGTTGCGATGTGGGCTGGGGACGGTGCGCCAAATATTGTGTCGGGAGTTTGGTCATGGAGGGTTTCCGGATCAATCTCCCTCTGGCGCAGCATCGTTGGAGTTGGGTTTAACTTTGCATCAACTCGCTCAACAGCCGTCTTCCTTCCTAATCACTCAGTTTTTTGAGTGACTAGGCCCTTAATAAACTAGCGCGCTTTACCATCAACGATAGCATCACTGCTTATCATCAAAAACCATTTTAATTATCTCCTTTATTTTTTTAATACTTTTATATCACTTTTTTAGATGTGGAGAACAAATCATATTATTAACAAATAGCGTACTTATGTGTTTTAGTTTGTTTTTCCTTACAATATCCACTGTGTCCTTGATTGTGCATTGAATGATTGATTTCAACGCTTACATATTTATAAAGGCTGTATCTGACATCGACGCAGTCAGATACACCCTTACACGCAGAGCACCGACCAACAGTGGTGGAACTTTTTGTCGGCGTTTTCATGATTTAAAAAAATACATATGTAGTTTTCTTCACTTTAGACCGTTCATAATTGCTATACTTTTATAAGCCAATAATATTTTAAAGTAAAAATTAATTAATTCGCTAATTACACAAAAAAAGCGCAATGAAAACAAAACTCGAAAAACTGTCACATTAGCTGATTTAATAGAGTTCACACCAGGGATCAACGTCATACCTACAAACCCACACGGCGGCACGCTTGCAACGTTCAAAGGCCGAGCCGACACTTTTTTTAAACGCTGTTAATTCTGTAACCGTGCATTAACGACATAAATGACTATCATAATTTTATTAGTGGCATGCGGTCTAGCCTCTTCGCGAATATTGCGTTACGATGTCAGATACACCCTGTATATCTACCCACACTATAATAATATAGCAACTATAATTAACTAGTGGCCGCTAGCACCTTCGTTTTCGTGAAGTTAGTTATGCTCCGCTCCTATTGGTAGCAGCGTGATATGATATAGCCTAAAGCTTTCCTGGATTAATGGGCTATCCAACGCAAGAAGAATTTTTCAAATCGGAGCTGTAATTCCTGAGATTAACGCGTTCAAACAAACAAACAAACTCTTCAGCTTTATACAATATGTAGAGAAAACCCTGTCCGATCCGTGAAGGTATTGTTAGGTATCGATAACTGATTCTAATAACGCCCACAAAGACAGGCAAAACTTAAAAAAAAATCCCCATAAAAAAATAAATATTATTTCGCAAAAGGGCGGCGGGGGGCAGGGCACGTGGCTCCTGTGACGTGGTCGCGTCGCTATTCGCTTATAATAATATCGGTGTTGTCACTTATTTAAAAATTACCAGATTTCGGGGAAATTGGAATTAATTCCCGGGAAAAAAGGATTATTTCAGAATTCATTAGTATTGTTACTATGATCATTATGTAAAATTTTATATTATATTTGGTCATGTGTTTACCTAACCTTTATTATCCTTACGGGTCGGACAGAGTTTTCTTTACATATTGTATATTAGTATAGATTAATTTATTTTTCGACGTAATCACCCTTTAGATAAATACATTTAGCAAAATTTTTTCTAGAACCAAAATACACTTTAAAAAAAATATCTTCATACTAGCTGCGCCACGCGGTTTCACCCGCGTAGGTTTCGATATGCTTCGCTCCTATTGGTCGCAGTGTGATGTTATATGTATAGCCTAAAGCCATCCTGAATTAATGGGCTATCCAACGCAAAAAGAATTTTTCAAATTGGACCAGTAGTTCCCGAGATTATCGCGAACAAAGAAACAAACAAACTCTTCAGCTTTATATATTAGTATAGAGTATAGATTGAGTACCTACTTAAAAAAATCGTTTACAGCGGCCTTCACTTCGTCATCTTGAAATTGTGTACTTCTTAAGTGTTCTTTCGAATGCGGAAATAGGTAAAAATCACTAGGGACCCGGTGAATATAGCGGATGATGATCGACAGCCTTCGTGGTGTAGCGGTAGCGAACGCGGCCGCTGTACAAGGAGGCGCGGGTTCGGTGTGTCTCGCGCAGTGCAAATATGAAAAATAGATGTTGGCCGATTCTCAGACCTACTCAATACGCTCACAAAATTTCATTAGAATCGGTCAAGCCGTTTCGGAGGAGTATGGGAACGAAAACTGTGACACGAGAATTATATATATAAGATACTAGCTTTCCGCCCGCGGCTTCGCTCGCGTGGAGTTCGGGTATATCGCGCTTTTTAGATTTCCCTCGGGAACATCATATTTTTCCGGGACAAAAGGTAGCCTATGTTCTTTCTCAGGGTCCAAAGATTGTCTGTGCCAAATTTCATCAAAATCGGTTGAGAGGTTTAAGCGGGAAAGCGTAACAGACAGACAGACAGACAGAGTTACTTTCGCATTTATAATATTAGTATGGATAACTAAGCGACTATGCTTTGTGGTGTACGAATTTAGGCTTAGTAACATATATGCATGCATGCACGCATATATGCATCTTTGCTTATTTGCATTCACAGTGCTTAGGGCGTCGAGAGATACCCCAAAGTTTTTGGTTTATAGAAGCGGTATTGGGACGAACTGGATATAAAAGGCGGAGGACAGGATTTTGTGGAGTAGCCTGGTAGAGGCCATGTCTAGCAGTTAACAGCGATAAGCGGAGCTGATTGATTGAATAAATGCTGAAGATAATATACAATTATGTAAAGAAAACCCTGTCCGACCCATAAGGATAATAAAGGTTAGGTAAACACATGACCAAATAAAATATGAAATTTTACGTAATCATCATAGTAACAATACTAATGAATTTTGAAATAATCATTTTTTACTGCGAATTAATTCCAACTTCCACAAAATATGGTAAAGTGACAACACCATTAGTGACGTTGCGAATAGCGATGCTACCACATGCCATATGCCCTGCTCCCCTTCACCCGCGCATGTATGCCTACCGTGTTGCCTATCGCACATGCATTAAGTTACCTCGTTTTTTCGAAATAATATTAATTTTATTGGGGGGATTTTTTTAAAGTTTAGCCCTGCTTTGTAGGCATTATTAGAATCAGTTATCGATACCTAACAATACCTTCACGGATCGGACAGGCTTTTCTTTACATATTGTATAGCAAGCTGAAGTTTGTGCATGTGCTAACAGTATTACATAAGCGCCTATAGTAAACACAAATCGTGAAATAATAGTAAAAACTCGTCTATTGTTACGTTTGAATGGAATTTCTTTAGTACAAATATTTTTATGTAAATCGATTCAAAGAACGCGTCATAGGTAAGGCGTCTTATATGTAATCGATTTGTCGCGAGTTCACGGGAATAAATTTGTACAAACGCGCATACGGCATCTAAGGGTACCGTCAATGATATAATATTAAACAGATATTATATGCTCTAACAAATTAACCGAAATAAATGTGCCGATCGGAGCAGCAGCACACACATGCAAATTTTTTATTCTGCGTACATTTCACACGTTGGTACAGTGTGAGTGAGATGGGGCGCAATCTAAAGCATAGAGAAGAAAAAGAGGGCTAGTATTTGTCGTTTGCGCTGTTAGTGTTTGTTGTTTGTTTTTACGAGTGTATCGAGAGTGACTAAGGCAAGAGATTAGAATTATAATCTTTTGTACGCTTCAAGTTCAATGCCCTAGTGACTTATCTACCTTAGTTTAATATTATATCAATGGGAACCGTAGATATCGTGACGGGGCCCACGAAGACCGATACCTCCTGGGTCAGGGTTGTGGGTTGGCTAAAAAAGAAACCGTGGTCGCGGCCTAAAAGACAAGTGAAGAAACACGGGTGGGTTTTGGTCAGTAAAAGTCTGACACGCCCTTTCGCTCCGCCCAGAGCGGGAGAGGTCATTTGATGATTTCCCATCCCAAACAAGAAAAAAAATGGTACTGTAGTTGGAGTGCCAGAATTAAAGTACATCTGTGAACACTATGTACTTGCTATTAAGCTACCATTTACTGAGTACGTCTATCATTAAATTGATGTCTGGTGAAGCCGTACGGAGGACGGGCCTGAGCAGTTTTGTGTGCCGGGTACGATGCGCAAAATGCTGTTGTGTCGGAAGTTTGGTAGTGAAGGGTCTCCATATCAATCTCCCTTTGGCGCAGAATCATTGTTCATGTTGTTTGGTTTAACATTGCATCACCTCGCTCAACTGACGTCGTCCTTCATATTCACTCAGTTTTTCTTTTGAGTGATTAGGCTCTTAATAAACTAGCGCGCTTTACCATCAATGATTGCATCACTGCTTACCATCAGGCGGAATTGCGGTCAAGCACTTGTTTGTAATTATTAAAAAAAGGCGTTTTTAACTTACAACCCAATATGGCCTCTTCGGTCATAAAATTATGATCTATTGACTTTACCACTGTTAGGAGGTGTGTAAAATTGAACGTACTAAAAATCTTCACAATGTGTCATAGAAATCAGTAAACAAGGCTTATTGTATCTCATCTGCTATTTCCTATATCCATACTAATATTATAAATGCGAAAGTAACTCTGTCTGTCTGTTACGCATTCCCGCCTAAACCTCTCAACCGATTTTAATGAAATTTGGCACAGACAATCTTTAGACCCTGAGAAAGAATATCTAATAGGCTACCTTTTGTCCCGGAAAAATTTGATATTCCCGAGAGAAATCAAAAAAGCGCGATATAACCGAACTCCACGCGGGCGAAGCCGCGGGCGGAAAGCTAGTTAATTATATATTAATTTCAAGTTAAATGCATCTTTTTCTTACCATTTCATTAAGAAAAGGATAGAAGATAAAATGTCAATTTAGACTGTGTAATTGTGAATGTCAAATGTTAGACCTGTCAAATTAGTGCGCTCCTGATGTAAACTGGCGTATTTTTAGTCGCCATGTTTATAATCGCGTCTAAACTGTCTATGGAGTATCTTAATTTGACAGGATTAAATTAAAATGTTATCTTCTATCCTTTTCTTAACGAAATGGAAAGAAAGAGATGCACATAACTTAAAATTTGTTTAGTTTGTGAACAACAAAGTCGGCGCCAATATTACGCGATTAAAATGCCATCGTTTTTAAGTAAGGATTATTCAATCTAAAAATGTCAGCCAAAAAAAAGTAACCTCTAAATTATTCAACATTCCAGAAAACCTGTGAACGTATATAAAAACATAGCGGCCCGCCACTCGCTGCTCCGGTCGGTCGGTACCGCCGCAAACCCTACGTCCCGCAATTTTTAAATCTGTAATATCTGCGAAAATCATTGATAAAATATTAAACAGATACGATATATTCTAACAAACTGACCAAAAAAAATGGGCCAAACACAGCAGCAGCACACATGCATATTTTTATTCGGCATACATTGGTACAGTGTGAGTGAGATGGGGCACAATCTAAAGCATAAAGAAGAAAAAGATGGCTAGTGTTTGTCGTTTGCGCTGTTAGTGTTTGTCGTTTGTTTTTACGAGTGTATCGAGAGTGACTAAGGCGAGATGCAGGACTTTCCTTCCTTTTGTACGCTTCATTTTCAGTGCGCTAATGACATATCTACCTTAGTTTAATATTTTATCAATGGCGAAAATATTCATTTAAATCATGTGCTTTAAAGGGCCACATAGAAGTATATTAAATAAACAATGCATTTGATTGTATAAGGATTAATGCTGTATTGGTTAAAATCGCTTCGAAAATTAGCCATTATCAGCTCATTGTCATCGGTGGAGAGGCGGGCGAAGAGGCTGATTGGTGACCCTGATTTAACTCGAGACGGTCTCCATAGCCTAGAGCACAGGCGTAGAGTAGCCAGCCTTTCGATGTTTTGTAGGATGCATTTTGGGGAGTGTCTGCGAAAATTGCATGACTTAATTCACATCCGTTCCATTGTCGGATGACCCGTCGCACAGCGAGTTTCCACCCTTACGTTGTTAACACCACTACGATCCGGACAAAGCGTTTCCCCTCCCACGTACATCGAGGGAGTGGAACAATTTGCCAGCGGCGGTGTTTCCGTCGGACTACAATTTGAGTGTCTTCAAGGCTAGAGTGAATAGGCTCTTAATAAATTAGTGCACTTTACCATCATCGATTGCGTCACTGCTTACCATCAGGCTGGATTGCGGTCAAGCGCTAGTTTATCCATACTAATATAATAAATGCGAAAGTATCTCTGTCTGTCTGTCTGTCTGTCCGGCTTTCACGCCAAAACTACTGAACCGATTGTAATGAAATTTGGTACAGAGATAGTCTAGACTCTAGAGCCTGAGAAAGGACATAGGCTATATAACATTCCGCTATGACCAATAGGAGCAGAGCAGTAACAAAAAATGTTGCGAAAACGGGAGCAAACGCGGACGTACATATTGCTCCCATTATTTTAACAGGCGCTTATTTTATATCAACACGCGGACGGAGTCGCGGGCAACAGCTAGTAACTATAAAAAAAAAATCGATGTAGTGATAAAAATTATCTAAGAAAACTACGCTTTTTCATTGGTAACGATAAATCTAAAGTCAGTGACACGCTTAACGCGTATAATGTATTCAATTAGCCGATCAATATGGACAGGCAACGTCAAATACGAGTCAAAGGTTAAGATCAACTAACGTACATTACACATTTTAACTCTCCAGGCTTGGTGTGGTTTCGTTAACCACTGACTAACATAACACCAAAATCTAAGCGTTTTATTTCACTTAAAACGTCTTATCATAGGTCTGACCTAAGCATTTTTTTGGGACAAAACCCGCCACACTGTTCCCAACCCACTGCAACTCCTGAAAGCCAGAATCAACAGTGGAGACCGCCAGAAAAACGCCGAGCAATGAAGCTCAACGAGTCCCGGAGAAACGATTCAACTGTCTTGGGTCCCGCAACGAAATTAATCAGAAAAGAATAGCGGAGGAGTAGGAAAAAAAATATTTTTTCCACTTCCCTCCATAATAAGCAGGAGACAGAACAGAACTAGGCCAATCGGCACAAAGGGACATTAGGGACTGACCTAAGGATGTCAAACTTCTTCAGCCTAGAGGTCCATTGCTGGACAAAGGCCTCCCCCGAGGCTTTCATTACATTGGGGGGGTTTGCCATAATACCCACGCTTGGCAGTCGGGTTGGGGATCGCAGTAGTTTAATATTCCATAGGAGAAAGAAGTGAGAGTTCCCTTTTTTTTTTGGTGGGATGGGAAATCATCAAATTACTTCTCCCGCTCTAGGCGGAGCGGAAGGGCGTGTCAGACTTTTACTGACTAAAACCCACTCGTGTTACTTCATTTGCCTGTGCGATGGCCAGGGCCACGGTTTCTTGTTTAACCAACCCGCAACCCTGACCCAGGAGGCATCGGTCTTAGTGGACCCCGTCACGATGTGCTGACATCTCTTTGAGGCGCGCGTGAGACACGACGCGCCGTCGACTCGGGCCTGGCCCTTACCGGGCGGCGAGCTGCCCACTGCTCACCGCCCGCGCCTCTTGTGGTGGCTAGTGGCGTGAGGGCGCTGGGTTAGTTTCCTCCAGCCACCCTCGGTACGCCCATGTACTAATCTAAGCCCGGCACCACACGGGGTATGTCAAACTCGGCCTTTGACAAACATTCAAAACCATACAAGGCCTATAATTTTCTTTACAAAGTACAGATCGCAACTGCATTACCACAAGAGATAGATGAGGCTGATTTTACCTACAAAAAAAGTTGACCAACAGACGTTTCCTATTCAGCTGTTTTCTATATCAATAACACGACAGATCTCAATTATTTTTATATCAAATTTTAGAGGAAAAGTACACCTATGCTTCTACTATTTTCTTTTTTGACAAAAACTTATAGGATTTGTCTAATAGTCGTCTGAATATCGCGGTAAAAATGGTTTATTTTCCGGGATTTTGAAATATCATATTTCTTTTATTAATTAAGTTTTAAACAAAAAAAAATTAAAAGATAAGGGCACGTATAATCAAAGTATAAATCAAAAATAATAAAATATCAATAGTATAGTGCTTTATCGCAATGCCGCCCCATGGTAAGCAGTGATGCAATCGTTGATGGTAAAGCGCGCTAGTTTATTAAGTCTATTCATTCAAAAATAGAACTGTGTGAATTGGAAGGAAAACGGCAGTTAAGCGAGGTGATGCAATATTAAACCTAACAACACGACCAACGATGCTGCGCCAGAAGGAGATTGAACTGGGGACCCTCCACGACCAAACTTCCGACTCAACAACATATAGCACATCGTAGCCGGCACACATCGCAACACAACTGCTCAGACCCGTCCTCCGTACGGCTTCACCAGACATCATGTCGGAACACGACGAATCGTTTGGCGGCAAGATTTTGTCTGGTGGGAGGTAATTTCTGCCGGCAGCCGATGTTGAGGCCTACCACCGAGTTTTTACATACCTTTTTAAAACTGTTTTCAAGACAGCCTACGGGTTTATCCAGTATATATTTTTTTATACAATATGTTAAGAAAACCCTGTCCGACCCGTAAGGATAATAAAGGTTAGATAAACACATGGCCAAATAAAATATGAAATTTTACATAATCATCATAGTAACAATACTAGTGAATTTTGAAATTATCTTTTTTTCCCGCGAACTTCCCCAAAATTAGGTAAATTTTTAAAATGTGACAACACCATTTTCGGCGGTATCATCGTTTGATTTATTGTTGGATATTAAATGTATAAATTTATGTTCAATATTTGGCGGTCCCGTTTGTGATGCCGGCGCGCAGCGAGTTTGTCGGTGTCGTCAAAGAAAAAAGTACGTGAAACTAGGGATGTACTATTTTTTGCGTAATAACGTTTTTTTATCGCTATTAATCGAAACTTGTATCTAGTTGAAGGATTTGTTGTAAAAACACAGATTACCCAATGGTAAAAGTACTTTTGTTTGTTTATCGATTAATTACTAATAACATTATTATAACACAAGTATTAGTAAACAGAAACGAGAAAGACTTATGAAACATAATTTTAGTAAAGTTTTACAAATATTTTATCGGTCAATATCATCGATATTAAGACAGAAACTGAAATTAATACTTTGGCGTGATTTTCATTTACATCAGTGTACCTCGCTAATTTGAGTTTTGTAAAAGTTCTAAACAATTCCATGCGATGTTGAATCAAGAATAAGAATGAGAAACTACAATACTAAATCGATACCAAAAATAAACGAGTATCAATCGATAAAAAAAACAATATTTTGATTACTTACACATCTCTATCAAAGCATGCCGCCGACAGCCGCGTAGATACCTATTTTTATGAAATAAAAATAATTTTTACTTTAAATTATTAGTTGTGCGTAAACATTGCTGGTGTACAGACTATTCGTGTATTGTGTGATCATGTCGTTTTCTAACGTAATGTAACATGCTGATGGAGGTAGTAATTGCAATTAGCTGTGTTGTGATCAGGTGTTAGACGATTTGGAAGTGGGTACTTATCGGTCAATGCACGAGGGATCCAGCATGACGGTGCCTCACGATATTTTTTCCGACCTGTACGTGAGTACATTATCATTATTGTCCATTATCAGTTCGGCGAGCAGTGGATTGGTAGGGGCCAACTGTGGCCATCGCGGATTTGACACCACTTGATTTTTATTTGTGTGCATGTCCGTGCTAATCTCGTGCGACGAAATATGGAACATCTCCGCCTTAGCCATTGTGCTCATCCAATGAAATGATACATTCGGAGAGTCAGACGACCTTCCTACTTAAAAAAAAATTCTTTTCTCGAGCTGCCTAAGTATCATTGTTTCTTTCGAGAGTCGATAAACGTGAACAAGCTACCTATACCTACAAGCATGAGGTCAACTGCGGTCATGACCTGTGCCTGTGTTGCCATGAAATTACCTATTTATTTTATTTAAGTTATTTATTTTTTAGGGGGTATTTTTTTTTTTTAAGTTTAGCCTGTCTTTGTGGGCATTATTAGAATCAGTTATCGATACCTAACAATACCTTCACGGATCGGACAGGGTTTTCTTTACATATTGTATATCATCTCTCTTAATCTCACTCAACGACAGTAATCGAAAAAAAAATCCAAGTTAGCTAAACATTGTTTTTTTTTTTTTGGATAAGATAAGTTTATTGGGTTTTTTTAAGCGATGCTATCGAAACAGAAGATCGTATCTTCATATTTCCTCTACTTAAGTATTTCAAGCCAGGTTCAGTCCTTGATAACGTCCGCGTGGAACTCAATCATTACATATCAGACAACAGTGCTGCTGGGGAGTTTGTTCCGCCACTTCTTCTTCCCAGCGAAAGCACTAGGAAGTGGCGAAGGGCGGGCGTTTTGGGGGACTTTCTTATGTAATATTGACGTTCAAAAAAAAAAGTGCTGATTCTCAGCCTTATTTGAAGAAAGGACTTTTGATTTTTGAATGCTGAAAAGCGACGAAAGCGACTGCTACTGATAGTGTGTAACGTAATTACTACACGGAGTTTTCCAATAAATGAATGAATGGACGAACTGATAAGGTTATATGTAGGATATTATTACCGACCTCAGTGACAGCATCCGTAGCGTAGCGGTAGCGAACGCGGCATGAATATGAATATTTGTACTGGTCTGGTCATGCCTCGGAAAGCACGAACATCTAATGGCAGTCGTTACGAGTTGTTGGAGCCCTCAAAAGTCCAACAATTGGTCTTACTGCAATGCTTCGATATCGCCTTCGGGTTGTGGAGGTCAGGCAGTCGCTTCATAAAAAATATCGAAGTTTAGCCAAAATCAGCAGTTAGACTGGTAAAGCGGACCCCAGACTCCAAAGCTGAAAAAGCTTTGGATGCGACTGGGATTAACGTTGAGATGATGATGATAATTAGCGATCTCAACGCGGGCAAAGCCGCTGGCAATAGCTGGGGGGTAATTGCGTGACGCGGGTTGTGCGAAAGACAACGTGCCCTTGGCGTAGAAGCAAGTGAAAGAATACGGGTGGGTTTAGTCAGTAAAAGTCTGACACAAATTATTACAGCCGAAACCGAAATGACATCTGCCCCTGTAGCCAATGTAACATCGCTTCATAGCGAAGCGAAATCGAATACCAAACCAACCAATGGCGGGAACGATTGATCACGCGACGCGATAAATCACGTGGTCAATCGTTCCCGCCATTGGTTGGTTTGGTATTCGATTTCGCTTCGCTACGAAGCGATGTTACATTGGCTACAAGCCCTGATTCTCTCTCTCTTTTTTAACTAATAGGTCCGTATTACAGAATCTCACTCAAAACTCAAGCTTTACTTAAATGTCGTTTGAAGATATTTGATTGGTTGAAGCTAGTTTTAAGTAATGCTTCAATCTTGAGTAAGGTTCTTGGCTTCATAGAATGCCAAAAAGTACATTATCGAATATTTTTGTGTTCATCGCATTTTACTGCCGATCACCATCATCGTCTCAGAGTTAATCCCAGTCGCATCCGTAGCTTTTTTGTTTCAGCTTTGGAGCCTGGGGTTCGCTTTACCAGTCTAACTGTTGATTTTGGCTAAACTTCGACATTTTCCGTGATGCGACTGCCGTCTGACCTCCACAATCCGGAGGCGATATCGACGCATTGCAGTTAAATCGAATTTTACTGCCTTATACATAAAATACACTGTCAGCCCATAATATTCTCATTCCTGGGGCATAGCCCTCCTCTCGGTGAGAGGGAGTGGGCCGTAATCTACCACACGGGCTCAGTGCAGGTTGGTAGATGTCACATGTCTTCGAAGTTTAACCTCTAGGACATGCCGGTTTCCTCGCAATATTTTCCTTTACCGTTTTGAGAGCAGTGGTGATGAAATAATTTAAACAGGCTAAAGCGCTCGCGACGGACGACCACGCACCGGAAGACGAAGCGTGGGTAGGCCTCCGACAAGGTGGACTGACGACCTGGTGAAGGTCGCGGGAAACCGCTGGATGCGGGAGGCGCAAGATCGGTCGTCGTGGAGAACCTTGGGGGAGGCCTATGTCCAGCAGTGGACGTCTTTCGGCTAAAATGATGATGATGATGATGAAAGCGCTCCCGTGGGTGTCGTAAGAGGCGACTAAGGAAACTCTCACCAGAGAAGCGGGCAGCAGCGCTTCTCCTGTGGAATACCAAATTACTGCGATCCTCAAACCGTCTGCCAGGGGTGGGGATGGCATATCACTCCAATATGATGGAAAACCTTGGGGGAGGCCTTTGTCCAACAATGGACCTCTATAGGCTGAAGACAACTTGAAGTTGCGGCCGGTACCACTAAGCCAGCACTGATCTTGCTGGCCTTATACCACTAACTAAACAGTAGTAAAATAGAGGCGTGTTATTATGGTTACGTATAATAGATAATAAATTACACAGACACACCTTAAAAAAATGGAATGTAACGGTAAAAACTTTGCTGTCAAACGAGTTTTTAAAATAACTTTTGGCATATTATTTTTTTTTAAACACCCGATTGACAAGTTTTAATAGACCGTGTACAAAAAAGTTTCCGCCGTTTTTTGAACATGCGGACGAGAATTATCATGTGGGACTCTTATTTGGTCATGCCTGGAGTAGTAGTGGGCGCGTTTTTCCTCTTCCTTCTATCTTCCTCCATTACTGCTTCCAATTCCGTGTCTTCGTACGATTTCGGTCTTCCAAGTTCTTTGTCTTTCAGTTTCTAAACTTTTGAAACCACTCACGACAACTACTCCCTCTTAAAACAGCTTCACCATAAGCTTCTACAAACATTCGATGGGCCTCAGCTGCAATTTCTTCAAATTAAAGAAGTAACAAAAGTTTCCGCAAATGACGCTTTTTCGGCACAAAACTTGGAGTTTTTTGGACAAAAATAAATATATGATGCTGATACAGAGTGACTAATACAGATGTCCGAACTTACGATAGCACATTTTAGATCTGACAATTTCAACGAAAGCTCTTAGACAAGACTTCTTTTCTTAAACGGAGTAGACTTATTTGTATACATATTATAAACCAGCGCTTGACCGCAATCCTGCCTGATGGTAAGCAGTGACGCAATCGTTGATGGTAAACCGCACTAGTTTATTAAGAGCCTATTCACTCTAGCCTTGAAGACACTCAAATTGTAGTCCGACGGAAACACCGCCGCGGGCAAATTGTTCCACATACGCTAATTCACGTCTTTATTCCATGAGCCTACCGCAGGAGCTACATAACGCCAGCTGTCCCGACCATAACAGACACCTTGTATAAAGTCATGTATTTTTTTAAATGAACAGACAGCTGTGCTGCTGGGGAGTTCGTTCCGCCATTCCTCTTCCCAGCGAAAGCACTAGGAAGTGGCGAAGGGCGGGTGTTTTGGGGGACTGTCTTATGTAATATTGACATTCAAAAGGTGCTCATTCTCCGCCTAATTTGAATAAATGACTTTTGATTCTTCTTCGACAACTTTTGTTCAAGAAACTTAGACAATATCTTTGACCTCGTCTTATTGAACTAGCTTTAAGACAAATAATATTCTATCAATTGAAAAGTTTAAACTAAACCGAGGTTAACTACTTTTAAAACTACAATCACACCATATGTGCAGACGACAGTACATCAAGCTACTACAATCTGTCAGATTTCGTTATTACATTTTCAACTTTATCTCTATGGATTTAAGGCTCAAAATTGATTGGGAAAATTTCACAGTATCGGGGTAGCTTGACCTACAGTCGTCCGTACAGTAATAAGGTTTTATACAAGTTGACATTTCATACATCCATAGCGACAAGCATAGCAATGGCATAACACATTATCAGTAGCAATGGGCTATTAGACAATGCCCCCCAAATGCTGCTGGGTTCGATCCCCGGCCAGGTGATGACGAGAAACGATCTTTTCCTGATTGGCCTGTGTCTTGGATGTTTATCTATACAATATGTAAAGAAAACCCTGTCCGATCCGTGAAGGTATTGTTAGGTATCGATAACTAATTCTACTAACGCCCGATAACAAAAGTCTCGAACTTACTTTGGGGCTAGCTCAATCGGTGTGATTTGTCCGTATATCCCATCCATACTAATATTATAAATGCGAAAGTAACTTTGTGTGTCTGTCTGTCTGTTACGCTTTCCCGCTTAAACCTCTCAACAGATTTTGATGAAATTTGGCACAGACAATCTTTAGACCCTGAGAAAGGACATAGGCTACGTTTTACTGAAAAAAAAAAAATGATGTTCCCTAGGGAAATCTAAAAAGCGCGATATAACCGAATTCCACGCGGGCGAAGCCACGGGCGGAAAGCTAGTATTTATATATTTATTTAATTAGCCAAAGATGCCATAAGAAGAGGCGAGTTATATGGAATAGTGTTCAATGTTACCGCATTATCACTTAGCAATTTCTCATTAACAGTCCGGGAGGAGTTGGTGGAGTGACTCCACAGCTCTCTACGAGTCATCATCATTTCAGCTTTAATCCCACTCACATCAGAAGCTTTTGCAGCTTTGGAGTCTGGGGTCCGCTTTACCAGACTAACTGCTGATTTTGGCTAAACTTCGATATTTTTCCATGAAGCGACAGCCGTCTGACCTCCACAACTCGAAGGTGATATCGAAGCATTGCAGTTAGACCAATTGTTGGACTTTTGAGGGCTCCAACAACCCGTAACGACTGGCATTAGATGTTGATATGGCAACCGGGACCAACGGACACGAAGTTAAAACCATAATTATCAAATGAAAGCTACAATTAATTTGTTACAGAATTACAGGCAGGTGATTTCTCGTTTTTAAGCTAAATAAATCCATGATAAAAACAATTATGAT
The DNA here is from genome assembly GCA_017933935.1 of Sesamia nonagrioides. Taxonomy (NCBI): domain Eukaryota; kingdom Metazoa; phylum Arthropoda; class Insecta; order Lepidoptera; family Noctuidae; genus Sesamia; species Sesamia nonagrioides. The sequence goes on along the minus strand of JADWQK010001689.1, from coordinate 980,678 downwards.
TACAATTAATCATTTTTTAACACCCTTGCTCGTAAAGCTGATGTAATTCCACCGGTTTTAAATATGTAAAGCAGGTCACAACAAACGCGTGTTTTATCAAAGCAAATAGTTAAGTTATAGTCCATAACAGCATTATTTTCCATAACAGCATTATTTTCCATTTCAAGTAATTATGGAACTGATCGCCGCCGCACGGCTCGCGCTGCGCGCTGTTCCATATTTGAAATGGAAAATAATAATACTAATGGAGGGAAAGCAACAGTGTGCATTCACAGATTGAGTTTATTTAAAATGAACAAAATATAAAATACTTCTATTTCTGTTTCCTCGCAAGTGTGTTAAAAAACGTCGTACGATATACGTGCGTATTGGTTATAACATGCTCGGCTCAATTACACCCTCGCCTTCGGCTCGGGCTGAAATTCCGCCTCGCATGTTATAACCATCATTACGCACTAATATCGTAATGTACTATAAATATACCGTCTAAGGAATTCCACAATCTGGTCAGCTACACCAATCAAGATTAATTACTGATACTGCACTGTTTAATTTTCCTCGTTTTTACATATTTTCCGTTGATTTTTCGCAGCTATTGATCGAAGTTTGATGTAAGCCTTCCTCAATAAACAGCCTATCCAAAAGAAAAATAATTGTTCAATTTATTTTCAATAATTTTTTTTTTTATGTAGTTTTAGTAGCCATGTTTTTAATCACGTCTAAACCGTCCACGGAGTATCTTAATTTGAGAGGACTAAACTACAAATGTCAGCTTCTATCCTTTTCGTCGCCCATACCCCAATGTTTGAAGACAAAACTCTTCAGCCAGTGCGTCCTACCCGTCATGACTTACGGAGCCGAGACGTGGACACTAACGGTCAGACTAGTCCATAAGTTTAAAGTCGCTCAGCGAGCTATGGAGCGGGCTATGTTGGGCGTCTCTCTGAAGAACCGCATCAGAAATGAGGTGATCCGGCAGAGGACCAGTCATCGACATAGCTGAGAGGATTAGCAAGCTGAAGTGGCAATGGGCTGGTCACATGTGCCGCAGGAGCGACAACCGTTGAGGTAAACGAGTCCTCGAGTGGAGACCGCGTCTCGGCAAACGTAGCGTCGGACGCCCTTGGGCGAGATGGAGCGACGACATCAAAAATCGGCTGGTAGTGGCTGGCGGAGAACTGCTCAGGATTGAGCTTGTTGGCGTGCCATGAAGGAGGCCTATGTCCAGCAGTGGACGAGTAGGGGTTGATGATGATGATGATCCTTTTCGTAATGAAATAGTAAGATCAAGATTGCACTTGCACTTTTCTTGCACTTCACAGCATTGAACTTGAACTTAGTTTAGTTTTTGAACATGACAGTCTGCTAATACATATAGCTAGAAAACGGCTAGACAGATTCATGTACCACCGATTCCGTGAATTTAATCTCCATCATCATCAACTTTTTTATCGTCGTCCCACTGCTAGGCACAGGCCTTATACAGAAAAGGATTGAGCGTAATCACCACGCTTGCTCAATGCGGGTTGGCGATTTCAGACTTAAAGTCCACGTTTCCTCAAGATGTATTCCATCTTTGTATTGACTTTAACGTATTATAAACTCCTTTCATTCTTAAACAGAGTGGAAATACCAACAGGATTCATTTATGATAAAAAAAAAACGGAGATTGGAATTTCCTCACCGCAAGCTTTGTTTACCCCAACGGTTGTCGGTCCTGCGGCATATGTAACCAGTCCATTGCCTATTCAGTTTGCTAATCCTCTCAGCTATGTCGGTCACTTTGGTCATCTGTCGGATCACCACATTTCTGATGCGGTCCTTCAGAGAGACGCCCAACATAGCCCGTTCCATAGCTCGCATAGCGGCTTTAAACTTATGGACTAGTTTGACTGTCAGTGTCCACGTCTCGGCTCCGTAAGTCATGACGGGTAGGACGCACTGGTTGAAGATTTTAGTCTTTAAACATTGGGGTATATATGGGCGACGAAAATACCCGACGAAGTGGAGACCGCGTCTCGGCAAACGTAGCGTAGGACGCCCTTGGGCGAGATGGGGCGACGACATCAAAAAGATGGCTGGTAGTGGCTGGCGGAGAACTGCTCAGGATCGAGCTTGTTGGCGTGCCATGGAGGAGGCCTATGTCTAGCAGTGGACGAGTAGAGGCTGATTATGACGATGAAGCATTGTTTACGGCACTCTCAAAGATCTCCACGCCTCTACGAAGGGCCTCCCTTTTTGCCAGCAAGTCAGATTTTTAGGGTCCAATCATCCCCGGCTATTTTGTCTTACAAACTACACAAGCACAACTACATAAAACATTAGATATTTTTAGTGTAGTGTGTAGGGCAAATACACAAATGATCATGTATAAGTCCCCGTTTATACTTTAATTAGTAATTAGAGGACTTCATTCATGTGCTGCGAGATTTCCACCCCCCTGTTCCCCCGGTTTGCCCATCCATACAACCTAAACTTCTAGGGGCGAACTATACAAAAATGTAAAGAAAACCCTGTCCGACCCCATAAGGATAATGAAGGTTAGGTAAACACTTGACCAAATATAATATAAAATTTTACATAATCATCATAGTAACAATACTAATGAATTTTGAAATAATCTTTTTTTCCCGGGAATTAATTCCAACTTCCCCGAAATATGGTAATTTTTAAAAAAGTGTCAGCACCGGTATTATTATAAGCGAATAGCGACGCGACCACGTTACAGGTGCCGCGTGCTCTGCCCCCCGCCATCCGCGAAAGGGTTACTTACCGCACATGTATTATCTTTATTTTTTATCCCGGCTTTGTATCCATTAGTAGAATCAGTTATCGATACCTAACAATACCTTCACAGATCGGACAGGGTTTTCTTTACATATTGTACATACGACCTTAAGCTTCTAAGGTCTAGAATTTAAAACGTGTTTACGTAAAATTTTCGGAGCAGCAGCAGGCAGTGGGTCACTGGTATCCGTTATTGTTATTATTATCTTTATTGTGGTATCGACCTCGTATAACGGGTTTGTAGGTCATAAGTCTGAATCCAAACAAGTATTTTGTGTATTTTCATCACCACTGCCTTCAAAACGGCGAAGGAAAACATCGTGAAAGAAGAAAGAAAGAAAGAAACCTGTATACCAAGCGCGGTGCCTATTTTATTTTATTTATTTGTGACAAAAAACAGTTATTATGTTACAATATTAATAGTCGGCTAAGGTCATCATCATCATCTCAGCGGTGTCTTGGTGTCTGGGGTCCGCTTTACCAGTCTAACTGCTAATTTTGGCTAAACTTAGATATTTTCCGTGAAGCGACTGCCGTCCGATCTCCACAACCCGAAGGCGATATCGAAGTATTGCAGTTAGACCAATTGTTAGACTTTTGAGGGCTCCAACAACCCGTAACGACTGCCACTAGATGTTCGTATGGCAACCGGGACCAACGGCTTTACGTGCTTTCCGAGGCACGACCAGACCAGTGCAAACATTCATATTCATGCATACAAACATTTGCACTGTGCGGGGATCGAACCCGCGCCTCCTTGCGCAACGGCCGCGTTCGCTACGCCACGGAGGCTGTCAAAATACAATGAACTGTCATTACTAACGCAACTGTAAATAAGAAATAATTTATTTCTCAAAAAACTGAAAACAATATTTAACTATCTATAAAGTATAAATTAAATCAACGCGCCGGCTAAGGCTAAATAGTCGGCTAAGGTATAGGTAATACTTAAATGATGCTTACCAACTTCAATCAAAAAAATTGTTATGGACTCAGAAATTCTACCATGTCTTACATATGGCTGCCAGTCTTGGGCGTACAATTTAAAAACAATTAGAAAGATACAAACCACACAAAGAAAAATGGAAAGAAGTTGCCTTAATATAAAACTGAAAGACAGAATTAGGAATGCAGATATCCGTAACATGACACAAGTAACCGACGCGTCAACCTTTGCTTTAAAAAGAAAATGGAAGTGGGCCGGCCATTTGGCACGTTACACAGACGACAGATAGACCTTACGGTCGGTAAGATGGAACGGGCCGCAGGGCACCAGAGCTAGAAGCCGCCCAAGCACCAGATGGGTCGATGACATAGTAGCGATAGCTGGTCAAAATTGGCTGAATACTGCTCTAGATAAAGAGAGATGGAATACCTTAGAGGAGGCTTTCACCCGAAGGGGGTTCATACAATAAAGTCACATACTAATTATAGTACCTAAAATATTAGCTCTTAAGTAACACCTAACCTTATTGTAAGAAATTTCAAATAAAGCTTTATTATTATTATTTATCTTTCTTTTATTCCATTTTATACACTTATAAATTATATTTTTAAATATTTCTACATAAAAAAAATATATAAAAAACATTTAAAAATATAAAAAATAGTAGCCCACCGGTATCGGGAACAGGGTCCAAGCTACCGGCGGTCAGGGCTCCAGAGAGAGGAACTTCCTGACGATGCGAGCCGTGTCCAGCAGTACCGCTTTCTGAATCAAGCCCTTGATCCAGCTGCCTAACGAGAGCCTCCTGAGGTGTTGGTCGAGGCTCTTGGCTATTAAGCCATTAGCTGTCACGACTATCGGTACAATGATTGCTGTATCCACTTCCCACATGTCGACAACCTCGTGAGCTAAGTCAAGATACTTGATTTGTTTATCTTTCTCGGCTTTCACGAGGTTCTCATCATGCGGGATGGTTATGTCAACAATCATTGCACGCCGCTCTGATCGATTCACCATCACTATATCAGGCTTATTGGCAACAATAGTCCTGTCAGTGATGATGGATCGATCCCAGTATAATGTGATATGGCCATTTTCGAGAACTGGGTCGGGCATATACCTGTAGTACGGCACCTCCGATTCCACAAGGTTGTATTTAAGAGCAAGTTGCTGATGAATTATCCTGGCTACAAGGTTGTGTCTATGCAAGTACTCTCCGTTAGCTAGACGAGAACACCCGGATATGATATGCCTTATTGATTCCCCCGGCCGGTGACATGCCCGACAGATGTCAACTGTGCCGTCTTTCACAATAAATCTCCGGTAATTGTTCGTCATCATAACTTCGTCCATAATTGCACATAAAAAACCTTCGGTTTCCCCAAAAAGGTCACCGAATCGTAGCCAGGCTTATTATTTATTATTATTAAGGTATAATACATAGTAAACATACATATGACCCACACTAATGTTCACGGAATCATATTGATTTTACAAGAAATAATGAAACGGATGCATACAGAAGGGGACAGTGAGAAAATAACGAATGATAAAAGTAAACCTTAAAAATCACACAAACCAACTTAAGATAGTGCCCCGTCCAGATATGGTCTGTGGGCACAATCACGTCACACCATAAAATCAGCAAGAAATTTACTTTCTGGCAATCCTTAACGATTGCAGTAATAGTTAAGGATTACTAGAAAGCAAATTAATAGCCATTTTTCTAAATTTGTTCTGGTTAAGAGCGCCAATATCTAGATTTGCAAAATATGAATTGTAAGTTTCGTATATATGTGGCATTACCAAGCCGCACTGGGCTGGCAGATTACAGTCCAGTTACATGGAGAGAGGATGCATGTGACCCATAAGTGGGACCATTATGGGCTCATTATGTTGAATGCAAGTATAAGTCGTGGTGGTCTTGTGGTTAAAACACCAGCCTCTCAAGTATGAGTGTGCGATCGATTCCAGGTCAGACAAGTACAGTCAGAAGCAAAAATATGTATACATTGCCAAGGCTCCAAAAATATGTAAACATCTTCGACTTTAAGACGAAGTGCTCAACTTGAAGACCATAAAATTATAGCCATCGGCTCACATCATAAATATGTATACGCTCATTGCTTCATTAAATTATGCCCACCACGAAAGGAACAATACTATGTATGCACGCTTCCATCAATAGCATGTATTCACGGGTTGGTTCATAAATTAATGAACCAATGAGCGTATACATATTTATGATGTGAACCGGTGGCTACAATTTAATGCTCTTCAAGTTGAGCACTTCGTCTTAAAGTCGAAGATGTTTACATATTTTTGGAGCCTTGGCAATGTATACATATTTTTGCTTCTGACTGTACCAATGTAACGTTTCTAAGTTATATGTACTTTCTAAGTATATCTTGGACACCAATGACTTATTAAAAGAAGTAACCCTGGACTTTAAGTCTGAAATCGCCAACCCGCATTGAGCAAGCGTGGTGATTACGCTCAATCGATCTCTGTATGAGACGAGACCTGTACCCAGCAGTGGGACGATAAAAAGGTTGATGATGAGGCATTACCAAGCAGCACTGGGCTGGCAGATTACCGTTCACTTACATGGAGAAAGGATGCCTGTGACCCAGAAGTAGGAACATTATAGGCTCATTATGTTGAAAGTCACTTTGAGAAGGTCAGAGTTAAAGATGATGGCGATAAGTAAGACCGCTATCCCAATAGAAGAAAAACTAATAGAAGATCGAGAGCAAAGTATATATCCTTTACGACAACATAATATTACAAGTTTAAATATAATCGTGGCAAAAGCTGTTTCAGATTCACGAAAGATAAAAATATAAGTTGAAAAAAATATATAAAGTCACAAGTCATTTATTGAAATTAGGCTGAGAAGTCTTCCCAAAACGCCCGCCCTTCGCCACTTTCTAGTGCTTTCGCTGGGAAGAAGAAGTGGAGGAACAAATTCCCCAGCAGCACAGATGTCACAATGATAAGAAAACACAACAACGATGAAATTATTTACCATATGCCAGCTAGTCACGCCAAAATACAAGCAAATCAAAAACAATAAATCATTTAGAGGCTCTAGAAAAAGAGAAAAGGGGTCAATGTCGGCGGTAGGCAAAATTAGGTTAAAAACCTGTAATTTAAATAATTAATTACATTTTACGGTTATAAAAGATTTCATGAACAGCTTTACGTCATGCTCTCACACAATTGTATCTAAGACAATACTCCGTCCGTTCGTAAGCTTTAGACAAAAGAGGTCCATAGAAGAAGAAATGTACATGTAATTTTCGAGATGAATTCAAACAATTTTAATAAATAACAAATTAAAAACAAACACTAACATGACATGAAATCGTTTATTAAGCAAGTAGGATCACCGATCACTTTACACGTCACGTTTTTTTCTTTTTTAAATAGACTAAGCCGGCATTTCCTAACTGACTATCCCTGAGAAGAATTAGCCGTAACAAACTCAGGATGCATCGTATTTTTTCAAGTCCGGACATTAAAAATGAAAAAGTTTACAATAATTTACGTTATAATTACGCATATTGCTTAATAACAATGCTTAACAGAACGAGCAGCTCAGTCCCAAACTTTTTGGCTTCTAAATAATCTGTAGGTAATTTTATAATACACCTTTTTGTGAAGTTTGGCCTTTATATAGTTTTTAAATCGTTTAATGGGTAAGTTTCGAATGTCCATGACCATGGGTTGCCTATTCTGTGGAGACGAGTGTGATGTACAGCAAGATTGTGTTTGTTCCTGGTATTTGTATTATGAATATCGCTTATCTTCTTAAAATTCGTTATAACAACTGAATAACGAAAATCGGTAATGTAGTGTGCAGCTCGTCTAGCCTTATATTTGTAACTGCACACACTAAAATATATCATTATTACATTAATTATTGACTTGAACAGTTCTCTTTTATTTTACCTACGTCACTTCAATATATGACGACCCTAAGCCATCAGTTAAAATTTTGCAACATCGTAGAATAAATACGAAATTAGCTGAATAAATTATGAAGAATAGAAGTTAATGAAGACGAACAATAAGAAGAATGAAGTTTTTCAAATTATAGAAGACAGGAAAACCCTCACAGAAGATTGATTTGGATGAAGAGATGCAAACAATATAATATAGAAGATCGAAAAGGGTGTTGCTGCCGGGTGCCGGAAGAATGCTAAAAAAAAACAAGTAGATAGCAAAAACAAGTAACGAGAAGTGAATGATAAGCAAAGGCAGCTACGTATATCATGACGGTCCACGAAGACAGATGCCTCCTGGGTCAGGGTTGTTGGTCGTTTTTAGTCAATAAAAATCCAGCTCGCCCTTCGACTCCGCCCAGAGCGGGAGAGGTTATTTGATGATTTACCATCCAGAACCATATCCATAAAAAATCCATAAAAAAAGACAGATACGTATTTTGATACCCAGCGAAATTAAAAATCTTGTCCACAACTTATGACGTTTCCAGGCAATATTTGAGGTTTGGTAGACTTACAGTAAAATGTAAACCGTTCCAGGTACTGGACACGTCTGATCCTTTTAGGTGTTTAATATTGCCACTTACAGCTTGCGTTAAAATTAAATAATTTGATTAATTAAAAGCCTCATAATCTCAGAACATACAATAGAATAATACTCTATATTAGGTCATCATCATCTCAGCGTGAATCCCAGTCGCATCCGTAGCTTTTCAGCTTTTTGGAGTCTGGGGTCCGCTTTACCAGTCTAACTGCTGATTTTTTTAGCTAAACTTCGATATTTTGCGTGAAGCTGCCGTCTGACCTCCACAACCCGAAGGCGATATTTAAGCATTGCAGTTAAACCAATTGTTGGACTTTTGAGGGCTCCAACAACCCGTAACGCCTGCCACTAAACGTTCGTATAGCAACCGGGACCAACGGCTAATCGTGCTTTCCGAGGCACGACTAGAAAACGTTTGAACGGAAAACGCTTGAATTTTGTCTAGGCCCCCAGTGCAAATATTCATTCATATTCATGCATACAAATATTTGCACTGTGCGGGGATTGAAACCGCGCCTCCTTGCGTACGGAGGCTGTCATATTAATACTCTATATTAGGTACATTATAAATCACAGAAACATAAATACGAAGATTTTACAAAGGGTGACACAATGGGCGGTCTTATTGCTAAGAGCGATCTTTTACAGACAAGCTTTTTTTTATACATATATTATAAACTAGATTTGTAGACTCCAGCATGTCTTGCTACCCGAAGCTGTGAAATTGTCCCAGTCAACTTTAGCATTGAACCTTTAGCGCTAAACATCTTGTGACAGATGGTAATAACTATGCTGGCCTACAGCAGCTGCAGTATGCTATAAAATCTAAATAAATTACCATTACAACGTAATTTTTTCTAGATTTTACGTCAAATTTTATTACAAGAAACTGCTGCACGGGTCAAATTTTATGACCATTGACCACCACCCAAAATTAAGCCGTTAGGGTTCAAAACACAGTTATAAGTATTAAAATTCGAGGCAGCAGACATTATTCAATGGTACATATCTATTTGTTAAATGGCCTGAATGAACTTTGAACAGCATTGTACAATGTTTGCCTAGAGACCACTCCGCAACTCTACTAAGGAGACCGGTTTTTAACTATTTGCCAAACGGTACCATACATTGTAAAGAAAAAAAAAAAAACTTTTTTCATTTATATCGCTATTTAGTGAAAACACATATCCTCTGGAATAACGCAAGAATTTATTCTTTCCTATTCTGTTCGCGACCCCAATTTCGTAAGCATGACTTAGCTTTGTTAAAATTATTCATTTATTCCGCAAATTATGGTAAATATTACAAAATAAAAAACTTCGCGCTGTAAACAGGCAAGTTTCAATCAATATAATTGTTTTATTTTCTAGGACAAGGTGACCTTTGATTTACTATAAACCAAGCGTACCTTTTAAAAGTTTTTTTTTAATGTTCAGCACACACTTTCGCTCTGCGCCACCTTACGACCAATTTACATATTCAATGGAAACTAACAGTAATTAAAACATAAATAAAGTATAAAATAAAAACACTCACTTCCAAATATCGCAGTCTTGCGATGTCAAATCCAGATAATTTTAACAAAAAGTTATATTAATAATTTACACGAGATAATCACTCGCGATATATTTTCGGATTTGGAACGACGCGTCCGCTCTGTGCGGCTTCAAGCGCGCGACTGATATGACGAAAGGCGATAGGTAAGTGGCGTGCGCTCGCGCATACATAATTTAGTGTGTGTGGTGCGTTCCGTTCCCTCGTGCGGCGACTATGACGGGTGCATGAACCGTTATCGCGAGGTTGGGCCATAATATATTAAGGTGATCTGTAATCATGGCAGTGATAATTTTTGTCAAAATAGACGTGCTATAGCATGTGATGAGAATGAGATTTCGCTTTTGAAATTAAAACTAACTGATTAGATTTGTTTTCAGTTCAAAAAAACTAATCTAACTAGGTATATGGGGCAGCAAAAAATGTTGAATAAAGATTAAGGAGAAAATTAGGTACTACAAAGTTGAAATCACGCTGTTCGGCTCTCCTCAGGAGGTCGTGGAAGCTGTTTTCCGGGACCTAGTCATGACGTCAAAAGACCATGACACTGACATTGCAGAACAACATCGCAACACGTTTTACATTTTAGCGTGGAGGTCAAGTTTAAACAAGTTCAGATGTTAGGTAATGAATAGATGTTTTTCGTTTACAGTGCCCTGATTCCCTCGTTTTCAAACTAAACTAAATTTGACTGCATCTTTTCCTTTCTATGTATCTCATTAGGAATGTGACAGGAGATAAGTTATTAGTTTAAGAGGGGACTCTAGTGCCGAGGAATTTGGAAAATAGGTATTTGAAGAAACTATTGCCGTCGCGCTGCTTCCAACCTCTCCCGCTAAAGTGCGAAAAGAACAGTTGCAGCTTGCAGCTCAGGCTGATTTTACCTACAAAAACGTTGACCAAAAGACGTTTCGTATTCTGCTGTTTTCTTTTTCAAAACACGACAGATCTCAATCATTTTTATATCAAAATTTAGAGGAAAGGTATACATACATATGCTTTTTTTTTTCTTTTTTGTCAAAAACTTATCTCATTTGTCTAATAGCCGTCTGAACATCGCGATAAAAATAGGTTATTTTGCGGGATTTTGAAATATCATATTTCTTTTATTGATTAAGTTTTGGAAAAAATCAAATGATAGGGGCACGTATAAACATGGAGTGAAATTGTAGAAAAACATAATTGTTCTACAAACGTTATCCACGAAGAAAACAGCGGAATACGTTTGTAGAGAGAAAGCCCCACTAGAGTCCCCTCTTAAGATGCTCCATATGCAGTTTTGACACGATTAATAGTATGGGGACTAAACATACGTCAATTTACGTCAGACGCTGACTAATTTGACAGGACTAAATAAATATTTTATCTTTAGTCCTTCATAATGAAATAGCAAGAAATTTTGGTTTGTGAACAATTGAATCATTGCCATTAACATCTCTTTTATATTTAGTCTTGTTGATGAAGAATATAGTCCTTTTTGAGGACTATTAACCTGGAATACGAGGACCAGTGTCAGATTGATCCAAATTTGTTTCGCGAACGTATCAAAGATGTATTTATTTAGAGACTTATTTATAATCATCAATGCAATCTACTTTCTACTTTTTACTAGCCTCCGCAAACGCGGCCGCTAGGTAAGGGAGGCGCGGTTGCGATCCACGCGCAGTGCAAATATTTTTATACATGAATATATTTGCACTGGTCTGGTCCGGTTGCCATACGAACGTCTAATGGCAGTCGTCTCGGGTTGTTGGAGCCCTCAAAAGTCCAACAATTGGTCTAACTACAATGCTTCAATATCGCCTTCGCAAAATATCGAAGTTTAGCCAAAATCAGCCGTTTAAGACTGGTATTTTTTTTTAATTATTATAAACTAGTGCTTAACTGCAATACCGCCTGATGGTAAGCAGTGATGCAATCGTTGATGGTAAAGCGCACTAGTTTATTAAGCCTATTCACTTAAAAAAACTTAGGAATAGGAAGGATTACGACAGTTGAGCGTGGTGATGCAATGTTAAACCCAACAACACGACCAACGATGCTGCGCCAGAGGGAGATTGATCTGAAGACTCTCTACGACCAAACTTCTGACACAACAACATTTGGCGCATTGTACCCGGCATACATCGCAACACAACTGCTCAGACCCGTCCTCCGTACGGCTTCACCAGACATAAAAAAAATGCTGGTAATCTACTAACAAAATGGCGTTATTATGACTGTCTAGTGGTCAATCTCTGCCACTCCACTCCATATTAATAAATGGTAAAACGGACCCCAGACTCCAAAGCTGAAAAAGCTTCCGATGCGACTGAGATGATGATGATAATGTATTTTTGGCAAATAAATTTATATATCAGCATTTTTCTAACGTCAACATTACATATGACAGTCCTCCAAAACGCCCGTCCTTCACCATTTTCTAGTGCTTCCACTGGAAACAAAGGACGCAACAAAACTCCCCAGGAACACAGCTGTTTGCTCATACATGGCGTAATACCACGAAAGCAGGGGCCCTATTACAATAGTGTTAGAATCATCATCATCAACCTTTTTATCGTCCCCCCGCTGGGCACAGGTCTCCTCTCATACAGAGAAGGATTGAGCACCACGCTTGCTCAATGCGGGTTGGCGATTTCAGACTTAAAGTCCAGGGTTCCTCGAGATGTTTTCCTTCACCTTGTAATCAGTCATTGGTGCCCAAGATATACTTAGAAAAGTTACATTGGTACATGCCTGACCTGGAATAAAACCCGCACACTCATAGGTACTTGAGAGGCTGGTGTTTTAACCTCTAGGCCACCACGAGTATTGTCAGAACGGTGTCAGTGATCACATAATGAACTTTTTGACAAGTTCGTAATCCACTAAAAAAATGGCGTCATTATGACTGTCTAGTGGTCAATATCTGACACTCCACTCCATATTAATAAATGTTCAACTTGAGTAGTAGTTTTTAGAGAATCATTCCTATTAACGGGTTCTATAACAATGACAATACGGCAAAGCCATTCTATTACTATTCCATTAGGAGACGACTGAGATAATTGATCCATCATTATGAATTTAGCAGATTACGAACTATAAAGCAGAATGACACCGTGGTCATGGCGGACACTCTGGAAGACTTGGGCAAAATGCTCAATGACCTTAGCAGATCTCCCCAACATGTTCTAAATATGAACATGGATAAGACGAAGATCATGTCGAACTCTCATGTCGCACCCACTCCCATTCTAGTTGGTGCCTCTGCACTCGAAGATGCTGACGAGTATAATATATACCTGGGATAAATAGTCTAACTAGGTAGGTCCAATTTCGAGAAAGGGGTGTCTCGTCGAATCCAGCTCGGGAAGCTACGCTACATCTTCTCGTCGTCTAAGATACCACAGTGTCTTAAGACTAAAGACCAGTGTGTCTTGCCAGCATCGATCACTTATACACTAGATTCACAATCAGCGTAAAAAAATGGTTGAACTGAACAAGCGCACAACGCAGCACTTGGGTGCTTCTTTCATTTAGTACTTACTTTATAATTCTGACTTTAATGCATGCGTGTAAGGTTGAATTTGGTTTGATGTCAGACTCGGTCCTAAAAAATAATGGATTTTTGTACTGCTTTGTGATAAGAACTTTATACACTGCACTTAAGGCTGGTTTTAAATTAATGTATATTTATTTTGACTACTTTGGACTGCTTAGTACTTGTCGCCATTTTTGATAAGAATTTTATTCGAGACTGTGTATCTATGCTTGGGGTTTCACTGCGCGATCGAATCAGGAATGAGGAGATCCGCAGAAGAACAAGAGTAACCGACGTAGCCCGAAGAATTGCAACACTAAAGTGGCAGTGGGCTGGACACATTGCCCGTAGGACCGATGCCCGATGGGGCCGACGGGTTCTCGAGGGGCGACTACGCACAGGGAGACGTAGCGTGGGTAGGCCCCCGACAAGGTGGACCGACGACCTGGTGAAGGTCGCGGGAAACCCCTGGATGCGGGAGGCGCAGGACCGGTCGTCGTGGAGAACCTTGGGGGAGGCCTATGTCAAGCAGTGGACGTCTTTCGGCTGAAATGATGAATGATGATGAGACTGCTTAGTACTTGTCGCCATTTTTGATAAGACCTACGGAATGACTTACGGAACTGAAACATTGCAGTGGACCTCTATAGGTTAAAGAAGAAGAACAAGCACTTGCTCTCGGTGGAAGGCCATAACATCGGCTGCCGGCAGAAGTTACCACCCACCAGACAAGGTCTTGCCGCCAAGCGATTCGTCGTGTTCCGGCATGATGTCTGGTGAAGCCGTACGGAGGACAGGTCTGAGCAGTTATCTTGCGATGTGTGCCAGGTACGATGCGCCAAAGGTTGTTGTGGCGGGAGTTTGGTCGTCGAGAATCTCCAGATCAATCTCCCTCTGGCGCAGCATCGTTGGTTGTGTTGATCTTGTGTTTAACATTGCATCACCGCGCTCAACTGCCGTCATCCTTCCTATTCCTAAGTTTTTTGAGTGAATAGGGGGGAATCAGGCGGGATTGCAGTCAAGCTTTAATTTATAATTATTAAAAAAAAGCGCAATGACAAAGAAATGACAATGGAATCAAAAAAACATATAAGTACCAAAACTGCAATTTTTAACATACCTATTATTTAATTTTATTTTTTTATAAATTGTTATTCAATGTCATTTAATTTTGAGTTGAATTGTAATATATATATTCTATTGAATAGAATTGTTAATAGTTAAGATCTCTTATTGTGAATGATGTGCATACCTCTAAGTGATTGTATTTACACAAAACTGAAGACCTGTGATTGCTTTTTATACCACTATTATTGTAAATATGTCGTTGGTGTGCCGTAATAAATAAATAAATAACATACTAGGGCCCCAGGATTTCTCAAGGTTTCAAACCATCGCATCACAACACGGCCTTACGTGTCAAATAGGACGTGGCTTGTTTTGTAATGTCATTAATGTTAAAGGGAATCCTATTGTGGTGCACAAATTATTTATTCATGAATTCGTAAATATCAAATATGTTTTATACATGTTTGTTTTAGATGCGGTTGGCATATGGATTGTATCCCTAGTGTAACACCAGCCTTTCAAGTATGAGTGTGCGGGTTCGTTTCCAGGCCAGGCAAGTACCAATGTAACTTTTTAACCTTTTGAACGCCAATCACTTCTATAGAAGTTCGAGATTTTCGTGCCCTCAGAGCCACTACTTGATTAGAAGTAATCACAGTATAAAATAAATTTACGACTTTTACAAGACCTTTTATTTTGTTTTTAGGGACATCTGCCGTGTTATCAGCCATATTTTTAACTTTTTCACACATAATAAGTTCTTATTTGTTTTATTTTCAATAGAAACAAAGATGCCAGAAAATATTTTATGGCCCCAAGCGCCAATTACTTGATATCAAGTAAGCCAGTGATGGGACACGATGAAGACCTCGCTATATTTCATTTCGTCGAAATGATCATAAATGCTATTATTGCAAGAAAATTACGTAAATATTTTATAAATATTGTACACTATAAACTAGGTTTTATTCACCTTAATCAAGAATTAATAGGTTTTCTAATCAACGTCGATAGTGAAATCCCGTTTGAAAAACCCATCCCTACAAAGTTAGTTAATTGTCAGTCCGCACGCGCCACCGACTTGTATAGAAGTAAATCTGTGACGTCATAAGCGGACGGGTTTCAAGGTCATAGTGACTTTGTGCATTTTAGTGTAGTGCAATGTTAACATCTTGAGTTGGCTTGGCGCACGTGTTCTTATAAAAAAAATTGTGACTGTGAATATGACGAATTATTGCGAGTTGTTCAAGTCTGAATCAGAATTTTGAAATAGTTCGTCGTCTTGACATTCAGTTAAGTCGTCAACTTCCGTTTCAGGAATTTTCTTCCATTTTCTATTAGTTTCTACAAACCAGAAAGATAATTGCGAGTGTTTTGCGACACCATTAAAAAAAGGTCTATAACATCTGTGTGAAACAGACACTTACCCTCCATTTTATTTTCTTTTAAAACGTAGAAAAATTGTAAGTATACGAAATAAATTATGCAGGAATCAGTTGAGTGTATGCATGTGTAACTCGACCACAGTGAATATAAAAATAAATACAATAGAAATCTAGACATTCTTATAACAGAAAGGATTTTGACGTGCCTCGAGCGCCAACTACTTGATATGAAGTAAAAGGATTACATTTGGAGACAAATAGGGATGTGCCTTTTAGAACACACGTCTAATAAATTTAAAATTCTTTTCTTTATTATGGGGAATATATCCAGGTTTTCATATTGATTTTTTTTATAAAATAAAATAAAATATGAAATTATGGTTACAGTTTTTATTTAGCTTCGTAAATTGGAGAAGAAACATTATTTTAAATGTATAATATTATTTGTCGATAGGACATTAATCCCATCCCTACGTTTTACTATAGATACGTTATACATTTGTAGTGTGGCGCAGGAGGAGACATCGCGTATTATATAGATGGGCGTTCAAAAGGTTAAGTTATGTGTAGGGGGAAGTGGGGCACCTTGATACAGTTTTTACTTAGACCCAATAAAAGACGATCTAATGATAGTTACATCCAATTTAATAACCGTAATATATTCAGTTAACTTGTTACAAACAAATTAACCGATAGATTGAATCACAAAACGTGTTAGAGCCTATTTACTAAAAAATGAAATTTGTATCAATGTACCCCACATGCGGGGTACATTGGTACATACACTGGTACTTTGGTTCATAGAAATATTCCTATAAATTAAACAAGTTTTATTCATTTTTCTGACCTTTATTTATTTATTTTTTTAAATTATATTTATTCGCTGCTTTTACTATTGATAATTTTTCTTCCAACACATCAGATATCGCAGAAGCCACGGATATTTCATTGATGGAACTTCTATTCATCTTGCGTTTAAATGTTCAAACCATTTTTTATAAAGAAAATAAAATATATTACCTAAGTCTCACATACATGTATATTCAACAAAATATTGGGGTATCAATGTGCCCCAAGAACACTTGTATCTATGTGCCCCTGCCTACTACAATCGAAATCAACATTTTATAAAAATTAAAGCAATAAATAATTAAATAATTTAAGTCTATTTAATGTAATGACAGATATGTACTTACCAAATGTCTTAATATAACACAGGTAACACTAAATACATTAGAAGAATTACATCCGAAAGAAAAGTACGAAAATTTTGTTGCGAACATCAGAAACAGTTTTTTACGTGCTAGTCGCTAGTCATCGAGTGAACGTTGCTCTGCGCTAGTGTGCGTGTAGGCTTTACTATATACCTCCTTATCAGTGGCGTACGGCTCTTCTAACACGTTTTGTTTTCGACGAATATTGACTGTATCTATGTGCCCCTTGTATCAATGCACCCCGCCTCCCCCTACTTTCTAAGTATATCTTGGACACTAATGACTAATTACAAGGTGAAGGAAAACATGTTAAGGAAACCTG
The DNA here is from genome assembly GCA_017933935.1 of Sesamia nonagrioides. NCBI lineage: Eukaryota > Metazoa > Arthropoda > Insecta > Lepidoptera > Noctuidae > Sesamia > Sesamia nonagrioides. Next base: position 963,328 of record JADWQK010001689.1, on the reverse strand, counting down.
GACTGAAATCACCAACCCGCATTGAGCAAGCGTGGTGATTACGCTCAATCCTTCTCTGTATGAGAGGAGACCTGTGCCCAGCAGTGGGACGATAAAAGGTTGATGATAATGATGATGCCTTACATACCGGTCTCTCGAAACTTGACGAGGATGCAAAACTACAGGGTAATTACGTAACACACTACCAGTAGCAATGGGTTTCATTTTGACAGTTCAACAACATTCATTGGAGAAATGGATTAGTAATGAGTCAGCCTTTCGGTATTCTATAGGATGCATTTTGGGGAGTGTGCGAGGGAATTGCATGATTTAATTCCCCCATCGGACGACCCGTCGTACGGCGAGTTTCCACCCTTACGTTGTTAACACCACTACGATCCGGACGAAGCGTTTCGCCTCCTCCTTTATACCGCGCACATCGAGGGACTGGAACAATTTGCCCGCGGCGGTGTTTCCGTCGGACTACAATTTGAGTGTCTTCAAGGCTAGAGTGAATAGGCTCTTAATAAACTAGCGCGCTTTACCATCAACGATTGCATCACTGCTTACCATCAGGCGGGATTGCGCTCAAGCACTAGTTGCTTCCAATTAAAGGAATATAAAGCAATAGTGATTATTTCTTTATTCATCCACAGGATATTACAATATCACGTACTAATAACTGAGGCTTTCGAAAGCAATAAATTATGGTTGGTAAGGATACAGATACGGTACAGCGTAATACACTATTGCAATTTTTTTTTTTTTGTTGGTATGGGAAAACCTCAAATGACTTCTCCCGCTCTGGGCGGAGCGGAAGGGCGTGTCAAACTTTAGCTGGCTAAAACCCGCCTGTGTTTCTTCACTTGCCTGTGGGACGGTTTCGTGTTGAAGACACTTAAATTGTAGTCAGACGGGACCGTCGCTGGCAAATTGTTCCAGTCCTTCGATGTACGCGGTATAAAAGACGAGGCGAAACGCTTCGTCCGGATCATAGCGGTATCAACCACGTAATGGCACGACGGGTAGTCCGACGATGGAACGGTGTTGGCGGAACTATGTCATCATCATCTCAGCGTTAATCCCAGTCGCATCCGAAGCTATTTTTTCAGCTTTGGAGTCTGCGGTCCGCTTTACCAGTCTAACTGCTCATTTGGCTAAACTTCGATATTTTCCGTGAAGCGATTGCCGTCTGACCTCCACAACCCGAAGGCGATATCTAAGCATTGCAGTTAAACCAATTGGTGGACTTTTGAGGGCTTCAACAACCCGTAACGACTGCCATTAGATGTTCGTATGGCAACCGGGACCAACGGCTTTACGTGCTTTCCGAGGTACGACCAGACCAGTGCAAATATTCATATTCATGCATACAAATATTTGCACTGTGCGGGGATCGAACCCGCGCCTCCTTGCGCAGCGGCCGCGTTCGCTACCGCTACGCTACGGAGGCTGTTGGCGGAACTATGTAAGTCATGTGATTTCCACGCACCCAAAATGCTTCTTATAGAACACAGAAAGGCAGGCTACCCTACACCTGTGTTCCAGGCTCTGGTTTTTTTTTAACATATGGCATCTGATAGTTGGCCTTGAGAGGTCGTGACTACTTAACCGGACTTTACGGTGTCTGCCTTAAATGATTTTAAAGCTTCCAGCCAGGGCAACTCAAAACTAAGCAACTACACGCTAAGGGCCCTGTGGGGTACGAACCTCAGCTTAGGTCGGTGTCGCTGGAGAGATCAGCAAGGGACGGCTGGATCGAAATTTTATTTTTATTTCGGTTTTGTAGCGGTACTACTACCTGCCTACAAAACGCCACAAAGTAACAACGCGTCATACTGACGTCACACGAATTCTACATCTCACAATCAGAGTTTACCGTGCAACTAGCATATACAATATGTAAAGAAAACCCTGTCCGACCCATAAGGATAATAAAGGTTAGGTAAACACTTGACCAAATATAATATAAAATTTTACATAATCATCACAGTAACAATCGAGAGGCGGGGCTATCGGGTTGCCTACCGCACATGCATTAAGTTACCTCGCTTTTTCGAAATAATATTTTTTTTTTTGGGGATTTTTTTTTAAGTTTAGCCCGGCTTTGTAGGCATTATTAGAATCAGTTAACGATACCTAACAATACCTTCACGGATCGGACAGGGTTTTCTTTACATATTGTATACAGGGTGTATCTGACATCGTAACGCAAAATTCGCGAAGAGGCTAGACCGCATGCCACTAATATAATTATGATAGTCATTTATGCCGTGCGAGTTTGTAGGTATGACGTTGATCCCTGATGTGAACTCTATTAAATGAGCTGATAAGATCGTTTTTCGGGTTTTGTTTTCATTGCGCTTTTTTATGTTATTAGCGAAACTTAATTTTGACATTAAAATCTTTGTGGGTTATAAAAGTATAGCAATTGTGAATGGTCTGAAGTGAAAAAAAAACTACATTTATTTTTTTTTAATCATGAAAAAGTCGACGACAAATTCCACCACTGGGGGGTTCAGAATCATGTACTGGATCCATGGTACTCGTTTGTGCGTCGATGTCAGATACACCCTTTACAACCTCCCAATTTTAAGCATTGGGCAAGTGACATAACACCCGTCTGGTCGGAGGATACTCCCGTTTCTATGGAGGATGAGGGAACTTTACTCCCTGTTCCTCATGCCCCCACAGTTGATGACCGTGGCGTCTCCTAGTACTAGCTCTGAGAAGAAAAGGCCGAAACAAACTCAGAGGTCATATCATTCTCCTGCCCTTGTCCCAATTTATTTGGGCTCGGCGCAACATGTCTTTTTCTTCCATACATCCCTATCAGAAGCCATCTCGGCAGTCACCCCCTTCTTAGCCATATCATCCTTCACACATTCCATCCATCGTTTCTTTGGTCTTCCCCTACTCTTAAAGCCATCAACATTCATAATTAAAACTCTCCTCACGACATTCTCCTCATTTCTCCGTAACACATGCCCGTACCATGACAACCGATTTCCACACAACTTTTCAGCTACCGGTGCCACTTTCAGACTTCCTCTTATGTACTCATTTCTTATTCTATCCATTCGTGTAACACCACACATCCCTCTTAGCATTCTCATCTCGGCTGCATGCAATTGCCTTTCATTCATCCCTTTCGTAGCCCAACATTCTGATCCATACAAGACAGCAGGTCGGATCATGGTTTTATATATTTTCCCCTTAAGTTTATGGGGAATGCGGGAGTCGCAGATTGTTCCAGTGACCTGCCGCCATTTCATCCACCCAGTGTTAATTCTGTGCTTAACCGTCCGATCTATTTCGCCATCGCTTTGCACGAGTGAACCGAGATACCGAAACTCGGAGCAGATTGGGAGAAGTGCGCCATCAATCGCTATGGCTCCAGAAGTGGAGAGACCGCCGAAATCGCAGAACATATATTCGGTTTTGGTTCTGCTGATTTTCAAGCCAACATTCTCCAGCTTCTGTTGCCATTTCTCCAATCTGCTCTGGATCTCAGGTCCATCTTCACCGACGAGAACAATGTCATCGGCGAACAACATGCACCAGGGTGCCTCAGAAACTCAGAGGTCATAGTCGGGAATTTATATTTACTGACTCAGCTGCGGCGCGGGCTGGCCTTCATCAGACAAGCAGGCTTTGGAAAGAAATAATGCCCTGAATTTAGCTTAGTTTTTGAACAAGAGAATCAACGCCAATACTTAAGCTGGTTTTATGAGCTGTCCTCACATTTTATTTTGAAGGAAGATTATATATAAGGATTACTTTATCGATTGCATTGTAAAAGTGGTATTCATGAAAGTAATAAAAATTCTGATTGATAATGACCGATTCTCACTCTTTAAACATGTTATAATTATATTTTACTAGCTTTCTGCTCGCGGCTTCGCCCGCGTGGAATTCGGTTATATCGCGCTTTTTAGATTTCCCTCGGGTAAAGCGCACTAGTTTATTAAGAGCCTATTCACTCTAGCCTTGAAGACTCTCAAATTGTAGTCCTACGGAAACACCGCCGCTGGCAAATTGTTCCAGTCCTGCGATGTACGCGGTATAAAAGAGAAGGCGAAACGCTTCGTCCGGATCGTAGTGGTGTTAACAACGTAAGTCGTCCGCTGGTGGAACGGAGACGGGGGAATTAAATCATGCAATTCCCTCGCACACTCCCCAAAATGCATCCTACAAATGCATACTATTTGTCTCTCCTTCCCTTTAATTAAGAGGGAACTCTAGTGGTGCTTTCTCTATACAAACGTATTCCGCTGTTTTCTTTGTGGATAATGCTTTTAGTGCAATTTTCTTCCCCCATCTCCGTTCCACCATCGGACGACCCGTCGTACGGCGAGTTTCCACCCTTACGTTGTTAACACCACTACGATCCGGACGAAGCGTTTCGCCTCCTCTTTCATACTGCGTACATCAACAATTTGCCAGCGGCGGTGTTTCCATCGGACTACAATTTGAGTGTCTTCAAGGCTAGAGTGAATAGGCTCTTAATAAACTAGCGCGCTTTACAATCAACGATTGCATCACTGGTTACCATCAGGCGGAATTGCGGTCAGGCACTAGTTTATAATTTATTGACGCAGCGTGGGTAGGCCCCCGGCAAGGTGGACCGACGACCTAGTGAAGGTCGCGGGAAACCGCAGGATGCGGGAGGCGTACGACCAGTCGTCGTGGAGTCTGGAGATCCTTGGGGGAGGCCTATGCCCAGCAGTGGACGTCTTTCGGCTGAAATGATTATGTAAAACATCAAAGTTTAGTAGGAAGTAAGTGACGTTTACCTTTATGACGTCATAAAATACATATGAAGTAATATTTTTTTTGCTTTAGTAAGTAGGTACAAAACCAAATATTATCTATTGTATTATTGACTTATATATAGTAGTGATTAGTGCCTCTTGATCGCAAAACCAGTTAGAAGCACCAAAGGGGTTTAGTGGGATGGTAAGATGTTTAAATACGAGGGGCTCATGGTAAAACACAGTCACAAATACTAAAACAATTATAACACAGCCGTACGTGTCCGTCAAACGTTGAGCTACCGCGATTTAAATGGATGGGTGGTAGTCCACAACATCAGCTGTCGGCAGAAATTAAAACCCACCAGAAAAAGTCTTGCCGCCAAGCGATTAGTCGTGTTCCGGCATGATGTCTGGTGAAGCCGTACGGAGGACGGATCTGAGCAGTTTTGTGCCGGGTGCCAAATAAGGTGTTGTATCGGGAGTTTGGTCGTGGAGGGTCTCCAGATCAATTTGCCTCTGGCGCAACATCGTTGGTCGTGTTTGTTGGGTTTAAAATTTCATCAACTCACTCAACTGCCGTCTTCCTTTCTATTCACTCTTTTTTCAGCTCCGGTTAGACAAGAAGCGGACTCCCAGCATAGGTAGTTGAAAAAGGCAATTTAGTGTTTATTCATTTAAGTACGCTAACCTACCGACAGTTGCATAATTCCATTGCATTGAGACATTCGCTATTTTTCTGTTCCTTTTCACGTTTGGCTTGTTTGGCTTATACGAGTGCGACTGCCGTCTGACCACTCAACCCCGAAGGGGAAGGCTATAAATGTGGTGGGTAATAAATGTCTTGCCATGGCGCCTCCGCCGAGCCGGACCAAGCGGGGTAGACCAAAGAGGTACTGGCTTAACGTTGCAAGAGATGACATGCGTGCCAACAATCTCACACCACGGGATGTCAGAGATCGTGCGAAATGAAGGCGAATATGTAGGAAAGCGGACCCCGGGCTCCAACGCGAAAGCCGCGGATGCAACAGGGATTTTACGCTCAGATGATAATGATGGCACATTCGCCAAAAATTTGAACAAACGCGAGTTTATGGAAAAATCACTTTAATTCCTACACAATAAAGTCGAGTTTACGCAACAACTTCTAGCATTTTCATAACTTTTTCAATATAGTTCTAATCACCCATAGTCATAGTCACAGAAAACAAGTATCTTTAGTTATTAGTATCATTTGAATCATTTTGAATCATATTGCCAATCCATTGCTCCATAATTTGACAACTAAAACCCTAAACTTGACTAACTAAACTAACTAAACAACTAACACTTGACTAACTAAACTTGACAATTAAAATGGTACCGACTAAGCCTTAAAAAATTCACCACATATTTAGAATTGGTTGCCGTAAAGCAAATATTGCCTTGTGCCGCGAGCTCAGCCTTAATACCGATTACAACTCATACATCATAGTTTGATCAATAAATTCTTAAAATTCATTCCGTTCATATAAATCTCAATCATAGACAAGACCACATAAGAATGAAAGGTCACAAGCGGTCTATTAGTTCTGACATTAGCCGACATAAAGCTACATTCAGACGCTATCCTTTTTGTCATTCAAGTCAGGAAAGAGACGTTTTTTGCGGTTGGGAAATCATCAAATGACCTCTCCCGCTCTGGGCGGAGCGAAAGGGCGTGTCAAACTTTTATTGATTAAAACCCACCCGTGTTAAACAGAGTTGCATAGGCTATGGTCAAATGACTTCTCCTGCTCAGGGCGGAGCGGAAGAGTGTGTCAGACCAATAGTGTTTCTTCACTTGCCTGTGGCCTACGGTTACTCTTTCGAGAGACCCGCTGGCCTGTATGAATAGTATAAGTTTTCATTACCGAGACTCGATCGTCGATATCGAGCGCGTTTGGCGCTCTCATTGGTTGAGAGTTCTTACAACCTTGAAGCGGACCAATCGATGAGTCAAACGCGCTCGATATCGACAAGCGAGTTTCGTAATAAAAACTCATACTAGGCCTACTGGTCTCTTTCCTGACGCCTCAGGAAAAAGACAAGCCGCAAGAAAAAATACCAACAAAAAAATGGTTCGAAGCATTCACACCACTGCTTTCAAAAACGGTGATGGAAAATATGGTGGGGAAACTGACATGTCCTAGAGGCAAAACTTCGAAGACAGGTGATATCTACCAAACCGCACTGGGACCGCGTGGTAGATTAAGGCCCACTCCCTCTCATTTAAGAGGCCTGTGTTCCAGGAGTGGGAAAATTATAGACTGGTTATGTATGATTATTTGGGCAAAGTTGAGTTTTCACTGCTGCGTTGGAAGATGTCTTCAAGCTCCTGGACTGGAAAGGACTTGGCATCAACATCAACGGCGAGTACATCACTAATCTCCGTTTCGCAGATGATTGGTCATGGCTGAGACCCTGGAAGACTTGGGCAAAATGCTCAATGACCTCAGCAGAGCTTTCCAACAAGTGGGTCTAAAAATGAACATGGATAAGACGAAGATCATGTCGCACCCACTCCAATTGTAGTTGGTTGCTCTGCACTCGAAGTTGTTGACGAGTATGTATACCTGGGACAAACAGTCCAACTAGGTAGGTCCAACTTCGAGAAAGATGTGTCTTAGCGAATCCAGCTCGGTTGGGCAGCGTTCGGGAAGCTACGCTACATCTTCTCGTCGTCCAAGATACCACAGTGTCTCAAGACTAAAGTCTTTGACCAGTGTGTGATGGCCGATGGGGCAGTAAGGTTCTGGAGTGGCGGCCACGTACTGGAAAACGCAGCGTGGGGTGGCCCCCAACAAGGTGGACCGATGACCTGGTGAAGGTCGCGGGAAGCCGATGGATGCGGGCAACACAAGACCGGTCAGCGTGGAAAGCCTTGGGGGAGGCCTTTGTCCAGCAGTGTACATCTATAGGCTGAAGAAGAAGAAGAAGAGTTTTCGATTCCAGGTCAGGCAAGTACCTATGTAAGTTTTCTAAGATAAATGTATTTTCTAACTATATCTTAGACACCAATGACTGATTACAAGGTTAAAGAAAACATCTTGAGGAACCCTGGACTTTAAGTCTGAAATTACCAAATCACATTGAGCAAGCGTGGTGATTACGCTCAATCCTTCTATCCTATATCATACAGAGATGTATGAGAGGAGACCTGTGCCCGACAGGCAAAACAGGCTATGTTTTTGATTCGGCCACGTCAGTACCGTTAATTTTTCGAAGTTTAGCCAAAATCAGCAGGTAGACTGGTAAAGCGGACCCCAAACTCTAAAGCTGAAAACAAAACATTCGGATGCGACTGGGATTAACGCTGAGATGATGATGATGAGTACAGATAATGAATATAAAATGAAACATTCTTTGGTCCGATCCACAAATATTTTATTTCGGCATTTGGCAAGAACTGGTAGGCAATTGACTATAGTAATATTCTATGTAGTGATGTCGTGTGAGCGTGGAATGTAAATAAAATGAAGGTCATTTGAGGGAAACGTCTGAACTCAGCTTAGCGGCGACTTGAAGGTATATGAGGCGAGAATTAGATCAAGGGATAATGGGGAGACTGGGCAGGCAAACACAATACCATAATAGCACATTAATTCACTATTTCTATCAAGTTGCCGATTGGCCTAGTTCTGTTCTGTCTCCTGCTTATTATGGAGGGAAGTGGAAAAAATATCTTTATTCTTACTCCTCCGCTATTCTTTTCAGATTAATTTCGTTGCGGGACCCAAGACAGTTGAATCGTTTCTCCGGGACTCGTCGAGCTTCATTGCTCGGCGTTTTTCTGGCGGTCTCCACTGTTGATTCTGGCTTTCAGAAGTTGCAGTGGGTTGGGAACAGTGTGACGGGTTTTGACCCATTAAAAAAAAAACCATTGTCGTCCTCCGTGGCGCAGCGGTCAACACGCCTGCCTGCGACGTGGAGGCCGCGGGTTCGATCCCCGGCCAGGTCATGATGGAAAACGATCTTTTCCTGATTGGCCTGGGTCTTGGATGTTTATCTATATATGTATCTATTATAAATATAGTATCGTTGAGTTAGTATCCCATAACACAAACCTCTAACTTACTTTGGGGCAAGCTCAATCTGTGTGATTTGTCCGTATATATTTATTTATTGCTCCTTATGTTCCAAAAATGAGTCTGCTAAACAACGTAAATAACGCAATGAAAGTTGTTGAACTGTCAAAATGAAATCCATTGCTACTGATAGTGTGTTACAGAATTATCCTGCAGATCTTTCTTTTGCGTCAATTTCGTCTCATTCAAATCAATGCACAAATGCCGTGTGCGCCTAAACACAAACGATTCGTCGTGTTCCGGCATGATGTCTGGTGAAGCTGTACCGAGGACGGGTCTGAGCAGTTGCTGATGCTCTGCCGGAAGTTTTGTCGTGGAGGGTCTCCAGATCAATCTCCCTCTGGCGCAGCATCGTTGGTCGTGTAGTTGGGTTTAACATTACCTTGCTCAACTGCCGTCTTCCTATTCAGTCAGTTTCTTTTTTTGTGAATCAACTAGTGCGCTTTACCATCAACGATTGCATCACTGCTTACAAACTGCTTAAAATATAAAAAAACGACGTCATTAAAAATTTGGAAGGATACTAAGCCATAGCCAAAAAATCTGTTTAAGAACGTATACAATATGCAAAGAAAATCCCGTCCGACCGATTAAGATAATAAAGGTACATAATCATCATAGTAACAATTCCAACTTCCCGAAAATTTAGTATTTTTTTTAATAAGTGACAACACCATTTTCGACAGTATTATTATGAGCGATGCGACTGCGTGCCCTGCCCCCCTTCGCCCGCGCATGTATTGCCTACAACACATGTTTCAAGTTACCTATTTTTGCGAAATAATATTTATTTTTTTAGGAGGACTTTTTTAAGTTAAGCTCGGCTTTGTGGGCCTTAGTAGAATCAGTTATCGATACCTAACAATACCTTCACGGATCGGACAGGGTTTTCTTATTTATTGTATAACCAAATATACTGTAAACATTTCAAGCGTCTATCTGCATATTTCCGTTATTAAAATGGAGCAAAAAACGACAAAAAAATTACTTTTGTGTTATGGGAGTGTACTTAAATATTTTTTAATTGCGGTAACAAAAATACTTAATCTCAGAAAATTTCAACTGTTCAGCTATTACGGTTCATGAGATACAGTCTGGTGACAGACGAACGGACAGACGGACTGCGAAGTCTCATGAATAGGGTTCCGTTTTACCTTTTAGGGACGACGTCATCAAAAATTCAGAAGAACGTATGTATAGTATACTAGCAGCCGCCAACGACTACGTTCGCGTGGAATTAATTATGCTCCGCTCAAGCCTTCCTGGATTAATGGGCTATCTAACGCAAAAATAATTTTTCAAATCGGACCAGTAGTCCCCGAGATTAGCGCGCACAAACAAACATACAAACAAACAAACTCTTCAGCTTTATATATTAGTATATATCACAATTAATGTTATTGAAGTATTAAATTGAAAGCCTCTTAGTGTGTTACACAGCCACCCTGCAGTAGTTTAAAATAAATTATGTTTACGCTAGAATGACCTCTTGGAGTGCACGATATCATTCCAGCGCCACATTATTATCAAGCAAAGAGATTTAGAGGTCAAACGGTACGTAGTAGAAAGTGTTACGTAAGTCACTAGCGTAGTTAATGACGATACTCAGATCTGATTCATGGGCGTAGCCACACTGGGGCAAGCTGGGGCGCTTGCCTCACCCTGGCTCTTATCTATCATCATCATCATCAACCTTTTTATCGTTCCACTGCTGGGCACAGCCCCTTAATCGGCGAACACATTTTTGTCAAATGATTGCGACTAGTTGGGATCGTTTGGACCGAACGGACCAATGGGCGGTCCGAACGATCCCAACTGACACCAACTTGTCGCAATCATTTGACAAAAATGTGTTCGCCGATTAGGGGGCAGGTCTCCTCTCATACAGAGAAGGATTGAGCGTAATCACCACGCTTGCTAAATGCGGGTTGGCGATTTCAGACTTAAAGTCCAGGGTTCCTCAAGACATTTTCCTTCACCTTCAGTCATTGGTGTCCAAGATAATAATAACAATAAATACCGTTTATTTCTCTCACTAAGGAACATTGTTACATTAAGATATAAAGATAAGATATACTTAGAAAGTACATATAACTTTAGAAAAGTTACATTGGTACTTGCCTGACTTAGAATCCAAACCGCGCACTCATACTTGAGAGGCTGGTGTTTTAACCACTAGGCTACCACGACTGCTTCCCGGCCCCCGCTTCGCACGGGTGCAATGCTGGTACTAAATCATCATCTCAGCGTGTAATTCCGGTTGCATTCGCGGCTTTCTCGTTGGAGCCCGGGGTCCGCTCAGAAAACAGTGAAAGTTGTACAAAAAAAAAAAATAGCGGCCCGCCGGTCACGGTGCCGCCCGGCCGGCCGCCGCAAACGCGACGCCCCGGCCGGCCGCCGAAACGCGACGCTCCGCAATTTTTGAAACCCAAACCGCATCAAAATCCGTTGCGTAGGTTTAAAGATACATAGGGATATAGGGAAAGAGAAAGCTAATTTAAGTTATACTTAGTAGTGATTATAACAGGTCATAAGAATTGCTTCAATGTCCTTGCTTGCGGGACAACTGAGCGTGAATAACCGGGACGGAAAAATAGATTTTCTTAATGAAATCAGTTTTTTTTAATGAACGCCTGGAGTTTGGAGGTTGACGGTTTAATCCATCCGATATCCTCCCGTGAATGTTGATGGCTATAAGAGTAGGGGAAGACCAAAGAAACGATGGATGGAATGTGTGAAGGATGATATGGCTAAGAAGGGGGTGACTGCCGAGATGGTTTCTGATAGGGATGCATGGAAGAAAAAGACATGTTGCGCCGACCCCAAATAAACTGGGATAAGGGCAGGAGAATGATGATGATGATCCTCCCGTGGGTGTCGTAAGAGGCGACTAAGGGAACTCTCACCAGGGAAGCGGGCAGCAGCGCTTTTTCTGTGGAATATCAAATTACTGCGAGCTCTGACAATTCAAAAGTGCCTGTAACTGGTTTATTTGAAATAAATGCTTTGATTTTGATTTTTGATTTTGCTCAAACCCGTCTGACAAGTGTGGGGATTATGGCAATGCCCTCTAATGGAATGAAAGGCTTGGGGGAGGCCTCTGTCCAGCAGTGGACCTCTATAGGCTGAAGAAGAAGATGTTAGAGACAGTCCCCACTGCATCATCCTTTATAAGACTTCTACATTTATATCTGTAATATTTATGGTGCCATCGATGGTCTTATAGACCATCATTAGACCTGTTCTCCTGTATGGCAGTGAGGCGTGGCCTGTGCTTGAGCGACACAAGCAGGAGCTGCGTGTCACGGAGATGAATATGCTGCGGTGGATGTGTGGAGTTACGCGGAAGGACCGCATCAGGAACTCCCGCATTCGTGGCAGTCTTCATGTCCGTGATATAGCGGACAAACTGCAGGAGGGTCGCCTACGTTGGTACGGTCACGTCTTACGAAAACCGGCATGTTACGTGGGTCACAAATGTCTTGCCATGGCGCCTCCGCCGGGCCGGAACAAGCGGGGTAGACCAAAGAAGTGCTGGCTTGACGTTGTAAGAGATGACATGCGTGCCAACAATCTCACACCGATGCTAAAGATCGCGCGAAATGGAGGAAATGAAGCAAGAAAGCGGACCCCGGGCTCCAACGCGAAAGCCGCGGATGCAACCGGGATAAACGCTAAGATGATGATGATGATTTATGGTGTCATTAATAAAGAATATTTTGTAGTATTAGATCCCATAGGTAAGACAATACTTTAAAGAAAGAAGTCGCAGGCAAGGCCACCGCTATGTAAAGAGGAAGCCATGACTAGAGGAAGCCGTTTCTCGGTGGTAGGCCATAACATCGGCTGCCGGCAGAAGTTACCACCCACCAGACAAAGTCTTGCCGCCAAGCGATTCGTCGTGTTCCGGCATGATGTCTGGTGAAGCTGTACTGGTCTGAGCAGTAATTGTGTTGCGATGTGTGCCGGGTACGATGTGCCAAATGTTGTTGTGTCGGGAGTTTGGTCGTGGAGAGTCTCCAGATCAATCTCCCTCTGGCGCAGCATCGTTGGTCGTGTTGGTCTTGGGTTTAACATTGCATCACCTGCCATCATCCTTCCTATTCCTAAGTTTTTTTAAGTGCTTTAAGAGCTTAATAAACTAGTACGCTATACCATCAACGATTGCGTCACTGCTTAACATCAGGCGGGATTGCAGTCAAGCACTAGTTTATAATTATAAAAAAAAGCGGGAATTAAAGAGTAAGGGCGACGTCAAAATGAATGAAATCAGCAGGGCAAAAGCCGATTAGTAAATATTTGGTGCGGAACACCGCATTAGGTACAAAGAACACAGACCTTGAGATCGAGTAGCCGGCATAGAATTAGTTTCATACATTAACGCAAGCATCCACTTAAAATATTTGTGAATGCTTAACAAACACGTGGCGTTACGCATTTTCCTGAAAAAAAAAAACTTATTTTGAGGGAAGCGCTAGGCCGCGAAATTCAAAATTTGTAACGTTTTTTTTTTTTGCAATTATACACACACACACATAATGCACGCATAATGCCCTAGCATATAATGACTACTTCATGAAATATCAACCAATATGGTTATATGAACCGAAGAATGTATCGAAGCCGTACGAATGACGGGTCTGAGCAGTTGTCTTGCGATGTGTGCTGGGCGATGCGCCAAATGTTGTTAGGTCGGGAGTATGGTCGTGGAGGGTCTCCGGACATAATATAGGCGCACCCAGCTTCTGGCCTGGAGCAAGTCAAATTTTTACAGTGGGTAATCTTTGTGCGCTATAGTCGCACGCGGTTTTTGGGCAATTACACCGTACATTTTGTTAGTGTCTACTGAGCGGTTTCTTTAAAAGTAAAAGATAAATCGTTTATACTTTGTTTAGTAATTAGGAGAGTTCATACATGTTTTTCAAGGTTTCCAGGGAGAACAGTTGCGTCCGCCGGAGGCTACGTCGGAAGACCTTGTTACTAACGCGAATAGAACCTGGATGACACTGTCATAGGAGCGTGAGATTTGGCACTGCATAAAAATAGAGCCTATGCTGAGCAGAGGGTAAAATGAGCGGCTGATGGATGTTGTAGCGGTATTTACAAACGCCACATGCGAACAACGCGTATACTGACGTCACACAGCCTACATCTCCCAAGCAGAGTTTATCGTGCATCTAGCATAGATACAACTTCCCAAAATCAACCGTTGGGGCTTGGGAGGATCCTCTAAAATGTTACATCAGAGGGAATAATTTTGGGGCGTAATTTTAAGAACATCTGCAACCTGACCTCAGTATCAATCCGTCAAAAATACCTGGAATTGTCCGACGTTTTTTGGCAAGATTTCGATATTGATATGATCAGACGACCAATTCCCGTAATGATAAATGTCCTGAATATTGTTTATTACTGACAGCCTCCGTGGCGTAGCGGTAGCGGACGCGGCCGCTGCGCAAGGTGGCGTGGGTTCGATCCCTGCACAGTGCAAGTATTTGTGTGCATGAATATGAATATTTGCACTGGTCTGGTCGTACCTCGGAAAGCACGTTAAGCCGTTGGTCCCGGTTGCCATACGAACATCTAGTGGCAGTCGTTACGGGTTGTTGGAGCCCTCAAAAGTCCAACAATTGGTCTAACTGCAATGCTTCGATGTCGCCTTCGGGTTGTGGAGGTCAGACGGCAGTCGCTTCACGGAAAATGTCGAAGTTTAGCCATATCAGCAGTTGGACTGGTAAAGCGGACTCCAGACTCCAAAGCTGAAAAGGCTTCGGATGCAACTGGGATTAACGCTGGGATGATGATGATGACTGAAATAGGCCATCTGGTATTACACAACTATTTAAAAAATGGATCTTCACTGCTTCTGGTATTAAGTTATCGAAGACAGAAGTTAACAATACGTAATACAATCAACATACAACAGTTATCACGCAACAATCATACAATATTAATTCACAAAAAGACGATCTAGTAAAAATAAACAACAAAATCAGCTAGTAACATTCTTGATCCGCACATCACCTCCTCTTGATCACGGGCCACAATCCTGATAACCCCTGACACTTTTGCTCCAGAGTGAGCTCGCAAAGTCGTGTGAAAGACATCGTGTCCTCTATGACACTAGGAAATGCGTGGATGATAACAATACTGACCTTGGAAGGTCGTTTGAATCGTTAAGCGAGATATTATCGAGAGCTAGGGTGTATTTTACCGTCTTTTGTAGTCGAAAGTACACTAAAAAACTAACACGCAAGCGGTTTTAAAAATAGGCATCAAAATATACTTTGTTTGTGACGTATCAAGTTATAAACACTATGGAATTTTCAAGGTAGGATCTTAAGTCCAATCCTGATCGGTTTTTTTGCCTTTATTGAAAATCGTGTATTCTATGGGATTCGCCGTGGGTAAAAAAAAAACGACTAACTATCATACAAAAATTCGTTTTCCATTTAACCCTTACATTAAATGAATTTTTTTTAAATCATTCCTTAGTGCTACGTCTTCCGGTCGTAGTGGAGAACCTTGGGGGAGGCCTATGTCCAGCAGTGGACGTCTTTCAGTTGAAATGATAATGATGATGATGATGATGATTCCTTAGTGAACACTGTGTAAAATGATATCTTGTGCAACATATCATTTGCAGTTTCTTGACATAGCGCCTCAGGTTGCCCGTTGTATTTTTTTGGTTGGGAAATTATGACAAATAACTTCTCCCATTTTGGGCAGAGCGTAAGGGCGAGTCAGACCTTTACTGACTAAAACTTAGCCATGTTCCTTCAGTTGCGTGCGCAAGGAATCATGGTATTTCTTTCAAATAACTTGTGGCCCGGGAGACATCGGCTTTAGCGGGCCCCATCCCTGTGTCAGCACACAGTCATCATCATCATCATCTCAGCGTTAATCCCAGTCGCATCCAAAGCTTTTTTCGGCTACTGATTTTAGCTAAACTTCAATATTTTCCACTTTACTTTTTTTAATTCTTTTTTATTACAAATATATAAACTCACATTACACAAACAGCCAGACCCGGAACAACTAATTATAGGCCATACAAATATTTGTTCCGTGCGGGAATCGAGCCCGCGACACGCGGCGCAGCAGTCGATCGCTCAGTCACTGCACCAATAGTGTCGTCACCATACAAAATGACAATACTGTTGGCCTATTTCGCTGTTATTAAACTGATTAAACTCAGGACGGTCTCCAAAGCCTAGACGCTGGCGTAGAGTAGCCAGCCTTTCGGCGTTCTATTGGATACATTTTGGTAAGTGCGCAACGGAATTGTATGATTTAATTCCCCCTTCCCTTTCCTCCATCGGACGACCCGCCGTACGGAGAGTTTCCACCCTTACGTTGTAACACCACTACCATCTGGACGAAGCGTTTCACCTCCTCCTCCACTGCCAAATGCATCCAAACTATGAGAGCCACGCACAAGTTGCTGTCATGTGCGAGTTGCTGCCGGGTGAGCAGATGAGTGAAAACAAAAATTTTTGAAGTAAGTCGGATGCGAGCTACTGACCAACTCGTACACACGAGTTACTCGTAAGCTACGTCCATTACTTACATAAACTCACCACTTCCCGTCATGGGGGTAGGCAAAAAAGCTACAGTAGGACCTTGGTAATCCGGACTCCGGCTTGTTCGCTGTAATCTGGCCGGGCAAAAGTATTCGCAGGGGACGCCGGCGAGGGTAGGTGCGGGCTGTCATGCATCAACCAATGTGCTGTCCATCAGCTTTTTGTTTATTTCTTTTGGTGTAATATGTATAGTGTCAATTTAGCACGCATGCTAACATCATAGTGCCGCCACGTAAACATACGACATTGACATTAAAAGATAAATTGCGGATTATAGAAATGTTAGATAAAGGTGACAGCTACCCTGCCATTGCTCGGAAGTTTGCCATGGGCAGGTCAACTGTACGCAATATAAAGAAACTAAGGTTAATCATGTGTTTTAATAACATTAAAATATATGGCATACTATAATCTGGATGCCTCGATAATCCGATAAGGGTCTTGTTTTACTCTTTCATGCAAAAACTACTTAACGGATTTGGAAGAAATTTGGCATACAGATGATTTATAACCATGAATAATACAAGATATTTTTTTATCCCGATACCCACACGGAATCGAAACATTCGCGGATGAAACCGCAGGACGCAGCTAATACAACATAAGAATCTTTCTGTATTAAATTGAGGAAAATTTTAGAAATTACATATAGGACACATAAATGCAACGACGAGAATTAGATATAATAACAGTTAGTATATTTGAAATATTTATTGCAATAAATGTCAACAAAAATTACATTTTGAGAAAAATAAACAAGGCTGAGGTTCTAATGTCTGTAACCTACTTTATATTGTTCAGAATAGTTACAAGAAAGTCCGCAAGATTATCATAAAACTCCGGAATGATGGTCGGAAGTGGATAAGGAATTATGTCGCTCCACTATTTAGATAACAAAATAAATGTAGATGTCATTTTAGATGGAAAACCGCACAACCTAGTTTCCAAGAGTATGACACAAGTTCAACATAAATTGCCTGAATTTTAAATGACCTACTGTGTACTATCATCACGCCGCAATCAGTGATGATTACGACCATCGTCTTACAATCAGATTAAGCGATCAATTTGTATAAATCAGCATTAAAATATAGATAAGGCGCTAAACGATAGCTTCAACAACTTTCATGTTCAAACAAACAAAATCAATGAACTAATACTTACCGATTTACGTCGGCGTGCGCCTCACAGGTATAGGAACACAATTAATCACTGATAACTAATCAAAAAGATTAACAATTCAACGATATAACGACCGACCGATTAGCCGATGTCACCACGATTGACGTTCGCAGCGCGGCCATTTCCCAATACAGTTTAGAAATTTGTTTATTACTATGCCGGTATTCATTTGACAAGACTGACTTTTCTTCGTTGTTCCTCATTTTACACGTAATTTAAAGTATTAGAATGAAACTAGATCTCATTAATATGTGTATTTTCGTCTAATGAAAAGTCCACTAAAAACTCGTATAAATATATTAAATATTAGCAACATAAAAAGATTTTGCCTTTCGGAACGAAGCATTAACTCAAACTTTTACGTTTAGTTACAAAATGGGCAAGATAAGGAAAATTATTGTTTCATTTACAAGTTAACCTAATGTGGACCCTATTTCTTATTTCGATGTTGTGGAAAAACCAATATGTATATTGAATTTTGTTGAACGGTTTCTTGGAACTTAGTTGTAATTTTGTAGAAATTGATTCTGTTGAATTTGAGTTATTATTACAGTGATGCAGAAAATGTAGAATCAAAACGCAACGAAAATGTGTCTAAATGAATGTCATTCATTACGATAGTTGGATTTTAAGCATTTAATCGAGAAAACATTCCCGCTATATGGGCTTTAAAAATAAGTGCGACAGAGATAGTAAAAGATCAGTAGGGAAAATCTCAAAATCTTAGCCAGGCGATAAACGGAACATCTAAGATAAAATTTTGCTTTCATTTTCCATTTGAAATAGTAAAATTTTCTTCATATTATATATATGTGTCAAATATTTATCTACCATCCAAATGGTTTTACGCAAGGAATTGAGTGATAATGATAGTTTTATTAGTTTATGTACCCATTACATTTACTTGAAGTCATCAAATCCATGTAATTTAACGTAAAACCATGGAAGAGAATGCAACAAGTCATGTTAAGCCTAATTTTAAGTATTCCGTTGACATATCTAATTTAATGGATTGCTGTAGGGTTTGTATGGCTCAAGGCTTGAATATGAGTTGTATATTCGACGCCGAAAAAGAGAATATTATAAAAGAAATACAGTTTTGTACTGGAATTACTGTAAGTTTTTTTCTGTCACATTATTTTAAAGTAGGCAGGTATAGAAAACCCTTTATAGTAATACACTGATTGCTTCTGGGTAGTCAGTTCCTTACTGTCCTTGATAACTGAACTATAATTTTTTAAGTGTGATCAAAACATCACAAAATTACACCCCAAAATGCCTTCTTGGTTTTCTGCTGATATCATATACCTACCTACATTAATTTATTAAATTGTGAATACCTACCTAAGGTGTTTCTTTTATCCATCTTTCCAGATAAAACCAGAAGTTGGTCTGCCAACAAAGATATGCGACCCATGTCTCAAAAATCTCTCCATAGCGCACAAATTCAAAACATCATGCCTCGTTGCAGACGAGACTTTTCGTAAACTGGCTCCTCCGTTTGTTTCTCCTTTGATCAAGGCTGAGGAACCCGAACTTAGTGAATATGAATACGAAGAGATAATTGAGTGCAAAGACGAGAATGATGATGAATTGGAACATTTAAAAGTGGAGTTTAATGAGACAGTGGTGGGCGAAAATGGAACAAGGAAGAGTGGCCGTGTTAAGGTGAAAGACGGGTATGTTCTCTTACGGGTTTGATTTCCACATTTAATCATTCTAGTAGACCATTTTGCATGGTCTATGGCAGCCAGTGTTGGTTATTCCAACTAGTCTACCTCTCTCTACAAGTTTATTAAGTATTCTGGCTTGTTGAGAACATCTCTGAAAAACTTGGATGTCCTGAAGGTTTGACCTGAACTAATCTAAGTGAAGCCTGTGTACTCGTAGACCATATGCACAGCATTTTCATCAGCCTCCACGTAGGCCCTGCACAAGGGACTCACCATTATGCCTGTTGTGTGTTTCTCTTGGTGGTAGGCCATAACATTGGCTGCCGGCAGAAGTTACCACCCACCAGACATAACATTTTTAGATTGAGTCATCTTTGTGCTCTAAAGTGAGCTGCACCTATATGGTGGAATACAGCCTACTACTTATTTGCGGTGCACCAATCTTGTACCTGAACAATAGAGTTCATGGCTTCATGATTTTGTGGCCGTTTCAGCTAAGTCATTATTATAAACTTAAAAAAGGAATTAACCTAATATGGAACCTTGAGGAACGCCCTTTTTATCCCATGGAATTCTATTTTAAAATTTCTCTTAAAATCTTTTAGGTGTGATGTTTGCAAATCAAGAGCTGTTGCTCATCTTATAGTACTCTAGTTTTAGCGAACATGTTCCATGATTTATGGAATCAAATGCCTTAGAGAGATCTCAAAAGGTTCCAATATTATCTTCTGCTTCTTTCCAAACAAAAATGTTGATTGAGGGTGAACAATCAGTATCAACGTCAGTGATACAACACATTTTTTGCAAAACCATGCTGTTGTCTATACAACTGTCTCCGTGGCGTAGCGGTAGCGAACGCGGCCGCTGCGCAAGGAGGTGCGGGCTCGATCCCCGCGCTGTGCAAATATTTGTAGGCATGAATATGAATATTTGTACTGGTCTGGTCGTGCCTTGGAAAGCACGTTAAGCTGTTGGTCCCGGTTGCCATACGAACATCTAATGGCAGTCGTTACGGGTTGTTGGAGCCCTCAAAAAGTCCAACAATTGGTCTAACTTCAATACTTCGATATCGCCTTCGGGTTGTGGAGGCCAGACGGCAGTCGCTTTACGGAAAATGTCAAAGTTTAGCCAAACTCAGCAGTTTGACTGGTAAAGCGGACCCCAGACTCCAAAGCTGAAAAAGCTTCGGATGCTACTGGGATTAACGCTGAGATGATGATGATACTGTTGTCTATGAAAGATAGAATTTTTATTAAAGTGAAGTAACAATTGATAGAGATAACCTTCACAAACCCCTCTTTGAGAACTGACAAAATTTTCGTAGTAGAAAGTTTACTTGGCTATCTACTTTTATAATAACCTACTGTTACGGGCTAGGATAGGAGTATCAAAATTCCGGTTAAGGGTTACGAAGTTTATTGACAACGATGGTACAGTCGATAGTAGGCAATAGCAAGTAGAACGTAGCTGATGTCGCATCGAAGTCTTCCCTTATGTCCACGAAGTCCATGTCCTCGAACTGCTCGTTGCAGTTGTCGCTGTAGATATTCTTGATTATCGCTTCTTACTTATCGCTAGTTTCGCTTCGATAGTCAAATCCAGAATAACTCATACGCTGAGCACATCGCTTTATGTATGCAAGTTCATCAAACATTCCAGGTCTGTCTAGAAATAGCCGTTAGTGGGGACTGGTCATCTCTTAGCTGCCAGTGGGCTTAATTAATTTTCTATCTTTCCATTAATTTTTATAATTATACATTATGCTCACATGATAGAAGCAACAGAAATATGTAACGAAGACATGTAATCCATATTATGATTTTAAAAGAGTGTCCATGGAGTTTCTTGCACGTTCTTCTCCATAGAGATCTACGCTTTGGAACATGCAATTTAGCTTCACTTTTCTTGGACTGACCGACATTGACTATTCAAAAGCACCAACTGTTGGTTAATTTGAAATAAACAATTTTAATTTTGAATAATAATCATAACACTTGACTTCCAGTACATTCAGCAGGTACTTCACAGGAAACGAGTTGCTAGTAATTTCGATTTCACCATAGGCCTATCATTTAGCAATGCATTTTTAAATCGTACCTCTACTATACCTAGGTCTCAAGTTACGTTAGGCGTGTCACGCAATATTGAACGTTACGCCATTGACATAAAGCGCATTCGTAACATTACATTATGGTTTTCTCCAGCCCTGTACCAATAAGAGGCCGTCCAAGAAAGACTGAAGACACAATGAAAGCTCCCAGACGATTGAAGAAGTTCAAATTTAAGCGGCTGTGCTGTGAGCCGTGCGACATGAAGTTTGACTCCAAGGAGGAAAGTGATGATCATAAGAGGAAGGTGCATAAGGACAGCGAGACGTGGGTTTGTGAGGTTAGTAAAGGTTACACACACACACACACTTAAACGACTCTGCTCACACCCGGCAAAAAGAATACGGTACAAAGTATTTTGTCTTTAAATATTGCACTTTAGATATACAGTAGGACCTCGGCAATCCGGACTCCCGCTTGTTCGGTGATCGCTGTCATCCGGCCGGGCAATGGGACTCGCGCGGGACGCCGGCGAGGGTAGGTGCGGACTGTCACGTACGAACCAATGCGCCGTCCGTCAGTATTTTGTTTAGCGCTTTTGGTGTAATACGTAGTGTCAATTTAGCTCGCTTGCTAACATCATGGTACCGCCATGTAAACTGTGACATTGACATTAAAAGACAAATTGCGGATTATAGAAATGTTAGATACAGGTGAAAGCTACCTTGTCATTGCTCGGAAGTTTGGCATAGGCAGGTCAACTGTAGGCGACATAATGAAACTAAGGTTAAACATGTGTTTTATTAACATCAAATATGGTATACTATAATCCAGATGTCTCGATAATCCGATAAGGGTCTTGTTTTTGCCTCTCCGGATTAACGAGGCCCTACTGTATTTTTCATTGGCATCATAAATTAGCAGACAGCTCGGTAGTTGACACCTTGCTGTCTGCTTGTTGAAGCTGAGTGGTCGGCGCAGCGTCCGCGCGCAGACTGCTAGCAGTCGCCGCATCGGCGATTCGGCGCCCGCGCCGTCGCCGCTTGTCGACCCAAAGTCTTCATCTATGATTTCTTGCGCTTCTCTCTTCATCCTCAAGTACAGTAAGTGCTAGTTCGCGCTGTGAATCGGGACATTGTAAAAAGACAAGTTGCTTCAATAGAAACCGATCGCGAACAGTGTCAATCGCGAAAAGCTGAAGCGGTTGACGGGTGGACAGTTGAGCGTCTGCTAGCAGTCTCCGCGTGGACTGCTGGGTGCCTGCTAGCAGTGGCCGCGTGGACTGCGAGCAGTCGTCTTAGTTTAGGGCGGTGTTGGGTGGGAGCGGTGTTGTAGCATGTCGCCCTTGATGTGACCTTTAGATTACACAGGGCTCATTAATCTAGCTGGTGGAACTCCGCGGGTAAGATGGTCTCGTTCATTTCATACCGATTTTGAACTGTTAAGTCAGTTACATTTGTACCACGATGGGACAAACGAGATGATATATTATGTCCCATTAGTCCTATGGGACAATCGCGCCAAAAAAGTAAGGGCGAGAGAATAAAGTTTTTTTTATATAATTATAAACTCGTGTTTGACTGCAATCCCGCCTGATGGTAAGCAGTAAAGCAATCGTTGATGGTAAAGCGCGCTAGTTTATTAAGAGCCTGTTCACTAAAAAAAACTGAGTGAATAGGAAGGAAGACGGCAGTTGAGCGAGGTGATGCAATGTTAAACCCAACAACACGACCAACGATGCTGCGCCAGAGGGAGATTAGTCTGGAAACCCTCCACGACCAAGCTCCCGACCCAACAACATTTGGCGCATCGTACCCGGCACATATCGTAACACAACTGCTCAGACCCGTCTTCCGTACGGCTTCACCAGACATCATGCCGGAACACGACGAATCGCTTGGCGACAAGACTTTGTCTGGTGGGTGGTAACTTCTGCCGGCAGCCGATGTTATGGCTAAGGTTGTAACGGAGCTTCGCCTCCGCTTTCGTTACTGCGGAAATTCTGCAAGAAATCGTATCTTCGCTTCCGCCTCCGACTTCGCACAATTTTTGCGGAGTTATAACGGAGGTTTATTTACTTATTATATAAAATAAATAACGCGCAAGCTGCGACGCTCGACAACCGTCCGGCCGCGTTTGACCGCAAAATGGTCAAGAATCTACTAATGCGAGACGGGAATGCGGCTTGTTTCTCCTTAATTTTCATTACTAGAAGGTAATATTTTTTTACTAAGTGTATTACTATTTAAAACAAAAGTTTTGTTTATCTACTTTCACTTCCGCCTCCGCTTCCGCGGAGGTGAGACTCTTCGCCTCCGCATCCGCCTCCGCTAACAAGGCCTCCGTTACAACCAGGGATGTTATGGAACTTAGACTCCGACTCTGTTAAGACGGACCTTTATTTTTAGAAGTTATAAACTAGCGCTTGACCGCAATCCCGCCTGATGGTAAGCAGTGATGCGATCGTTGATTATAAAGCGCGCTAGTTTATTAAGAGCCTATTCACTCTAGCCTTGAAGACACTTAAATTGTAGTGTGCCGAAAACACCGTCGCTGGAAAATTGTTCCAGTCCCTCGATGTACGCGGTATAAAAGAGAAAGCGAAACGCTTCGTCCGGATCGTAGTGGTGTCAACAACGTAAAGGTGGAAAGTCGCCGTACGACGCGACGGGTCGTCCGATGGTGGAACGGAGATGGGGGAATTAAATCATGCAATTCCCTTGTACACTCACCAGTATGCGTCCTATAGAAGACCGAAAGGCTGGCTACTCTACGCCCAGGGGCGTGCAGAGAGATTTTGTGGAGGGTATGCATAAATACACTACCCAAACATCTGTGCTTATACAAGTGCCACTAGGTGTTCGTATGACAACCGCGACCAACGGCTTAACGTGCTTTCCGAGCCACGACCAGACCAGTGCATTCATATTCATGCAAACAAATATTTGCACTGCGCGAGGATCGAACCCGCGTCTCCTTGCGCAGCGGCCGCGTTCGCTACCGCTACGCCACAGTGGCTGTCAAAATACAATGAAATGTTATTACATTTTCAATTCATAGCAAGTAGGTTGAAAAACTTAAGGTCTTTTAAGTTTTTATAACAACGAATAAATACTCACGCTGCTACTCACGGTTTGCAATATAATGTCAATAAGAGTGAGTACTTGATCTTTGAGGTCCCCGGGAAATGGGTGCGTTATGAGGAGGGTAGATGGCGCTGCCGTCACGTAAACATCGGCTCCCTAAATAAAATTATTTAAAAATTGTTTTATCGAATATATAGTGTTGAAAGTTGTGTTAAAGTGACAATATAACTTGGAATTAACTATCCTATCGTTATCTGGACGCAAATTTATCCAGAAAGTGAAAAGAATAAAGGAAAAAAAAGACTAAATTTGATGTCTATCAAGTGACTTCTAAATAAGACTTTGGTGCAACAATCCCTACAAAGCAAAGTAATTAACATAGTATTTAAATGTAAAAAGAACGTGAACTATCTAAAACATTAAAAACATTGTGTTAAAAATGTGTACAAAAATTAATGTGACAGTGTGAACATTTTTGCAGCATGAGTCACATAACGGCTATTTAATGTTTTAAAAACACTATAAGCTTAAACAGATGAACAATTTCACATTTGGTATTAATGTCTAGTTGGTCTATTAGAGACGGAACCGACTCAAGAAGTTGCGAGTACGAAGTGCCGCAGGGTCGATCCCACGATCTATTAACTCTTTTTGGAACTTTTTTTTTTTTCTCTCTTTATTTGTTTTTGGTATTTACAAGTAGTTCCAAGAATATATAATTGTATTATTGTACCAAAAACAATTCAATTCAAAACAATTATTCTGGAATTCGTGCATCGTGATAAACTTGACAACTGAGTTGAAGTTTGTAACTGAAATTAAAATGAATTTCTTGGATAACATCACATTTCGGCGGAATCGCACACGATCTGAACCTAATGATGATGAAAGCGACATCATATTATCTCAGACAGTAAACTGTACAACAAGCAGTCTACCTGAAATATCCGAAGACGAAGATACTCCACAATTAAAAATATTAAAAGATGAGATTGCCAGCCTTACATCTCAGTTAGCTAGTGCGCATGAAGAAATAGAAAAATTATCACTCGAGAACTGCAATTTAAAGAAATTAAATGGAGAATATAACAAAAGAAACGACATGTATAAAAAAATTGTAAACAGTCCAGGAAAAATTAAATCGAAGACAACATTACTGACACCTAAAAGAAATACGAAGACAAAACAAACACAGACTACTCCGGTCATTGAAAAAAGTTGCTCATCACCTATTAACACAAAAACAGCTAAAAGCACCAGCAGAAACGTAAGCTCAAGTAAGCCAACACAAAACACACGAACCGAAACAACTCCAAAAAAGCATTCCGTGAAACACAGAATATGCCTGATAAGTAGCGAAACAACTAATCGATTATATACAATTGCTGAAAGAACTAATCTGCGTGATTTTGAAATCTGTCACTACCGGAAACCCACGTGCGGATTGCGTCCCATTCTTCACAAAATTGAAGGAAAAGTTCAAGATTTTACGCACTCGGACTATTGTGTTATTTACATAGGAGAGGAAGATTTTCGCAAAACACACAACTATTTGGAGTTAGTCATGTTTATTAGAGAAAAGTTAATGGAATTGAACCATACTAATTTTGTAATTTGTTTACCTACGTATATGACAGATGCTAATATTATGTATAACAGTCGTGTAGAAATGTTCAATAACTTACTTTACTTGGATATAAACACATATAACTATGCATATCTACTTGACTCAAATCTGAATTTATCTTATGACCATGATAGCTACAGCAAACGCTTTGGAACATTAAACAAAATTGG
The DNA here is from genome assembly GCA_017933935.1 of Sesamia nonagrioides. Lineage (NCBI taxonomy): Eukaryota > Metazoa > Arthropoda > Insecta > Lepidoptera > Noctuidae > Sesamia > Sesamia nonagrioides. The sequence goes on along the minus strand of JADWQK010001689.1, from coordinate 937,120 downwards.
TTTAAAGATAGTCGTATCGGATTTACAAGACCTGATTCTTAGCCTATGCGGCCTGAATGCTACGCACTCAGGGGTCAACTGCCACCCTCAAACTAGTCATAGCCAACATGATTTTCCTAATAACTCACAACAGACAAATTCTCAGTTTTTTCGTTAATTATCTGAACATCTTACACCAGAATATAGCCGGTTTAATTAATAAATGCGATACACTGACTGTAAAATTAGCAGAATTAATGGACAAGGGAACTGTAATAGATGTTCTTTGTGTTACAGAACATTTCATTCAAACGGGCTATGAAAATTTATTGCACATTCCGAATTTTTGTCCAGCTTCATTCTTTTCTAGAGATACAAAAAGAGGAGGAACAGGTATCTTCGTAAGAGTAGGACTTCAGTTTACAGAAATATCATATATAGCAAAACAGTCAGTTTCAGGCATCTTTGAATGCTGCGCTGTGGAAATAACGGCCTATAAAATTATAATTATTTGTATCTATAGAATCCCAAAACACAATTACGAAGTTTTTTATGATAAACTAGAATATATTTTAAATAAAATCAGTCTATCTTCGAATAAGAAAATTGTGTTGTGCGGGGATTTTAATATTGACGTTTTAAAAAAGAACAAGACCACATTAGAACTAGAATGTTTTCTTATGAAGTACAATTTAAAATTAGCACTTAGTACTCCCACTAGGTTAAAAAGTCAAACCTGTATTGATAATTTTGCCCACAACTATCGGAAAGAATGTAAAGCGACAGTTGAAGATCTGATCCTTTCGGATCATACATCTCAAATACTTACAGTACCAATACACAAAACTTGCAAATTAAAATATTGGAAAACAAAAAAACAGGACATATGTATTGAAAATTTAATTACTTTTAAAAAACATCTCAGCTCTCTGTCTTATATGCGAGTATATGGAGCTAAGGACGCGAACGAAGCTTATGACAGTTTTATTGATGATTTTATGCTTATATATAGTTTATGTTTTCCGGAGAAAATTATAACAATTAAAACGAGCAAGAAAACAAAATGGTTATCGCGTGGAATAAAGACATGTAGTAAGAAGCAAAGGCAGTTACTTTGGGCATATCGATTAAATTCAAATTCTAAAAATAAACTAGCCCTTAAAAATTACACAAAACGGTATAGGAAAATTATCAAGTTAACACAGAAAGCACAAAATAATCATTTCATACATACCGCTCAAAATAAATCAAAAGCTACATGGAAGATCATAAATAAATCTAAATTTTGTCTGCCACTTGAGCCTATAATGTGTGTGAAAAGAGACAATATGACATTTACAAACGCTTTGGACATCGCAAACGAATTTAACGATTATTTTATTGACACAATTAAGAAAAATATTAAAGTTGACATCACATTAAATAATACCATTGACAATCAAGTATTGAATTCACTATTTATGCAACCTGTGACAATTGATGATATAATACAAATAATTTACAATCTTATAAAATACTAATACTGTAGGATATGATGGAGTGTCCACAAAAGTATTAAAGTTTACTAAAGAATTAGTGGCAGCTCCATTAGTTCATATTATTAACTTATGCATAGCTGATGGCATCTTCCCAAACAAACTCAAAAAAGTAATAATAAAGCCTCTGTATAAAAAAGATGACAAAACAAATCTAAAAAACTATAGACCTATAGCAAAAATTCCAATTATCTCAAAATTTTTCGAGAAAGTAATCTATAACTCTTTATATGGCTATTTCGAAAAGTATAAATTATTTTGCACTGAACAAAAGGGTTTTCGTAAGAACACTACGATTAATATGGCACTTTTTGACTTGCTAGCTAACATCATGCCGTCAGTAGACATGAGAAATCCAGTCTGTGCAATTTATACTGACATGACTAAAGCTTTTGACTACGTAGATCATAAGATTTTGTTGTGCAAATTAAATAGTTATGGTGTAAGAGGAAACATCTTAAAGTTAATAGAATCTTATCTGAGCAATAGGCTACAACATACGGAAATTTCTAGGATATGTCCTAAAACTAAATTAGAAACCTTTTATGTATCAAAACAAAGAAATGTAATGTATGGCGTCCCACAAGGTAGTGTACTGGGTCCTTTACTTTTTTTAATATACATTAACGATCTCCCGAAAGCAACGACTAACAAAATGGTTCTATTTGCAGATGACAGTACAGCAATAATAAAATGTACAAATCCAAGTAACTATAGGAATGACATTAATACTTGCTTAAGTGACATTATAAATTGGCTAGATAATAATAATTTGGTTATAAACCTGTGCAAAACAAAAGTGATGCATTTTTATCAAAGGCAAGGAAACCCTAACGTTAGCATTTCTTATAAAGGCTCTGATATTGAGGAAGCTAATATGGCTAAGTTCTTAGGTATCACTATAGATAGCCAACTCACCTGGAAGCCGTATGTTGAAAAACTGTGTAAGAAACTCAGCAAATCCGCATATGCTCTTTTTCAACTTTCAAAGTACGTTAACAGTCAGGCACTTTTAACTGCATACCATGGATTGGTTGCGTCTGTCTTGCGTTATGGCATTATTTTCTGGGGACATTCTACTGATGTGGCACTGGTGTTTAGGTTGCAGAAGCGATGCATCAGGTCAATGTGTGGCCTTAAGACGACAGATAGCTGTGTTACCTATTTTCAGTCATTAAAAATTTTAACTATGCCTTGTTTATATATATTAGAAACGGCATTATTTGTGAAATGTAACCCACATTTGTTTAAAAAAATATCAGAGGTCAAAAGAAATCCAATACGGACTCAATACGTTGATCAACTGTGCCAAGTGAAATGTAAAACCGCACTAATACGAAAAAGTTTTTTTGGTGTTGCCCCACGAATATATAATAGGGTTCCAAATGTTATAAAAAATTTGACAATAGTAAAATTTAAAAAAGCGCTAAATGACATTTTAATTATGAAGACTTATTATACAATTGACGATTTTCTTAATGATGATTCACTTGTTTGATTGACGTACTGTTTCCACTTTCTGACATAGTTATTGTAACCCTGTTTTTGTTTTTTTTTTTTATTATTATTTTTGGTTTTTGTTCATTCTCTCTTAAATTTTGAATTATGAACATTTGCATGCCCATGTGACGGTAAAATATGGCGAACTATTTGAAAAAAATCACCTGTGTGCTATACCCATGTTTGCAAAGAAATAAATACTTTACTTTACTTTACTTTACTTTACTATGAGCCCATAATTTGCTTAAAGGGGAAGCCACTAAATAGGGTTACTCAGTATAAGTACCTAGGCCATTATTTGACTGTGGACCTCAAAGATCAAGTAGACATTGAACGCGAACGCAGGGCGCTAGCAGTTAGATGCAACATGTTGGCCCACAGATTTGCTCGTTGTGGTGATGGGGTCAAAATCGCTTTGTTCAAAGCGTTTTGTCAGTCGTTCTACACGGGCGGTCTGTTGGTTAACTGTACGCGGAAAGCTTTAGACGCCCTGCGTGTGCAATATAATAATGGTTTTCGGGTGCTGTTGGGGTTGCCTAGGTATTGCAGTGCGTCGGGCATGTTCGCTTTGGCGCGAGTGGATGACTCTTATGCCATCATGAGAAAGAAGGCGGCCTCGTTGCTCGGTAGAACTAGGACCAGCGCTAACAGCATCCTACAAACCATGGCCGACAAGCTCGATGCGCCAGTGCTGAGACACTGGTTAGCATTGCTTGTGCGGCAGTCTTGATTCGTTTTTTAAGTATTACTAACCCTTAGTAGATAAGTTACTAACAAATGGACCTTTGCTGTCATTTAATAAATTAAATTATTATTATTATTTCTTTTGTTTTTGTTTTTTTTATACAAATATTTAAAAATGTAAATTATATGTAAGGAAGGTAATTATTATTTATTTATTTTTATTATTATTATTATTATTATTGTCAATACCGCGTTTTAAAATAATATAGGTACCTACACGGGAAACAAAATAATAACGTTAACGTTGAAAAATTTCCCGTTTTAAATTTATCTAAATATAAATCACCAGTACAGATCTTTCTTAAAACAATCAATATATTTATGTTACCAAATACACCAATAACCAAACAACATAAGCTGATAAAATAAAAAGGTATTTTCACAAACAACAATTGTGCTAGTTTTGTCAACTTCTTGATTTGGCCGCGTAAAATGAAGCACTGCTTATCTGGGCTTATAAACCGAATGAAATTACAAGACAACACATGAAAAGTTTACACACACAATCAAATAATTTTATTCACACACGCGAATCAGAGACACGTCAGAGAGGCACATTTCGTTTCTGCTTACGCCGCCACGTGAATGTGGCGCGGTCGTCGCGACAAAGCCGAGTTGCGCGGGCTACATTGTAATTTGTGTTAGTAGTTTGCACTAGCCCCAATAGATGGCAGTGTTATCAATAACTGATTAAAGAAGTCTTTAAGTTTATAGTATATAAATTATTTTATTGTACTATATTATAAATTATTATATATTTTTTTTGAAAATTATTAGGCTATGCAGTGCTTATCTGCCTCTATGGAGCGCACGCGCCTGTCTACGCCTGTGCTCCAGGCTTCCGATTATTATCCCTTCGATTTCGATACTTTTAAATCGGAGGTTATTAAAAAATAACAGTGGCGGCGGCCTCTCGACTGTTATGAACATATATCGCTATACCTAACCCTAGTTATGGCTTACCACCGAGAAAATATAAAAATAAATATATTCCATAGTTTCTTAGATTAATCTCCTCCTTCTCCTAGATCTGCGGTAAGATGTTCATTCATCGTGCGTCACACTACACACACGTGAAGTCACACCAGCCCCCGAAATACGCGTGTGACCAATGTGACTACAAAACGTGGCACAAATACGATCTCGTCAAACATATACGGATACATACCGGTAAGTTTTTTTTTTATATAAATTATTGCTGATCGCAATCCCGCCTGATGGTAAGCAGTGATGCAATCGTTGACGGTAAAGCGCGCTAGTTTATTAAGAGCCTATTCACTCTAGCCTTGAAGACACTTAAGTTATAGTCCGACGGAAACACTGCCGCTGGCAAATTGTTCCAGACCCTCGATAAATAAGAAGAGGAATAGGGTATAAAAGAAGAGGCGAAACGCTTCGTTCCGATCGTTATGGTTTCAACAACGTAAGGATGGAAACTCGCCGTAGAACGGGTCGTCTGATGATGGAACGGAGATGGGAGAATTAAATCATGCAATACCCTCGCACACTCTCCAAAATGCATCCTATAGAACACAGATAGGCTGGTTACTCTACGCTTGTGCTCCAGGCTTTGGAGACCGTTTTGAGCTAAATCTGGGACGCCAAGTAGCCTCATCGCACGCTTCTCCGCTGAATCCAAAGTAGCCAATCCTTTTATGACCAAAGAATACCAGACTTAGTTCATGAAGTTCACTCATACTCTTTAGAAATTAGACTATTCACCGACGAGACGGGTGTTGTCTGGCGGGCATTCGACCAACAGTTGATATCGGGAACTTGTTTGTATGTTAATCGCATGGTGAACTTTGCTTGCGAGATGCAGAATATTCGTGACGTCAGTATGACGCGCTGCTCGAATGTGGCATTGTAGATACCGCTACAGTAAACACACTTGCTCATAGAAATGTAGACTTTAATAGTATCAAAGAAGGTTCATATTCTAAGAAACTTTAGCTTTGTATGTCAAAGTACAGTTAGTTTTTGCCTTTAAAAAACTTCGTCTAAGGTTGAGTTCATACAGCCTATCGATTCTGTAAAGATCTCAACGTAACAATTATTAATCTAGTGCTTGATCGCAATCCCGCCTGATGGTAAGCAGTGATGCAATCGTTGATGGTAAAACGCGCCAGTTTATTGTAACTCGTACGAGTTAACTGTGCACCTCGCTCTGTGACCTCATTCAGACGGTACCATCATCATCTCAGCGTTAATCCCAGTCGCATCCGAAGCTTTTTTCAGCTTTGGAGTCTGGGGTCCGCTTTTTACCAGTCTAACTGCTGATATGGCTAAACTTCGACATTTTCCGTGAAGCGACTGCCGTCTGACCTCCACAACCCGAAGGCGACATCGAAGCATTGCAGATAGACCAATTGTTGGACTTTTGAGGGCTCCAACCACCCGTAACGACTGCCACTAGATGTTCGTATGGCAACCGGGACCAACGGCTTAACGTGACCGGGACCAACGGCTTAACGTGACCGGGACCAACGGCTTAACGTGACCGGGACCAACGGCTTAACGTGACCGGGACCAACGGCTTAACGTGACCGGGACCAACGGCTTAACGTGCTTTCAGAGGCACGACCAGACCAGTGCAAATATTCATATTCATGCATACAAATATTTGCACTGTGCGGGGATCGAACCCGCGCCTCCCTGCGCAGCGGCCGCGTCCGCTACCGCTACGCCACGGAGGCTGTCATCATTCAGACGGTACCGTTCGCAAAAAATGAGAATTATGTTAAAAAAATATAAATTACCTTTTTTTTATAAGGTGGTTTTGATGATAAATCGTCATAATACTAGGTCATTTTAGTCATGACGTTTTGCAATTAAATTGATACATTGATACTTTATTGCACTAACAATAAGTGTCATAAGTAGTACTCCACTTTTGACCCTTACTGTACATAATAAAGAGTATTCTATTCTGTAATCTCATCATCATCAACCATTTATCGTCTTACTGCTGGGCACAGGTCTCCTTTCATACATGTACTTAGTTATATGTACTTGGGTTCGATCCCCGCACAGTACAAGTATTTGTATGCATGAATATGAATATTTGCACTGGTCTGGTCGTGCCTCGGAAAGCACGTTAAGCCGTTGGTCCCGGTTGCCATACAAACATCTAGTGGCAGTCGTTACGGGTCGCTGGAGCCCTCAAAAAGTCCAACAATTGGTCTAACTGCAATGCTTCGATGTCGCCTTCAGGTTGTGGAGGTCAGACGGCAGTCGCTTCACGGAAAATGTCGAAGTTTAGCCATATCAGCAGTTAGACTGGTAAAGCGGACCCCAGACTCCAAAGCTGAAAAGGCTTCGGATGCGACTGGGATTAACGCTGGGATGATGATGATGACTTAGTTATATGTACTTTCTAAGTATATCTTGGACACCAATGGCAGATTAAAAGGTGAAGGAAAACATCTTGACGAGACCTGGACTTTAAGTCTGAAATCGCCAACCCGCATTGAGCAAGCGTGGTGATTACACTCCTTTTTTTCTCGGTGGTAGGCAACAACATCAGCCGCCGGCATAAGTTACCACCCACCAGACAAAGTCTTGCCGCCAAGCGATTCGTCGTGTTCCGGCATGGTGTCTGGTGAAGCCGGACGGAGGAGGGGTCTGAGCAGTTGTGTTGCGATGTGTACGATGTGCCTAATGTTGTTGTGTCGGGAGTTTGGTCGTGGAGGGTCTCCAGATCATCCTCTGGCGCAGCATCGTTGGTCGTGTTGTTGGGTTAAACATTGCATCACCTCGCTCAACTGCCGTCTTCTTTCCTATTCACTCAGTTTTTTTGAGTGAATAGGCTTAATAAGCTAGTGCGTTTTACCATCAACGATTGCATCACTGCTTACCATCAGGCGGGATTGCAGTCAAGCACTAGTTTATATAGCATAGCGGGCTATGTTGGGCGTGTCTCTGAAGGACCGCATCAGAAATGAGGTGATCCGACAGAGGACCAGAGTTACCGACATAGCTGAGAGGATTAACAAGCTGAAGTGGCAATGGGCTGGTCACATATGCCGCAGGACCGACAACCGTTGGGGTAAACGAGTCCTTGAGTGGAGACCGCGTCTCGGCAAACGTAGCGTAGGACGCCCTTGGGCGAGATGGAGCGACGACATCAAAAAGGTGGCTGGTAGTGGCTGGCGGAGAACTGCTCAGGATCGAGCTTGTTGGCGCGCCATGAAGGAGGCCTATGTCCAGCAGTGGACGAGTAAAGGCTGATGATGATGATGACTAGTTTATAACTAATAAAAAAAAAATCCTTCTGTAATTTGATGTAAGAAAAATGTCTTTTTTCCTGTTTCAGGTTTAAAAATGTACCAATGCGAGTACTGTACGGCTTCATACTATACATCTTCGAATTTGACCAGTCACATCCGCAGGCTACACATGAATGAGAAGTCCCATGACTGCAGTATATGCCAGCGAACGTTTTTTGACAGGACCAAGTTGAATAGACACCTGGACTCGCATTTAGAAATAAAGAGGTATGTCTGGGTGAACATTATCATCTAATCAGTAATCGGCGAATTGGCTTTCCTGTCTGTGAGTCTATTTATTTAGCATCTCCAACAATGGATGTACTTACACAAATCATGAAAAAAGTAAAAATGGACGACAATATTATCACGGAGGTGTTTTTTTATTTATTATTATTTATAAACTAGTGCTTGACTGCAATCCCGCCTGATGGTAAGCAGTGATCCAATCGTTGATGGTAAAACGCACTAGCTTATTAAGCCTATTCAGTCAAAAAAACTGAGTGAATAGGAAGGAAGACGGCAGTTGAGCGAGGTGATGCAATGTTTAACCCAACAACACGACCAACGATGCTGCGCCAGAGGATGATCTGGAGACCCTCCACGACTAAACTCCCGACACAACAACATTAGGCACACCGTACCCGGTACACATCGCAACACAACTGCTAAGACCCGTCCTCCGTACGGCTTCACCAGACATCATGCCGGAACACGACGAATCGCTTGGCGGCAAGACTTTGTCTGGTGGGTGGTAACTTATGCCGGCGGCTGATGTTGTTGCCTACCACCGAGAAAACGGAGGTGTACTCCTTCACTTCCAGGAGACCACAGCGTCCACAGCATGCATAAAAGAAATCACAGCTAAGCAAACAAAATTAAATGTTTAAAATAATAATAATAAAATTAAAATAAAACATATTCGGTAACATATATAAAACAAACTAAATACGTATATGAACAACATCAAAACCTCAAATTAAGATCAAAACAAATATCAAAAACTAACAACTAGTCTGGGCAATGTCGTACTGCTCTTGCGACTTTCGTGCCTAAAGCGCACTAATGTATAATAAAATAAACAAAAAACTTTCAATTTATAAACTAATCCATACTAATATTATAAATACGAAAGTATCTCTGTCTGTCTGTCTGTTCGGCTTTCACGCCAAAACTACTGAACCGATTGTAGTGAAAGGAGATTTTTCATTTTGGGCCGCCACTATGTAAGCTGTATAGATCAAAAGGAAAAAAATAAAAGATATTCTTAAAAAATACTCCTAAATTTATTTGAATAAAAATAGAAGTATATATGATTAATCACTTGAAACGTTTTATAGTGAGATAACTCTTTATTAAGGTAGCCATGACAGTGGTTATGACGTTTGATTGGCGACTTTGACAATTCTATTTTCTCGTTGTGTTCGTGTCGAGTGTTGATTTGAGTTGAATGTGTTTATATAATGGGCGGTATGTTCGGAATTCATGTTTTTGTTATTTTCGCAGTCATATGGTAGATAATATAGATACGATAGCCTTAACTACATTACACGTCAATCAAATGTCACTGTCAAAATCTTATTTCGCTTATTGCTGACCACCATATTTATTAATAGTTGTGTTGCACTCCTTGGCCGAGTTAAATTGAATCTGTATAAAAACTAAGCCAAAATATAGGAAATTAACATTGAAAATAGTTAACTATAGCGTAAATATACCTAGCATTAAGTGTACAATGTGCTGGCCCAGGCTCCATACATTTCTGAAACATCTCCTTTGGTACACAGATAGTCTAGAGCCTGAGATAGGACATAGGCTATAAAACATCCCGCTATGACCAATAGGAGCAGAGCAGGAACAAAAAATGTTGCGGAAACGGGGGCAAACGCGGACGTACTACATATTGCTCCCATTATTTTAACAGGCGCTTATTTTATATCAACAGAGCTCATTCGGCTAGAAGCTTATGCGGGTGAAACCGCGGGGCACAGCTAGTCCTACATAAAGTCAAACAGACTCTCAAGTCATGTCTACTGTCACTGAATAATGACCAGAGAAAGTTATCATATCTAATTCTTAAGATTAAAATAAACTCTTCAGATCAATAACTGCTACACACACATAAACAAGAACGCACACACACACGTCCGCACGCACGCACACACACACACACACACACACCCCCACACACACACACACACACACGCGCGCGCGCGCGTTTTTTTCTTTTAATTATAGACACTAATGCTTATTCGCATTCCTGCCTGATGGTAAGCACTTATCAATTGTTGATGGTAAAGCGGGCTAGTTTATTAAGAGCCTATACACTCAAAAAATTGAGTGAATAGGTAGGAAGATGGCAGTTGAGCGAGGTGATGCAATGTTAAACCCAACAACACGACTAACGATGCTGCGCGAGAGGGAGATTAATCTGGAGACCCTCCACGATCGAACTCCCGACACAGCAACATTTGGCGTATCGTACCCGGCACAAAACTCAACACAACTGCTCAGACCCGTCCTACGTACGGCTTCACCAGACATCATGCTGGAACATGACGAATCGCTTGGCGACAAGGCTTCGTCTGATGGGTGTTAACTTCTGCCGGCAGCCGATGTTATGGCCTACCACCGAGAAAAAGAATTATCAATATGCTTCAAAATTATTTAAATCGATAGTAATATCACAGTATAAAAATCATACAGTAGGACGACGCCTTTGATCTCGTGTAAAATGCAGACATCATCTAGACAGTAACGCATCGGCCAGGGTTGTCACAAATAAACAATATTTATGAAATTATTTATTTATTGCAGATCAACATATGTATTATATTTAATTAATTTGCTATTTTTACTAAGGGAACAACTCGAGATAGATTTAAGTTACTTAGATGGCATTTTCGTAACCAGCACCCTAATCCACCTCGGAATTAACACCCATATCATATTGTAAATATGTACTTAGATTTAAATTGGCGTCCGCCATCTTGGATTTCAAAAAGGATAGCTTTTTCGTAACAAGCACCCCAATTACATTTACATAAAATTGACACTCATATCAAATTATAAAACAAACAAATGAAGAAACAAACACGCGTCAGCCCTTAATGATAGATACCGAGCTACGAACATCGTTTTGTTCGCAACTCGGGTGCCGCTTACCCGCGTCTCGTCCCTCACACCCCGCACGATTGCTCTGTCTAGACGTCTTCGTCGGACGACTGTATGATTTTTAGACTGTGGTAATATTGTGTTGTTTGAGCTGAATAGACTTTACACTTATTCCAGGTTTGAATGTGACATCTGCCACGCCTGCTTCACTCGCCGATGTTACTGGAAAAAGCACCGCCTCCGTCAGCATGACATCGTCACCCCCCCTCAGAGACCTGGCAGACAGAAGATCAACCTGGTCATTGGAGAGTACCTGGGCACCAGCAAGCAAGACGCTATCGGAGAATACTATGCTAAAGATAATGCTGTGAAGAAGTTATAGCGATGGGAAGCCATCTGTCAAATTAGTTCCACATAGAGGGCGCTGATGTACTCTCACCAAAGATGATATGTCGCAAGGGTTGACGGATATGGTTGAAGTTTAGTACGAAAAGGGAAGTTTTTTTTATTTTATTTTTTTCAGTTTCAGGAAAGTTACATAAACAGTTAATTTATTAAGTTATATTTTATTATATTTCTATTTCCTTTGTTTTCTCACTGAACTGCCATATACGACAATCCTTACCTATTTTGGTGACTGAACGATTTTCACCGTCGCATTAATACGGCCTACAGTATGTACTAGTAGTCTAAGGCTTAGACCATACTGTAGGCCGTATTAATATGTTTTTTTTTTTTCTAAAATATTTACAATTAGGAGCAACATTCATGTTCGCTCTGTTTTATACAACGTTATTTTTAGTATTTGCGAAACCTGAAACAGGTGTCCAGTATTTTTATGTAAAGAATTTATGTATAAAATTTCAAAAAGCTATTATGAAAGATCACAAAGTTATGAGCTTGTTATGTTACTTGGTTGTTCCTACAAAAATATGGCCAACGCGCCGCGCTTAAGGCGGCGCCGCGCAGCGTGGGCTCTAGGACACTATGATCCGCTGTGAACTGTGACGTGCGCTCGGTAACCACACTGCAACATATTTTAAATACAATATGTAAAGAAAACCCTGTCCGATCCGTGAAGGTATTGTTAGGTATCGATAACTGATTCTAATAATGCCTACAGCAGGGCTAAACTTAAAAAAAATCTCCCTAAAAAAATAAATATTATTTCGAAAAAGCGAGGTAACTTAATGCATGTCCGGTAGGCAACACCTTAGGCATACATGCGCGGGTGAAGGAGGGCAGGGTAGGCGGCACGTGGTCGCATCGCTATTCGCTCCGTCACAAATGGTGTTGTCACTTTAAAGAAAAAAAAAACAAATTTTGGGAAGTTGGAAGATTATTTCAAAATTCATTACTATTGTCACTATGATGATTATGTAAAATTACATATTTTATTTGGTCATGTGTATACCATTTATTATCCTTTTGGGTCGAACGGGGTTTTCTTTACATATTGTATATTTGGGAAAAATATAACATGGTGTAAAAATTATTGCAATCGACTCGGTTGCTTATTCTGAATAAACTGTATTCAGGTTTAGTATAAAGGGTATAACGTTGTATAATACAAAAAAGCGATTTATTCCTTTATTATTATAAAGGTTGTATCTGACATCGACGCACAAACGAGTACCATGGATCCAGTACATGATTCTGAACCCCCCAATGGTGAAATTTTTCGTCGGCTTTTTCATGATTTAAAAAAAAATATGTAGTTTTTTTTACTTCAGACCATTCACAATTGCTATACTTTTATAACCCAATAAGATTTTAAAGTAAAAATTAAATAATTCGCTAATTACATAAAAAAGCGCAATGAAAACAAAACCCGAAAAACGATCTTATTAGCTGATTTAATAGAGTTCACATCAGGGATCAACGTCATACCTACAAACTCGCACGGCGGCACGCTTGCAACGTTCAAAAGCCGAGCCGACACTTTATTTTAAACACTGTATATTCTGTAACCGTTCATTAACGACATAAATGACTATCATAATTTTATTAGTGGCATGCGGTGTAGCCTTTTCGCGAAGTTTGCGTTACGATGTCAGATACACCCTGTATGTTGTTACGAACTTAGCACAAGGACTCATATAAGCAGTGGGTCGTGTCGTGTCCGGTATCAAGCCAGTGTTACGGACTCCTTTGTTCGCAAACTAGACAAGTTCAGTGCATGTGTTTCTTGCTATTTCATTCAGAAAAGGACAGAAGATAAAATATATTAGTTTAGTCCTGAGACGTAAGTTGACGTCTTTTGGTTGCTACGTCTAAACTGTCTATGGAGTTACGGCCCACTCTCTCTCACTGAGAGGAGGCCTGTCTCCCAGGAAAGGGAATATGATGTCTGGTGAAGCCGTACGGAGGGCGGGTCTGAGCAGTTGTGTTGCGATGTGTGGCGGGTACGATGCGCCAAATGTTATTGTCTCGTGAATTTGGTCGTGGAGAGTCTCCAGATCAATCTCCCTCTAGCGCAGCATCGTTTGGTCGTGTTGGTCTTGGGTTTAACATTGCATCACCTCGTTCAACTGCCGTCATCCTTCCTATTCCTAAGTTTTTTAAGTGAATAGGCTTAATAAACTAGTGCGCTTTACACTCAACGATTGCATCACTGCTTACCATCAGGCGGGATTGCAGTCAAGCACTAGTTTATAATTATTAAAAAAAAAAAATATTATTGACTGATCGTGTAATTCAGTAAAAGGTCAGACAAGTGCTATTGTAACTTAAGTTTTCTAAGTATATCTTGGACACCAATGGCTGATTACAAGGTGAAGGAAAACATCTTGAGGAAACCTGCGCTTTAAGTCTGAAATCGCCAACCCGCATTGAGCAAGCGTGGTAATTACCCTCAATCCTTCTCTGTATTAGAGGAGACCTGTGCCCAGCAGTGGGACGATCAAAAGGTTGATGATGATGATGTTTTCTTCCGTCGTTTTCTTAAAAAAATAGTAAGAAAAATCACAACAAGATAATTGATGGCATTGCCCAATAACGGATACATTGCCCCTTCACGTCCACTGTTTACCATGAGTCCTATCCTTTCAACTTTAGGAAGATAGACTCAATCAAAATCAAAAGTCTTATTCAAATCTGACTGAGAACCAGCACCTTTTAAACGTCAATATTACATAAGACAGTCCCCCAAAACGCCCATCCATCGACACTTCCTAGTGCCTTCGTTGGGAAGAAGAAATGGCGGAACAAAAGGCTGTCTCACTGTGCTCTACCGTCAGCTGTGTTACGCGCTCGGTAACGACACTGCAACAATTTCAAAATGTATTTGGGAAAAAATATAACATGGTGTAAAAATTATTGGAATCGATTCAGTTGCTTATTCTGAATAAACTATATTCAGGTTTTGTATAAAGAAAAAATAACGGTTGTATAAAAACAATTAGCTGTTTCATACATTTTGACCGTGTAGGTATTGCCCGTTTGTATGAAACAGCTGATTATAAGTCCGGCCAATCAGAGTGAAACTTATTTTAAAAAAGTGTTTAGTAATTTCTGTTATATTGGTAACAGAAATACCTACATCATCTTTAGCCTGGTGAAAAATAGATACACTATTGACTAATAAGGTCACGTTTTTACTCATTGCGGGCGGAACCCAAAAATACAAATCAAAATCGTTTATTTCAAATTAACCATCACTTGGTACTTTTGAATAGTCAAAGTCGGTTAGTTCAAGAAAAGTGAAGCTAAATTGCACGTTCCAAAGCGTAGATCTCTATGGAGAAGAACGTGCAAGAAACTCCATGGACACTCTTTTATAATCATAATATATGGGTTACATTTCTTCGTTACATATTTATGTTGCTTCTATCATGTGAGCACAATGTAAAATTAATTAAAATATAAAAATGAATTAAGCCCACTGGCAGCTAAGAGATGACCAGTCTCCACTGACGGCCCCCGTTCACCAGCATGACGCGCGCATCAGCCCCACCTAGCTCAACCATATTGAAGGGAACCAAATGACCTAACAACACGCGCCACCATCAGTAAGACATTTGAGTGAGCATGACAACTCTCAACTGCCAATCTCGCAATGTCAAACAAGTTATATATATATATATATATAAAAACAAACTATAGTCCATGATGCCTCACATTCACAAACTTATGGATTTTTTCATGGATTTTTCATTGCGGGCGGAACCCTAAAACACAACATGGAATTTTAGTCGGTATACAAGGATAGATCCACTTAATCTATCGAATAACTACTAAAGAATTTAAAAAAATATTATTATTAATTTTTGAGCTATGGTGAATGAACTCTGCTAAAGATGTCGCCGCTTCATTCCTCGTGCCCTTGGAACGCAAGACTTAGACTCGAGCTCGTGTATAGGCTGTTTCAGACCACATCATGCATCTGCTATACAGTAATAGGACGGGACTGAGTAGTTGTGTTGCAATGTGTGTCGGGTATGATGCGCCAAATGTTGTTGTGTCGGGAGTTTGGTCGTGGAGAGTCTCCAGATCAATCTCCCTCTGGCGCAGCATCGTTGGTCGTGTTGGTCTTGGGTTTAACATTGCATCACCTCGCTCAACTGTCGTCATCCTTCCTATTTCTAAGTTTTTTAAGTGAATAGGCTTAATAAACTAGTGCGCTTTACCATCAACGATTGCATCACTGCTTACCATCAAGCGGGATCGCAGTCAAGCACTAGTTTATAATTACACATAAAAAAAAGCATTTACATGTTTTCGTCAAGTATGAAGTGCAGTGAAAAGTGAATGTGGTGTCAATTGTTTACAGCAGCGATAATAGCGGCGATAAAGGTTTGAAAAATGCAACCAGTCCATCAGTATTTTCTTACGACATGGTCAAGTTCAACTATCGTCAGTGAACCGACTTTACAGATAACCGATTTTATTTAAATTATTTAAGATTTTTACTTTCCTAATGTTTAGTAGTTATTGGACAGATGAAGTGGGTTGTCTTTGTATGACAACTAAAATTCCACGATGTATAAAAACTAAAAAAAAATGAGCATATGACAAAATTTTATATTCAATAGATTTACAACTTTTTCGCCAAGGCATTTAGGTTCAAGGTTGATTGGGAACATTTACAGTTTCGGCTGAATTGTTGGCGTTTGTACCACGATGAAAAATGTTCAAATATACCATTGTTAGAGTGCTTCCGACTTCTTCCAAACTCCTGATAAATCTCAGGGTTATCAAACAGATAATTTTAAATAAAAATCCTATTTATTTTACTTTGAAAAAATGCGGGCTCTTAATGTTGATGAATAAGTACAGTTGACCTCATGTGCCGTGGGCGTACCCAGGGGGGCGCATGTGGGGGCAACTGCCCCCCCACCCCATGTATGAACATGTATGAACCCCCCTAATTAGTCATCATCATCATCCCAGCGTTAATCCCAGTCGCATCCGAAGCCGTCAGCTTTAGAGTCTGGGGTTCGTCTTACCAGTCCAACTGCTGATATGGCTAAACTTCGACATTTTCTATGAAGCGACTGCCGTCTGACCTCCACAACCCGAAGGCGACATCGAAGCATTGCAGTTAGACAAATTGTAGGACTTTTGAGGGCTCCAACAACCCGTAACGACTGCCACTAGATGTTCGTAGGGCAACCGGGACCAACGGCTTAACGTGCTTTCCGAGGCACGACCAGACCAGTACAAATATTCATATTCATGCATACAAATACTTGCACTGTGCGGGGATCGAACCCGCGCCACCTTGCGCAGCGGCCGCGTCCGCTACCGCTACGCCACGGAGGCTGTCAACCCCCCTAATTAGTAATGTATACTAATATATAAAGCTGAAGAGTTTGTGTGAACTCGCTAATCTCAGAAACTACTCATCCGATTTGTTTTTTTTTTTGCGTTGGATAGCCCTATAATCCAGGAAGGCTTTAGGCTATATAACATCACGCTGCGACCAAAAGGAGCGTAGCATATAATAAAAAACATACCGAAACCCAAGCGGGTGAAACGAGAGCGGGTACTTATACAGGATCATTTGCCCTACACTGACTACACTGCAAATACCTAATGTTTCAAGTAGAAGTGCTTGTGTAGTATTCGATCCCAATAATCTGACTTTACCCCCCCTCCCCCCTAACTTGCCCCCTCCAGCCTTAACTCCCCCAAAGCCCTAACTAAGCCCCAAGAAACTGGGTACGCCCATGATTCCATCTATCGTTGCTTTGATCTTCCTCTACTATTATAGCCATCGACATTCATATTCAAAACTTACCCCACTAGGCTTTTCGTCATTCCTCCGCATCACATGCCCATACCATGACTGACAAAGGTAAGTATATTTAATTTCAATCCATTGGGATTTTTATACAAATGTTCAAGGTTAACTATTCTGCCTATGGATTTGACCAAAAAGGAATGTAATACAGACTTCCAGATGATATTGCAAAATAAACTTTATGTTTAGGATCATAAAGTGCAAACTACTAAAACGAATTGTTCGCAAAACAAACTCTTGTCTGAATAAGACACCACTACGATCCGGACGAAGCGTTTCGCCTCGTCTTTACTACGTACGTCGAAGGATTGGAACAATTCACGTGCGGCGGTCATTCCATTTGACTACAATTTAAGTGTCTTCAAGGCTAAAGTGTATAGACTCGTGCGCTTTACCATCAACGATTGCATCACTGCTTACCATCAGGCGAGATCGCAGTCAAGCACTAGTTTATAAAATTAAAGAAGTGCCGTTTCATTTGATGTGACAGTCTGTTTCTGCATTTTTGTACCTTATGGCAATCATAATAAAGTTTATCTTGCAATGCCACTTTAATGGTTAGTAGTAAGTGGATTTTACACAGTAAATGTAAACGCAATAACTACGGTATTATGTACAAAATATATTGTTCAGTTATTTTATTTAAGATTAGGTTAAAGTATATAAATTATATGTTACAGCTGATTTTTTTGTTGTTTTAATAATTCTCCTCGTTCAAAATCAAAATCAAAGCATTTAATTCAAGTTAGCAAATTGCGGGTACTTTTGAATAAATAAATATATACGGACAACTTTCTATACTCAGACTCAACGATACTATATTTATAATAGATACATAAGTATAAAGATAAACATCCAAGACCCAAGCCAATTAGAAAAGATCGTTTTCCATCATGACTTGGCCGGGGATCGAACCTGGGGCCTCCACGTCGCAGGCAGGCGTGTTGATCGGTGCGCCACGGAGGTCGACAAAGAATTGTCAAATGAATGTTGAATGAATTGTCAAAGGGCTATATTTCATCGGGACACCATGGCGACGCAATCAGTTGCGCCACTGTGGTGTCCGTAAGCTACCCAACTAGACACCAGAGTGGCCACACCACACTGAAACAGTATCAAAATGGACCTTGACGAGACAGTACTACTTCTTTTCATCCTTATAACTCGCGCGAGTTAACTGTGCCTCGCTGGAATGCGACCCCTCTCCCGCTTCCCCGCGCGGCGCCCCGCATTCGCCGTAAGCGCTGAGTAGCGTTAGCATCTTTGTTACAATTGGGTTGTATCTTAAAAAATAATTATAGTCCATCAGATAGAGTTAAAAAACACATTGAACACGTATTTTTTATTTTTACTTTCATTCTAATACTTAGGAAAATATTATACTGATTTGAAATGTCGCATGACGTCACGCCTTGGTATATTTTGTACCACGGTGTGACGTAATTAGCCCTCACTCCGTAACTTTAACCTTTTGAACGTCAATCACTTCTATACAAGTACGAGATTTTCGTGCCCTCAGCGCCACTACTTGATTAGAAGTAATCACAGTTGAAAATAAATTTACGACTATTACAAGACCTTTTATTTTGTTTTTATGGAAATTTGCCCTGTTATCAACCATATTTTTAACTTTTTCACGTCATAATAAGTTCTTATTTGTTTAATTTTCAATAGAAACAAAAACGCCAGAAATTATTTTAATGCCCCCAGCGCCAATTACTTGATATCAAGTAAGCCAGTGATGGGACACGACGAAGACCTCGCTATATTTCATCTCGTCGAAATGATCATAAATACTATTATTGCAAGAAAAATGACGTAAATATATAATATTTTATAAATATTGTACACTTTAAACTAGGTTTTATTCACCTTAATCAAGAATTAATAGGTTTTCTAATCATTGTCGATAGTGAAACCCCGTTTGAAAAGCCCATCCCTACATAGTTAGTTAGTTGTCGGTCCGTACGCGCCACCGACTTGTATAGAAGGAAATCTGTGACGTCATAAGCGGACGGGTTTCAAGGTCATAGTGACTTTGTGCATTTTAGTGTAGTGCAATGTTTACATCTTGAGTTGGCGCACGTGTCCTTATAAAAAAAAATTGTGACTGTGAATATGACGAATTATTGCGAGTTGTTCAAGTCTGAATCAGAATTTTGAAATAGTTCGTCGTCTTGACATTCCGTTAAGTCGTCAACTTCCGTTTCAGGAATTTTCTTCACTTTTCTATTAGTTTCTACAAACCAGAAAAATAATTGCGAGTATTTAGCGATACCATTAAAAAAAGGTCTTGTGTAAAACAGACACTTACCCTCCATTTTATTTTATTTTTTAAAACGTAGAAAACCAAGTATTTAGCTTCTATTAATTGTATTTGTTGTAAGTAAACGAAATAAATTTTGCAGGAATCGGTTGAGTTTATGCACGTCTTAACTTGACCATAGTGAATATAAAATATATACCATAGAAATCTAGACATCCCTAGAACAGAAAGGATTTTGACGTGCCTCGAGCGCCAACTACTTGATATGAAGTAGAAGGATTACATTTGGAGACAAATAGGGATGTGCCTTGTAGAACACACGTCTAATAAATTTAAAATTCTTTTCTTTATTATGGGGAATATATCCAGGTTTTCATATTGTTTTTTTTTTTATGAAATAAAATAAAATATGAAATTACGATTACAGTTTTTAGTTAGCTTCGTAAATTGGTGAATAAACATTATTTTAAATGTATAATATTATTTGTCGATAGGACACTAATCTCATCCCTACGTTTTACTATAGATACGTTATACATTTGTAGTGTGGCGCAGGACACATCGCGTATTATATAGATGGGCGTTCAAAAGGTTAACACGCTAAATCTCAGTAGTTTTGCTTGGCTTTGGACTCAATGAACTGAACCAAAATTTAGGTTTGGGCAGATTTCCATTTCCTAAAGAAAGTCTGACCACCAGTTCTGCAATCAAGGGTATCGTATTGCCCAGAAACTTTGTTGAGAAGGAGCAGTGGTAGCCTGGTGGTATCAGCCGCGGCTTATAGGTCGTAGGTTTGAACCCCATCAGGCGCTTTACTTTGTGTAAATTAAATAAATATACAGCAATACCCCGACTTACGCTACCTCGACTTACGCGAATTCGGAGTTACGCGATTTAATTTTCTCGTCTGTTCTTTTTTTGTTTGAACTTTGAACGACGCGCAGTCAAGGGACAAGCGGCGGCGTTTGTTTCTGGCTCCCCCCTGCCCGCATTATTTTTCGTTCAGTTTACAACAGGCACATACGTGTAGTCTGGAATCGGCGCGTAGGTACATAAGTTACGATTTTGTGTTTTTTTCGTGCGTTGTAAATTGTATCCCGACTTACGCGAATTCGACTTACGCGGATAGCGCTCAGTCCCACCCATCGCGTAAGTCCGGGGTATTACTGTATACAGACAAATCACACAGATTGAGCTAGCCCCAAAGTAAATTCGAGACTTGTGTTATGGGATACTTTTTTTTTTTTTGACGCTGTGGGAATGCCTTTACGCACCGTACCCCGAAGGGCGTGTGTGGGAGTCGCCCAGCCGAAGCCGGGAATACCCGCTAAACCCACAGCGGCACTCCGGCATCGCCATAGTGGCGGGGGAGTGGGAAACTAGCGCAGCCTGAGCTACCTCTCCCCCGCCGGCGAAACCCGCCTAGCAAGGCGGGCCCTCAATTGCCTCTCCTAGGGAGGGGCCGTGGCCTCCGCGTGGTGAGCGATGTAAGGCGGGCGTCAGCACCTTCTCGTGCCTCACGCCCGCCGCTCAACTCAGGGGGGGAGAAAGCGGGCGAAATCCCGCCTTCTCCTGCCCCTACTAACTCAACCATACTATATTTTATAATAGACTAGCGGTCGCCAGCGACTTCGTTCGTGTGGTGTTAGTTATGCTCCGCTCCTATTGGTGGCAGCGTGATGTTATATATAGCCTAAAGCCTTCCTGGATTAATAGGCTATCCAACGCAAAAAGAATTTTTCAAATCGGACCAGTAGTTTCAGAGATTAGCGCGAACAAACAAACAAACATACAAACAAACTCGTCAGCTTCATATATTAGTACAGATACATTTATAGATAAACATCCAAGGCCCAGGCCAATCAGGAGAAGATCGTTTTCCATCATGACCTGGGCGGGGATCGAACCCGGGGTCTCCACGTCGCGTTGACCGATGTGCCACGGAGGACGTCAGAGGATTTCATCACCACTGCTATCAAAACGGTGAAGAAAAACTTCGTGAGGAAACCAGCATGTCCTAGAGCCAAAAACTTCGAAGACATGTGACATGTACCAACCCGCACTGGGCCAGCGTGGTAGATTACGGTCCACTCCCTCTCACCGAGAGGAGACCTGTGTCACAACAGTAGGGCTAGGGACATATTGTTATATTTGTTGTGAAGATCTAGAAAGACCAACCGCTTCGTGTCTCGGAAAGCCCACCAAGCCGTTGGTCCAGGATGTTATTCGCGGATCTTTGCATGGGCGTACCCAGGGGGGCAGGGAAAGGAGCTGCCCCCCCTCCCCCAGAAATTTCGCAGAACTAATTACTAAACAAAGTATAAAGGAGGACTTATCTCTAACTTTTAAATAAACCACGCAGTACAAAATGTACGGTGTAATTGCCAAAAATCACGTGCTGTACAAAGATTACCCAACCTAAAAATTTGACTTGCTCCCCCCCCCAAATCTAACTTGCCTTCCCCTGGGCCTGATCCTTGCCTTCCCCTAGGCCTGACTTGCCTTCCCCTAGGCCTGACTTGCCTTCCCCTAGGCCTGATTTGCCTTCCCCTAGGCCTGACTTGCCTTCCCCTAGGCCTGACTTGCCTTCCCCTAGGCCTGACTTGCCTTCCCCTAGGCCTGACTGCCCCAAGCATGCCAGAAGCTGGGTACGCCCAAGGATCTTTGGCAGGCAGTGGTTACGGATGGTCAGAAGTCCGAAAGTCTGACCTCCAGTCTTACCAACGGGTATCATATTACCCACTAACTGGGTTGTGAAGGTCAGATAGACAGTCGCTCCATCTAAAATACTGGTATTCAGTGAAATCCGGTCAGACTGGAAACCACCCCAATATAGTTTGAAAAGGGCATGGTAGACGATGATGGTTTCAATTTCCTAAAGAGCCTAAAACATCAGGGAGTGGACCGGCATCATCATCAACCTTTTTATCGTCCCACTGCTGGGCACATTTTTTTTCTTTTTTTGATATGGCATCTCGTAGGTGGCCATTAGAGGCCGTAACTACTTAACCGGACTTTCCTGTGGATGCCTTAATTAAAATTAAAGCCTCCAGCCAGGGGCACTTAAAACTAAATTAAAATTGGGCGACTCCGCACTAAGGGCACCCCCTGTAGGGTACGAACCTCGGCTTAGGGCGTCGCTAGAGAGGACAGCAAGGGACGGCTGGATCGAATGTAGTCTGCTGGGCACAGGGTTCCTCTCATACAGAGAAGGATTGAGCGTAATCACTACGCTTGCTCAATGCGGGTTGGCGATTCCAGACTTAAAGTAGGTACAGGTTTCCTCAAAATGTTTTCCTTCACCTTTTAATCAGTCATTGGTGTCCATGATATACTTAGAAAGGACCGGCATTACTTCCGCCGAAAAACTGTTCCGACTAGCGGTTGACATAACCGAGTACAAGAAGCTGACGGCTAACCTTCAGGATTGAAGAGGCACTGGAAGAAGAAGAAAGAGCCTGAGTTTGAACCTATGATCTACAAATGCCTATGTCTCGGCCCTTATCATTGAGCAGGCGCAATCTTCAAGCATAGCATTCAATTAACACAAAGTGATAAAGTTAGTAATTGCACTAACAATCAATTTGAACTACGTTTTAAAACAAAATTAAAATAATTCCATTCCTTTTCTTTTTTACCGAGTTCTTAGTTGCTCTGCAACGGGTGAACTGACAGGTTTTCTTGAAGAAAAATGCTGAGGTACCTTCAGTTTTTTCTGGTAAGTGGGCAGTTTTCCAAGACATAATTGGGTTGTACCCTAAAAAATTATTTAACGTCCTAATGGACGTTAAATTAAAAAATATTAAACACGTATTTTTTTATTTTTTCTTTCATTCAAATACTTAGGAAGATATATTGATTTGAAATGTCGCATGACGTCATGCCGTGGTACAAAACATACCACGGCGTGACGTAATTAGCCCCCACTCCGTAACTTTAATACGCCATATCTCAGTAGTTTTTGGTAATTTCGACAAAATAAAAAATACGGGTCTTCATTTTTATTATTATAGACGGACTAATTATTTTTTTGATTTTCATACCTTGAATACATCCCTATATCCGTCTGGTCGGTCTTGTCAAATTTAAATGCTCTGTGGCAAGTTTACCTGGGTCTCTACGATTGGTCCAGATTCCCTTTCACAAAATAAAGTTAATTTAACTTCAGTGCACCTTTTCCTTTTTATTTCTCGGTGGTAAGCCATAACATCGGCTGCCGGCAGAAGTTACCACCCACCAGACAAAGTCTTACCACCAAGCGATTTGTCGTGTTCCGACATGATATCTGGTGAAGCCGTACGGAGGACGGGTCTGAGCAGTTGTGTTGCGATGTGTGCCGGGTACGATGCGCCAAATGTTGTTGTGTCGGGAGTACGGCTTCACCAGACATCATGCCGGAACACTACGAATCGCTTGGCGGCAAGGCCTTGTCTGGTGGGTGGGTAACTTCTGCCGGCAGCCGATGTTATGGCCTACCACCGAGAAAACTTTAGTTAAGAAGTTGACAGTTTTATAAATAAATCTGACAGATTGTAGCAGGTTTATCCAGGAATACCAGGAATCGGTTCCATTACCTATTTTTGTAGTCTACCTTACCGACACCTTTATTGTCTAACACTTATAATCATAATCAGACAGCCTCTGTGGCGTAGCGGTAGCGAACGCGGCCGTTGCGCAAGAAGCGCGGGTTCGATCCCCGCACAGTGCAAATATTTGTATGCATGAATATGAATATTTGCACTGGTCTGGTCGTGCCTCGGAAAGCACGTTAAGCTGTTGGTCCCGGTCAGTGGCGGCGTAGCATAGGTTGGCACCCGGGGCGACTTTCTATTCGAGCACCCTTTTTTTGTTTGTTAGTATGGGAAGTCATCAAATTACTTCTCCCGCTCTGGGCGGAGCGGAAGGGTGTGTCAGACTTTTACTGACTAAAACCCACCCGTGTTTCTTCACTTGCCTGTAGGATGGCCAAGGCCACGGTTTCTTGTTTAACCAACCCGAAACCCTGACCCAGGAGGCATCGGTCTTCGTGGACCCCGTCACGATGTGCTGACATCTCTTTGAGGCGCGCGTGAAACACGACGCGTCGTCGACTCGGGCCTGGTCCTTACCGGGCGGCGAGCTGCCCACTGCTCACCGCCCGCAGGCCCGCGCCTACGGTGGCCAGGAGCTCAATGTTGTCTTCCGTTGCGGCGGCTAGTGGCGTGAGGGCGCTAGGATTCCCGTTGCCTCACTGCCTCCTCCTTTGCCAGCATTACTGCTTCGCAGAAGGAGGTGACGGCCTGCCATGCACTCTCGCTCCGGACCATGGCCTGGACCAGGGTCAGACGCGAGAGATCGCCGCCGATCGCCGCTACGAGGACACGGCGGTGCTCTACCCAAGCCGGGCAGACCTCCACCGTATGCTCCATCGTGTCCTCAGGGCGATCTACACAATGGCCACACCCTGGCGTTTCTTCCTGCCTTATACAGAACCGGAACCTCCCGAAACAACCGTGTCCGGTGAGGACCTGCGTCAGGCGGAAGGTGAGGGCGCCGTGGCGCCTCTCTAGCCACTCCTCAAAGAGGGGACTTACCGCCGCTATTGTGGCGTGCCCAACTATCGAGCACCCTCAAAATAAAACGACAAATATTAAACGTGTTTACGTGACTTTATTTTGCAAAAACACTCAATGACATTATCATCGGAACTCCCTCCGAACCTTGGATTTATGCCCCCGATAACACCTGAGGAAATCCAAACTGCTCTTCGTCGCATGGCGAATCGGAAAGCTGTCGGAGCTCACGGAGTCCCCATTGAGGTCTGAAAGGGGATGGGTCCTCGCGGTGTGGGCATGTTAACGAACTTCCTGAACCGCGTGCTCCTGTACGGCAAAATCCAGAACAAATGGAGGCTGAGTATTATCACTGCAGTCTTCAAAGGCAAGGGCTCGGTACAGGAGTGTGGTAATTACCGCGGTGTAAAGGTCATGTCCCACACCATGAAGATCTTTGAGAGGATTTTAGACACCCGGATCCGGCAGGAGTGTGCTGTCTCGACGTGTCAATATGGGTTCCTTCCAGGTTACGCAATCATGGAGCCTATCTTCTCCCTTAAGATCACCATGGGGAGATACAGATCGAAGATCACGCCTCTGCATATGCTGATCTGGTGGGCACTAAGGTCCAAAGTGGTACCAGAAGCCTATGTTGACATAATTCAAGACATGTCAACACACCCCATTACCCTAAACCCTTAAACACTTAAACCCTTCCCCATTACCGTCGGAGTTCACCAAGGCTCCGTCATTAGTTCGTTTCTGTTCAGCGTGATATTGGACGTCTTGTGAGACAGCATCAAGAATTCACATGAGCAACCTCCCTGGCTGCTCATGTATGCTGATGATATCGCGCTGGCAGACGCGGACAGGGAAAGGTTGGTGCGGCGGGTGTATGTGTGAAAGAATTCGCTTGAGAACAGAGGTCTTAAACTCAATGTGGCGAAGACGGTGTACATGATCAGCAACACGACAGACCCTATGTCTTTGTGCATATGCGGAGACATGGTTGAGTGTACAGACCAGTTTAAATACTTAGGGTCTGTGCGCCAAGCATCCGGTGACATTGATTGCGACGTTAAGGCACGAAATTTCGCAGCTTCGCAAAATTGAGGTCACAGGTGTCATTTGTGACTCCAAAATGCCGGTAAACCTTAAGGGACAGGTCTATAAGACCATCATTAGACCTGTTCTTTTGTATGGCAGTGAGGCGTGACCTGTGCTTGAGCGAAACAAGCAGGAGCTGCGTGTCACGGAGATGAATATCCTACGGTCGATTTGTGGAGTTATGCGGAAAATCCGCATCAGGAACTCCCGCATCCGTCGCATTCTTCGTGTCCGTGACAGAGCAGACAAACTGCAAGAGGGTCGCCTATGCTGGTACGGTCACGTCTTACGAAAACCGAATGTTACGTGGGTAACAAATGTCTTGACATGGGCCGGAACAAGCGAGGTAGATCAAAGAAGTGTTGGCTTGACGTTGTTAGAGATAACATGCGTGTCAACAATCTCACCCCACGGGATGCCAGAGATCGTGCGAAATGGAGGAGTAAGTGTAGGAAAGCGGATCCTGGGCTCCAACGCGAAAGCCGCGGATGCAACCGGGATTATACGCTGAGATGATGATGACTCAATGACATTATCAAAATTTACTTTCGTCTCCTTTTCAATGGACAATATGGATAGACTGGAAAGTCGTGTTTGGCTCATTGTAGATCTTGAGTAAGATTTTGTCACCCCTTGATGCTTGGCACCCGGGGCGGACCGCCCCCACCGCCCCCCCTTTACGCCGCCACTGGTCCCGGTTGCCATACGAACATCTAGTGGCAGTCGTTACGGGTTGTTGGAGCCCTCAAGAGTCTAGCAATTGGTCTAACTGCAATGCTTCGATATCGCCTTCGGCTTGTGGAGGTCAGACGGCAGTCGCTTCACGGAAAATATCGAAGTTTAGCCAAAATCAGTAGTTAGACTGGTAAAGCGGACCTCAGACTCCAAAGCTGAAAAAGCTGTGGTTGCGACTGGGATTAACGCTGAGATGATGATGATGACTTTTAGTCATAATCAGCAGGACCTTAATTGTGTTACGCAATTACCCTGCAGGTTAATTACGTAACACATTATCAGTAGCAATGGATATCATTTTGACAGTTCAACAACATTCATTGCGTTATTCACATTGTTGAGCAGACACAATTTTTGAACATATGGACCAATGGATTAGCAAGATGCTTCAAAATTATTAATTTGATAGTAATTGTCGGTTACGTAATTAGGGTCCTGAATCATTTTTGAAGTATGTTCCTAATCCATGGCGCTAATTTTTTTTTTATATATACTTAAACTAGCGCTTGACCGCAATCCTGCCTGATGGTAAGCAGTGACGCAATCGCTGATGGTAAAGCGCACTAGTTTATTAAGAGCCTATTCACTCTAGCCTTGAAGACACTCAAATTGTAGTGTGACGGAAACACCACCGCTGGCAAATTGTTCCAGTCCCTCGATGGTGGATGGTGGAACGGAGATGGGGGAATAACATCATGCAATTCCCCTGCACACTCACTAGAATTCATCCTATAGAAGACCGAAAGGCTGGCTACTCTATGCCTGTGACTTTGTGTGTGTGTGTTTTGGAGACCGTTTCGAGTTAAATCTGGGTCGCCAATCAGCCTCTTCGCACGCCCCTCCACTGAATCCAAAGTAGCCAGGTGACATTTCGCAGCACCAGCCCAAATGTGGCTGCAGTACTCCACACACGAGCGGTCCTGTGCTTTGTACAACAATATGCTGTAGCGGTACCTATCTACAACGCTACATGCGAACAATACGTCATACTGACGTCACGTGAATCCTGCTTTCCTGCCTCAATGTGTAGTAAAGGTGAGCGACGCCTAGGGCTTTGGCCCCCTGGTCGCAGACTCTAATTTTATCGGTCCGCTACTGTGGACGTCTTACTCTGTTCGGCTGCAATGGCCTGTGAGACTTGGTGACGTGCGTGAGTTGCGCACGTCTGTGGATGATTGCAATGTGTTTTTCTGTAGGCGCGCTATAGAACCCACTCACGATCCTGCTTTCTTCACGACACCTCGGCGGTTAGTCCCCGCCAGGTGAAACCCCCAGTTTCCTGAGGGAAGCCCAGCGGAGGACGACCAGCGACAGACTCGACGCTCCTACAGAATGGATTCCTGCCTCAGCTTTGCACGCTGCTCTTTATACCTCCACGATTCACAAAGTGAAAAAAAAGATACTCAATGAATATCGTTGAGCTGTCAAAATGCCAACCAGTGTTACCAACAGTTAACTACACAGTTTACTACGCCCCAGATGGTATTAATTAAAGTTATTTTATACTAGCTATGCCCCGCGGATTCACCCGCGTAAGCTTCTAGCCGAATGAGCTCAGTTGATATAAAATAAGCGCCTGTTGAAATAATGGGAGCAATAAGTAGTACTTCCGCGTTTGCTCCCGTTTCCGCAACATTTTTTGTTCCTGCTCTGCTCCTATTGGTCATAGCGGGATGTTTTATAGCCTATGTCCTTTCTCAGGCTCTAGACTATTTGTGTACCAAATTTCATTACAATCGGTTTAGTAGTTTTGGCGTGAAAGCCGGACAGACAGACAGAGATACTTTCGCATTTATAATGTTACGGGCTAGGGGTACTTAAACGCCGGTTAAGGGTTACGAAGTTTATTAGCAACGAAGGTACAGACGATCGTAGGCAATGACAAGTAGAATGTCGCTGACGTTGCACCGAAGTCTTCCCTTACGTCCACGAAGTCCGTGTTGTAAACACACAATAACAGTACAGATGTTACTTCACGTAGTACTCGCAGTCCTCGTTACAGTTGTCGCAGTAGGTATTCTCAAAGATCGCTTCTTAACTATCGCTGTTTTCGTATCGCTAGTCGAGTGTAGACTGACCGTGCGCTTCGTGGTCCTCTCAGCGACCCCGAGTTGGGGGCGCAAGGAGACGGTTTGGGGGCTCCTTAATGGCCCCGTGACCGTGGAGTCGGTCTCTCGGCCTCCACAAATGGAGACCCGTCATTGGGTTGCATCCTAGGGGTGCTGTAATTCTGTCTTCGCACACCTAGGTCGACGCCGCGAGGGTGTGCCTTCCCTCCGGCGGTGGACGGTGTGCTTTGTTGTGTGTAGCTGTAGGAGCGCCTGAAGTGTTTCACGACGCCCGTGCGATCAGACCCCTACCAGGTTGGATCACGGGTTACCCCCGTGAAGGCCCAGCAAGAGTCGATCAGCGACCGGGCGTCGGCTTTGGTTGGCGCTCCGCTACAGCGGGTGATTACCCCGACCCCCTAACAGCTCAACCAGCTATGTACAGTAGGCTGCGAGGGTACGGGGGGTAGTGTGTGTAACGAGCGGTTTGTAGGTGTGTGTTCACCGCTCGTACGGTATTCTGAGTGTGTACCTGCATGTGGAGTAGTGCATGTGTGTTCGTCGCGTGCATAGCGCCTATATGAATACAGTCCGCAAATGCGTACGGCGGCGTCGTGTTGCGAATGTATAGTGTCTATCCTTGTCTGAGTAGGTCACGTGTATTTGTGTTTGTGACCTACCCGGGTGTCAAATCCGGTAGCGCGACGTCTGCTATGAGGTCGCGCGGGAATCTCTTCTTATCGGGAGGCCTCGCGTGCCAGGGCGCAATGTCTTTAATGTGGTGGAGCTCGGAGGTGCTGGCACGCGAGAACATCCCCTTCGCCAGGCGGACGACGAAGTCATCGATGCTCTCGACACGCAGGTCCCTGCTAATAACCGAGTTCCTCACGTACCGGGAGCTTGGACGATCTGACGCAGCGTGATGTTCTGCTGCGTCCGGAGCTTCTTTCTGTGTGTCTCGGCCGTGAGGGCGAGCCAAGCCGGGGCAGCGTATGTAAGCTGCGTCCGCACGTAGGTCTTGTAGATCCCCAGCTTGACTCGCGTGGAGAGGCGTGACGAGAGCACCGGGCGTAGAAGGTTTCTACTTACCTTAAACCGCGCGACGGTGTCGCAGACGTGCGGGCCCATGGTGAGCCGGCTGTCGAGTGTGACCCCCAGGTATTTGGCGGTCCTGGTCCACTCGACCTCGGTCCCCATGAGCCGAAGGTTCGGTGGATGAAGTCCGCCTCGTGCCGTGACGATCATAGTCTGCGTCTTACCTGCGTTCACCGACAGTCTCCACTTGCTGAGCCAGTCGGGGAGGTCGTCCAGAACGCGCTGCATTTTGATGGCCGCGTGGTTGGCCGACAGCGACGTCGTGATATACGCGGCGTCATCTGCGTACAGCGCGAGGGTTGCAGTGTGCGTGGCGGGGATGTCGTCGGTGTATACCGCGTACAACGCAGGCGAGACGCAGCTTCCCTGCGGCACGCCCGCTCCAATGGGGCGCGCGCTCGATGACACGTTCTCCACCGAAACCTTGAATGTCCTGTCTTTCAGGAAGGAGGAGACCACCTGTATCAAGCGACGAGGCGCGGTGGTCTTGGTCAGCTTGTAAATAAGGCCGGCGTGCCAGACCCGGTCGAATGCCTTTTCCATGTCGAGGAATACTGCAGCGGCGTACTCCCTCTTGTTCATGGCCGCGGTGAGTGTGTGCAGTACCCTCGACAACTGGAGCGTCGTACTGTGTTCCGCCCGGAAGCCAAATTGTTCCGGGCGGGGCGTGGTGTGCGGCAGCAGGTGTTGCAGCAGGAGTGCCTCAAACACCTTGGAGGTTGTGGAGAGGAGCGTGATCGGCCGGTAGCTTTCCGGCTTTGAGATGTTCTTCCCGGGCTTGGGCAACATGATCACCTTCCCCTGCTTCCAGCAGTTGGGGAAGGTTCCGGTGCGGAGTATGCCGTTATATAGGCGCGCTATTGCCGCCACCGATTTCGGTGGCAGGTGTCGGAGGGCGGTGTTTGTAATTCCGTCCGCACCGGGTGCCTTTCTGGGCTTAGTGCTCCTTATTGCCCCCAGTACTTGGCCCGGGGAGAAAAATATGGGGTCTTCGTCTGGAGCTACCGGCGTCTTGAAGTACTCTCCAAGGTGTTGCTCCACTGCTGCGACGTGGTCCAGGGCGTCTGTCGGGTTCGGCGTGAACTGACGCTCCAGGTGCTCGGCGAATATTTCGGCCCGGTCGGCCGCCGTGTAGCGTAGCGCCCCGTCGCTGTTGCGTAGCGGGCGCACCGGGGCTGGGGTATTATTTAGGCGTCGGCACAGCCGGTGTACCGACGCCCAGTCGCCGTCTGCCGAGTCTATAATGTACTCCCAGCTCTCCGATGCGTGCGCGTGTAGCTCGGCCTTAACCTTGTCCGTGACACGATTGAGCTGGTTCTTAATAGTGGGGCATCTTGTTTGTTGCCACCGCCTGCGCAGACGCCTCTTGTCGGCGATCATGTTGGCGATGTGTGCGGGGAGCTTCTGGTAGCGCCCCTGTGACGCGGTGGATGTGCATGTCGCCGCTTCCAAGGCGCTCTTGATGCAGGCGGTGAGCCCCTCAGCCAACTCGTTCACGTCCAAGGCGTCGGCGACGGGCCGAGTGGGCGTGGTGGCCTCCATTACCTTCCTGAATTTGTCCCAGTCCGTGTGTCGACGTGGCGCCGGATGGGCAACTCTGGTGGTGTGGTCAGTCAGGCGGACGAGCACTGGCTGGTGGTCGGACTTCAGCTCGTCGTCCAGCACCTCCTGCGCGATCTGGCAGGTGAGGCCCTGGTGTACGACGATGTCCAGCCCATCGGGTGTATGTGCTACGTTGTCTGGGTAGTGGGTCGGCGTCTCCGGTCCGGACACGTCGTATCCTTTGGCCTCCGCGTCGGCGAAGAGTCGTCGGCCCCCCTGGTTAATGGTTCCGCTGTTCCACGCCGGGTGCTTACAATTAAGGTCGCCGGCGATGATGGTAGGATGTGGTGAGGCTAGCAGCGTGTGTATGTCGCTTGTGTTGAGCGGTTTCTGTGACTGCTTGTATGCCGCGTACATACACACGTGCCTGCCGGCGACATGCAGCTGCACACCCAGCGCTGAGATGCTGCTGAGTGTTGGGGGCGGTAGCTCCTGGTGGACGACTCTTCGCTTCACCAGCACCACCAGGCCTTGGGAGATCCTGTGTCGCTGGCTGTTGGTCTCATTGTATTGCCCATCCTTCTGGTAGACGTGATAACCTGGGAACTTGACCGTGTCCCCAGGTCTCAGGAGCGTCTCGCTGATGAGCGCCACGTCGATGTCCTGTTCCTGCAGGAGAGGACGGAGGAGCACGACCTTCTCCCTGAGGCCGCGGGCATTCCAGTGAAGTATTCTCACCGGCTTAGACATGTCTGTTTAACATGATCAAGTCTGTTATGCCGGTGAGAACAACTGGCACCGGGTCCTGACCCCTGCTGAGCGCCAGCAGGATGTCCTGAAGGACCCGGAGAGCGGCCTCTATTATTGTAGACCCGGGGTGTCTTTCCCCGGGTGCGCCCGCCGACAAGGCGGTTTGTTGTTGGGTTTGTTTTGGTGGCGGCGGCCGACTACGCCTCTCCTGAGCGGAGCTGCTCGGCGCGGCGCCGCGGACCATCCGACTCACAGTACTTTGCGAGCTTTTGGTCGGCTGACAGTGGCGGGGTTGGCAGCGGCGTTGGTCGTGTTGACCTTTTGCCGCCGCGTCCTTTCCTCCTCCGTCCTGAGGAGGTGGTGGCCGCGTTGCGCGCTGGTGGGTCGTTGGCGGCCGCCATCAGGGTCGCCGATTGGGTTTCCCCTAGCGGCGTCGGCTGTAACGGCCTCTCTGCGGCCGTGTTTGACCGGCGCGTGTTTCCGGTGATGGCGACCGTGCCCGCTCGCTTGTTGCGCACCTCCTTGCGCATTACGGGGCATTTGGTATGATTTGCGGGGTGCGCCCCCCCGCAGTTGATGCAGGTGGCGGGCTCCTCCCTTGGCCGCGGGCACTCTCTGGCCACGTGACTCCCGCCGCACCTGACGCAAGCGAGCGGTCTGTGGCACTGTTCAGAGGAGTGCCTGAACTGCTGACATCTGTGGCATTGTGCAGGCCCCCTCTTGCCACGCCACGCTTCGATCCTTACACCGGGCATGCAGAGGATCTCCCTTACCTCATAGATGCCCGGCAGAAGGTTCGGAGTCTTCTTGAGTACGGCGTGGAAAATACAGCCGGGTCGTCCTTGTCGCGCCTTGATGACGCGAACATACTCCGGCTGGAACCCCAGCGCGCGTAGGTCCTCCTCTATGTCTGCCGGCGCCGTGTCCGCAGGCAGCCCCCTTATGGCCACCTTGTGGCTCCGCTCCGCTGGTAGCGAATAGGAAAACCAGGGGATGTTTTCCTCTTTTTCGAGTACCGTCAGATACTTTTGTATCAGACGGTACTCGGTGTCCGTCTGCGGGGTGAACTTCACCCCCTCCCCGAACGGTCTGGCACTGGGGGCACGCCCCAGTTTTCCTTTTAGGACGCGAAAATGGTGCGCCCACTGTGGGAGTTTCTCCACCACCAGTGGAGGGTAGCGCAACTTTTTCTTAGCGCCCGTTTTTCCTTTCCGTCGGTAGATTTTGCGTCTACCGTCGGATTATTTTTTTCCTCCGCTCGGCCAGGAGGGGCTGAGGGAGGGGGGGCTGCGGCGCCTGTTGCTCCTGCAGGATTGCGCGTCGCTTCCGAGAAGGTCTTGAGGGGCGACTCACCTTTACACTGTCGCTTCGGCGCTTCTTCCTGCTCGTCCGGGCTCCGCTGTCTACGTTGAGCTGCGCGGGCAGGGGGGGCGGCTTTAGGTAGTAAGGTTCTTACCTCTTGACATCCGGCCTTGGACAGGTCCGGTAGCGACGCGCTGGGTGCTCGGCGTTCTAAGCTTGTCAAGGGGATGATGGCGCCTTTTACCTGGTGTTGGTTGGCGTTGGCGTTGTCGTTGTCGTCGTCGTCGCTGCTCCCGTCCGACGACGCCTCCGATTCGCTCGTCCCGGGTGAAACCAGCGACCTCGACGACTGTGCGCCGGCGTCGCGGCGCCTTATATAGCCCAGCTGGTCGAACATTCCAGATTCCTCTAGACGTAATAATAATAGCACATAACTTCGAGGTCACTCGGAAGTACCTACGGTAATTCCCGGAAACGGGTTTCTAGAAATTTCGATGTCGACACTTTGTTGACAAAACTGTTGAGACCTGTACCATTCGATAGGCCGTCCTAAGTCTAGTAATGCGTTTTATTATTGTACCTAGAAAATGTCTAGATCTGGCGAAATAGGGCTCAAAAGTGACACACTGCATGTCACGCGATATTGAACCTTATGCCATCGACATAAGGTCCATTCGTAACATTGCCCCCTTCTTAGTCATGCTCGTCCCGAGCATGATTTGATCCATAATAGCGAGCTAGGCGGTCTACGTGTACGACCTTCAGCTTCCCTCTAGGTCCTTTCTTAATCCGGTAGGTGACATCGTTTATTCTGGTTACTATCGTGTACGGACCCTCCCATTTGACTTGGAACTTTGGACTCTTTCCTTTTCTTCTAATGGGATTATGTAACCATACCAAAGTCCCCTCTTCAAATCCGGGCACGTTAGCTTTGCGGTCGTATCGGATCTTCATCTTCTCACTGGTTTTCAGACCATTCTCTCTCACTAGCTCATGTATTCCATCTAATTTACGCCGCAGGTCGGCCACATAGTCGACGGCTAGGATAGGAGTATCAGGAGGTGTTCCGGTTAGTGCATCTATGGGTAGTCTAATTTCTCGGCCGAAGTTGACTTTCGCCGGTGTGCAATTTGTGCTATCATGTGTTGCTGAGCGGTATGACATTAAAAAGAGTGGAATGTATTGGTCCCAATGCCTTTGATGTTCTTCCACTACTTTGGCCAAATGATTCTCCAACGTCTGATTGAATCTTTCGACCATTCCATCTGACTGTGGGTGATACGGTGTAGTACGAGTCTTATGTATCCCGAGTAGTTGGCAAACCTCTTGAAATAGTGAAGACTCGAAGTTTCTACCCTGGTCAGAGTGTAACTCCAAGGGAACGCCAAATCCACAGAACACCTCGTGAACTAGCTTTTTGGCGACTGTATGAGCTTCCTGGTTAGGTACTGCAAAAGCTTCTGGCCATTTGCTGAAATAGTCTTGCATGACGATGATATACCTATTCCCTTCTTCAGTAACAGGAAATGGCCCAGCTATATCGACAGCAACTCTTTCCCATGGTGCACCAACATTGTACACTTTCAGCCGACCTCTGGCTCTCGTTTGCGGTCCCTTTACTGAGGAGCAAGCTACGCATTTTCTACACCAGTCCTCTACGTCTTCGCGGCGATGCACCCAATAGAATCTTTTCCTCACCTTCTCCAGGGTTTTCTTTACTCCTAGATGTCCTCCGGATACTCCGTCGTGCACCTGTCGTAGCACTGTCGCGACCTTATCACAGGGGACAACGATCTGTAAGGTGACCTCCTGTCCACTGGGCGATTCCCATTTCCTCTTGAGAACTCCATTATCAATTATCAGGCTGTCCCACTGAGCCCAGTAACTTTTTACTGTTGGGCTAAGCGCTGATATTTCACTCCAAGCGGGGCTCTGGCCACGTTGTTTCCATTCGATTACTTCCTTCAGATCACTATCTTCCTTCTGTGCGTCTTCCAATGATTGATTATCCCAATCTTCATCCAAAGTGTTCACCTGGATAATCCGCAAGTTCTCTGTCTTTTCCTGTTTGCTTTCTTCACCTCGGTCCTTACTCCCTGAAGTTAGCTGGCGGCGGCGGTCCTTTTGCCTTGCCTTTTTCTCGAGACGCTTCTTGTTACGCGCCTCGTCATCGACTTCCTTGTCCCGCCTTGCGTCTGCCTCACTCCACGACCTTCCGCGCGACTGCTCGCGCTCTTGTTCTCGCTTGCCGGAACATTCGCGTTCCCGGTCTCGGTCTCGCTCCAGGTCCTTGACGCGTTCCCGCTCTCGTTCAGCGGGTCGCTCGCGGTGCCCGCTCCGGTCGCTCCGCTCACACCACTCGACTCGCTCGCACGGGCGCTCGGGCTGGACCTTCGCATCGCGCTTGCGCCACGTCATCACCGGGACCTCCTCACGTGACCAAGAAGTTCTTCTTCCCTTGGCCTTCCTGGGACAATCAATTCGAATGTGCCCCTTTTCGCCGCATTCATAGCAAGTTGGTCCTCGTCGGGCTTTTATATGTGCGGTCACTTCTCGAATGCGGTCGTGTTGTGGGCCATCTTGACGTACTGCTTCCACCTCCAGAGCATGCGTCAAAGCTGCCTTCAGGGTCTGATGGTGACCCAGACGTACAGCAGCCCTGACTTCTGCATCTCGAATCCCATCGGTAAAGAATCGTAGAGTAGTAGCGCCAATTACTCCGGGCGTTGAAGCATACGCCCTCCGAACAATACGTTCTATTTCCGTTGCCCACTGTTGCAGACCCTCATTGCTCTTCTGTGTGCGGTCACGGAGTTGAGCCCTGTAGACATGTTCGAGATGTTTCTCTCCATATCTAGTCTCCAACGCTTCTAACAGACAGGCTAGGGTATTGCAATCGCCGGAAATATTCTCGAGGATTCGTACGGCATCACCACACAAAGCAAGCATAAGGGCCGTTAGAGCTTGATCGTCGTCCCAATTGTTGCCTTTTGCGACCTTTTCAAACTGTAGACGGAAGGCCACCCATGACGTTGTTCCGTCAAAATGAGGTACCTTGAAAGTCGGCAAAGCATTGGGCACCGGTACCACACCTCTAATAACTCCTTTTTGTACCTTCTCATGCAAAAATTCTACTTCCTTCCCAAACTCCATGATAGTATTGTCTAGTTTCTCCATACGCGCATCTTGTTTGTCTATGCGCGTGTCTTGCTGGTCCAGACGGGCATCTTGTTGAGCTGTTTTTATTCTAAGTTCGTTGACCTCTTCTTTGGTCTTTTCCCACTTTTCATTAAGTTCTAGTACCAGTTGCTGGGATTTTTCTATTTTTGCCTGGGTTTTTGCTTGGGATTTTGCTACACTTTTGATTTGTGCCTGGATTTCTGCCTGGGATTTTGCCTGAGATTGTTGTATTTCTGCCTGGGATTCTGCTATACTTTTTATTTGAGCCGTCAAGTGGGCCAGTAACGCAGATAAATCGCATCCGCTGGTTCCGGGAATAGTGGCGGTACTAGGCGCACTCACATTCGTCGGTGTTATGACGGCCGCATCTTCTACGCGTACAGGGACACTAAGCGATGCTTCCTCTTGACGCGCCAAATCCATCGCTGCTTGTCGTCGCGTGCGAACTCTTTCGTCTTCTCTTGGCGTGACCGGCATACCGCTTCTGACACCAATTGTTACGGGCTAGGGGTACTTAAACGCCGGTTAAGGGTTACGAAGTTTATTAGCAACGAAGGTACAGACGATCGTAGGCAATGACAAGTAGAATGTCGCTGACGTTGCACCGAAGTCTTCCCTTACGTCCACGAAGTCCGTGTTGTAAACACACAATAACAGTACAGATGTTACTTCACGTAGTACTCGCAGTCCTCGTTACAGTTGTCGCAGTAGGTATTCTCAAAGATCGCTTCGTCGAGTGTAGACTGACCGTGCGCCGGCGTCGCGGCGTCTTATATAGCCCAGCTGGTCGAACATTCCAGATTCCTCTAGACGTAATAATAATAGCACATAACTTCGAGGTCACTCGGAAGTACCTACGGTAATTCCCGGAAACGGGTTTCTAGAAATTTCGATGTCGACACTTTGTTGACAAAACTGTTGAGACCTGTACCATTCGATAGGCCGTCCTAAGTCTAGCAATGCGTTTTATTATTGTACCTAGAAAATGTCTAGATCTGGCGAAATAGGGCTCAAAAGTGACACACTGCATGTCACGCGATATTGAACCTTATGCCATCGACATAAGGTCCATTCGTAACAATAATATTAGTATGGATTTTCAGATCATCTGCTTCTTTACATGGGTGACTTCAGATCCGCTTGCCAGTCTGACGTTTGATTATCCAAATGTAAGGAATTAAAATTTTTATTTAATAATTTTTAGTTTACCAGTTTTATAAGTTTATAAATGTGTAACACCTGTAGTTTATATTTTAACATAAATAAAAGACTATATAACCTTAAACAAGGTTTGTGAATAAAGGAGTTAGTCATTATCAAACTGTTTCATATTAGACGACAGATTTCAATAATTTAAATATGTACAAAGTACTTCTTCCTTTTTCAAAGTGAGATTCAACCTCAACTCTTAATCAATAGCCTCTATGGAATAGATACCTACCACAATTTTGCCAATAACACATGTAACAATTTACAGAAAAAAAATATTTCACAATAATGGCGGACATCGCCAATGACAGTTGAAAAAGACGGCCGCGTAAACTGTCTATGAGGGAGGTTTGAGGCAAAGTCATGATGTGGCCACTATGCTGCGATATTTCAATGTTCTTTATCAATTATTTGCTGAATGCACGTTTTACTACAAAAATCACGCGCTTTTATTTAGTAAACGACACTATAAATTATTTTAAAAGTTCAATGAGATATGCGCGTGACACTCATCTTAGTTTTCCCGTCAAAACCGAATACAACACAAATACACAACAACCGAAATAAAAAAAAAAATTAAATATTTGGTTTACAGAGACAAGATGACATTTACGATCAGCCCGTCAACTTGATGACAAAGAAAGCACCACATGCGAAGGTAGGTTATTTTTCAGCTCTCAACACTGTAGGGAATATAGTTTTTTTTACAGGAAATAAAGCACACAATCAAAGGCGTACACAGCTTATGGCCTATGGGGGCAAATCAGACCTAGGAGGGAGGCAAGCATATTGGGGGTGGGTTTCTTTGTATGCTATAGTCGCATGCTGTTTTTTGTTAATTACACCGTCCGTTTTGTTAGTGTCTACTGCGCGGTTTCGAATGTCGTGGTGGCCTAGTGGTTAAAACACCAGCCTCTCAAGTATGAGTGCGCGGGTTCGATTCCAGGTCAGGCAATTACCAAAGTAACTTTTCTAAAGTTATATGTAAAGTATATCTTGGACACCAATGACTGAAGGTGAAGGAAAACATCTTGAGGAAACCTGGACTCTTATAAGTCTGAAATCGCCAACCCGCATTGAACAAGCGTGGTGCTTACGCTCAATCCTTCTCTGTATGAGAGGAGACCTGTGCCCAGCAGTGGGACGATAAGAAGGTTGATGATGATGACTGCGTCGTTTATTTACTAGTTAGAGATAAGTCCTCGTTTACACTTTGTTTAGTAATTAGGGGTTCCAGGCTTAGCTGCAAGGGTACCCCCATGCACTCAATAGTCATAAAAAAACAAGGATTGTGTGGTTTTATGAAACCACGGTAAAAGTGAAACTGTTTTTTCACATTATAGACTTTGAACTAAAATTTTTTGGTACAATATTCCATTAAAGGTATAAAGATGCGAACTATAGGCGCCGCCATATTGACCTTGGCAGCAGCCAACGAGCGCCTTTCACTTTATCCCTACTCCGCAGCCGAACGTCACGCGACATGCAACACACAGACGAAAAAGTTTGAGACGACGCACAGTGTGAGATTTCGGCAATCTAGGGGAATTTTATTAGATTTTCCAACTTTGTGATTTTTTTCACTAACCCTGGTATTCAAGCAGCTAAATATCCCAGTCGAAAGGAAACGTAGCTTACTTGCACTTTAGTCAACCGCAGTATGGGTATAATGGATCTTAAAACTTGTATAAACAAGCACGCGCTCGGATCCCCGCTACACCCGTCCAGCTTAGGGCATGTTTATACGATTGCTGTGTCGCCGTGTCTCGGCTAAGTGGTCAGTGCTGTTTTTCTACAATATTGCCCATATTTACAGGTAAGATCCTGCATTTTATTTTAAATATTTGCTAAATAATTAGATAGAAAACAGTTGTTTAAAAAAATGATGTTGTCTTCATTGATAAAAAGTAGGTTTTAGTTTTTAAAAACGTTTTAATTATGTGTTCCAAAGTGTTCCACCCTAAAACTTGATTCTACCTGTAGCTTATTTATTATACTAGCCAGAATATTAAAAAAAACTTGCGCATGTTTGCGCGATTACGTTAAATCGTATTTTTTCAGAAAATGGCACACATGTTTACATGGCGAGCATTATTCGATGTGTGAGCCCAACCTCATTCAAACAAGTTGGAGGTTGTTTCAAACTCCATAATGGAACAAACAGGAGTCAGACAGATGTCTTCTAATACAAAGGCCAAAATACGGAAATGTGTGCATAGTATACAGGTTAAATGGGACAAAGCTAATCGCCACCGAAAGAGATTTTTAACTGACAACGCAGCGTGGTTGGAAGAGCAGGTCTCGTTCGACTTTGCGCCCGATCCTTCGGTAAAACAAAATACAAGCGGTAGACCTAAAAAGGCGTTTGAAGAGTGCTCTTCGAAAGTCCAGACTAGGAAAATCAAAGGGCTTGTCGAATCGACAAACCCTGAAGAACTGTCGAAGTCTGTTGAGCTCTAATTTCGCAAGGCAAGAAAACGCGACTCGGCTGCGATCGTAAAGGAACTTTGTGTTTCTTCTCCTACAAGGGGCACCAAAATAAAGAAAGCTCGAAATGCGTCACTCGATAAAGCGTCAAAATTATCAGTGGTTTTCCGATCGATACACACAAATTTGGTGAATATCTTCGATGTACTTTAGAATTGTACCTAAGCCATTATGCTTGGTATTACATGCCTGTAAGTGTCCACAAGATACTGTTTCACGGATAAGAAATCATAGACGCAAACATTTTACCTATAGGCCAGTTATCAGAGGAGACCCAAGACGCCAGAAATAAGGACAACCGAAAATATAGGGAACTGTTTACCAGAAAATCATCCAGGATTCTTATCAATCGATGAAGAAGGTCAGCTTCTTCATCGATTGTTAATTACATCTGACCCTTATGTCACTAGTCTTCGTGCTAGTCCCAGAACTAAACATTTAAAGATATTGCCAGAAGTTTTAGAAATGTTAATGGAGCCTGTTGTAAAATCTGTTCATTCTAATAGCAACAGGAATATTGATACAGATGAATAATACGTTTTTCTTTTCTTTCTTGTCACCAGTTTTTATTTTTTGAAACAAAAAATACGTTTGGTTAATTCTTTAAAGTTTTCTGTGAGTTTACTTGGCTGCATTAGAAGCCAAGAGAATAAATGTCTTTTTATATTTGACGGCAACACTTATCAAAAGTATTTATGTACGTACTAACAACAATGTTTTTTTAGAACAATAAACAACATGCAAAACGTTTAAAACCTCTTATTGTTTATTTAAACGTTTATCCTGATTAAAATATCAATTAGAATCGGCTAAATGCCATTTTATTTTCTTCAATGAATAAAGTTCCCCTAGATTGCCGAAATCTCACACTGCGCGACGTAAAAATTTCACTTAAAAAAATCCAAAAACATTGGGTCTTTTTTTTTAAATGTGAACTAATCAAATGACCTCTTCTGCAGGGCAAAAATCTGTGTTCAGGTGTCCGCGTTTCCGCCTTTTGGACAGCGTACAAGGGGCTGATACCATCTCACAGAGGCCAATCAAACATTAAAAAAAGGCACTATTATTATTGTTTCAGAACGAGCCGGCAGTACTCCAGGAGAACCCTGGAGTCGACACCTGGGCTCCGTTCGACTTCAGCAAATTTGATCAACTCGTCAACGACTACAACCAGGAATCTTCGCCAGAACAGAACCGGATCAAGAGACGAGCCCGGGTACATATATTATTTGTTCTTATTTTTTCAAAGGGCTTATGGGTCAGAGTGTTATCAGTAACACTTTGGCCCATGGGCGTGCTCCTACTGAGGGATTCCTACTGGATATATCCAAGGTATCTATCTCCATTAGAAGCGAAGAAGAAGAAATGATAGCTCAGCCACGCCCACTTCGCCTAAATTTAACGGTTACAGAATTGCACTTCTGCTATGCTGAACCATTATGACGTTAATTGTAATTGAGGCCTAGGCCGCACTACGGTAAAGCGCTGCGGTTTTTTCCTGCGACTGATTTTTTCGCTACAAAATGCTCGCGGGAAAAAACCGCAGGTGCGGCCGCTTGCATTAGTCTTTTAGGGGCACAAATTCACGCGATTAAAAACCGCCGCGGTTTAACCGTAGTGCGGCCTCAGCCTAAATTGTAGTTACGAGAGGGGTGCTCTAATCGCTTTCAACTCCCTACCGAAGATTACCTATTACAGCCAAGCGCGTTAAAGATTCTAGCTAGCTAGATTCGGTATACTGTACGCTATAGTCACACGCGGTTTTTTGGTAATTACACGGTACATTCTGCCAGTGCCTACTACGTGGTTTATTTAAAAGTTAGAGATAAATCTTCGTTTATTAGATTTTACGAGATTTCCAGGGAGGGGCAGCTGCCCATGCGTCCATGTAGTTACGCCTTTTTAAATATTTCTTGTATCCAATCTTGTCTCCTACTCTAGCCGAGACAATCGCGGACATTCGAGCTTTTAAATATTTGAAATCGGTTAACGCGCGAGCTTTCAAAAAAACTAAAGTCACATTATAATCCAAGATTAAAGAAATGATTCTCAATTTGATAAATGATTCAGTGATTTTTTATACAATATAGTGCTAGTGCCCAAAAAAAGAGAGAGAAAAAAAAAACGTTAAAATTTGACGCCAGAACTGACAAGAATATTTTTTGCCGCAGAATGTGAGAACATTTAACACACTACTCGGCCCACAACTTCGGAAGAGGACTCACTACACGTACCCAGAGCCCGTCAAAGACAGGATCTTAGAATTCTCGACATCGACACGAAAGCCTGGGATCTTGCCGGATCAAATGAACCCGGGAGTTATATTTCGAGTTAGAATGTCCGATGCTATCTTGCGGATAAAGCAGAGAATGTATGAGGACCCCGAAAGGCATATTGAAGCCGACATTATTTACACTAATTTGATTAAAAAGGTTGTCATGGACGAGATAACGAAGTTCCATAATCTTCTGCTGATGTATAAGACGGACAAGAGTATAAAGGAACATTTAGGTGAATGTGGCGGCCGGATCTATAAGTTTATCAGCTATATGACCATCAAAGTGCATATATACTGCTTGTTTGACGCGTTGTGGATCGATGGGAACCCGTACGTGATTGGTGATGAGTACTCCGTGACTCCAGTGGAAGTACCGCCTATGCTGCAGTGTGATGCAGCTGAGTGCAACTCTATAGTGTTTGTAGATTCAATAACAGAACCTAAAGATCTGGAAGAATGAGGTTATGATCTAATAAAAATTTATGGTGAATTTTGTTTTTTTTTTTCTTTTTGTATTTCAATTCTATACTACAATATGTAAAGAAAACCCCGTCCGACCCATAAGGATAATAAAGGTTAGGTAGGTAAACACATGACCAAATAAAATATGAAATTTTACATAATCATCATGGTAACAATACTAATGAATTTTGAAATAATCTTTTTTTTTTCGCATTGGCAAATCGGTTCAGTAGTTTTGGCGTGAAAGCCGGACAGACAGAGATACATTCGCATATATAATATTAGTATGGATTATTTTTTGTTTATGCGAAACCCGAACCACGTGTTTGAGCATTTTTAAGTAAAGAATCTTATGTACAAAGTTTCAAAAAGATATCATGAAAAACCACAAAGTTATGAGCTTGTTATCCTACTTGGTTGTCCGAACAAAAATATGGTCAAAGCTCCGGTCGGGCGGGCTAAAGCGATTTATTGACTATCTCTCATCTATCGTAACCGCTCGGTAACC
The DNA here is from genome assembly GCA_017933935.1 of Sesamia nonagrioides. Classification (NCBI taxonomy): domain Eukaryota; kingdom Metazoa; phylum Arthropoda; class Insecta; order Lepidoptera; family Noctuidae; genus Sesamia; species Sesamia nonagrioides. Next base: position 893,233 of record JADWQK010001689.1, on the reverse strand, counting down.
ACTCTACAATATTTTCTAAATGTATTTGGGAAAAAAATATAACAGAGTGTAAAAATTATTGGGATCGATTCAGTTGCTTATTCTGAACAAACTATATTCAGGGTTCACATAAACAAATAGTAACGTATAATCTCACATATACAAACACCTAGATTAGAGAGATTATGATAACCACAGTAAAATGATTAATAATTTATAGAGACGTCGCGGTCGCGGCGGTAAACGACGTAGCCGCCAACGGTCTACCACCAGCCCACCTGATGATGACGTAAGATCTATTTCATATAACCTTACTAATAATATAAACGTAAAATAGTCGCTAACAATGGGCCTTATAGGTAAGCTCAAGGAGGCAATGGAGAGGGCTATGTTTCGGTTTCACTGTGTGATCAAATCAGGCATGAGGAGATCCGAAGAAGAATGAGAGAAACCGACATAGAAAGAAAGAAGGAAAAGAAAGAAAATACGTTTATTTGCAGTAAACATGACGCACGAGTTTACAAAAACATAAAAAATAAGAAATAGTTGAGGGAAACATGCGTCACATCCACGCAACACTGTTGTCGCTCAGCATTATGCTGAGACTCCATGTAAAAACAGAGCCCAGCGGTGGTTTTCAGCGACAGCCGGCAGGCCAGAAGAATTGCAACACTTAAGTGGCAGTGGGTCGAACACATTGCCCGTAGGACCGACGCCCGATGAGGCCGAGGGGTTCTCGAGTGGGGACCACGCACGGAAGATGCAGCGTGGGTAAGCCCCCGACAAGGTGGACCGACGATCTGGTGAAGGTCGCGGGAAACCGCTGGCTGCGGGAGGCGCAGGACCGGTCGTCGTGGAGATTCTTGGGGGAGGCCTATGTCCAGCAGTGGACGTCTTTCGGCTGAAATGATGATGATGAAATATTTGTTTAAAAGTGCATTTTTTGTTCTTTCATCCAAAAACTTCTAAAGTAATTGTAATGAAATTTGACTTGCTTGTTGTGGTTGTGTGATGATTACTTTATTAATATCAGCCTATAATAATGTTCCCACTATTGCGATATGGCTTCCTCTCTTTGGAGTGGACTATGTGGGCCTCATGCGGATTGGTTGTGACATTCACCAACCAAATCGTTGTCATACAACGCTTGCGTCTTCCAAATGTTTTGTGCCATTGGGAGTTTTCACGGGAAAGCTAAGAATGAGTGTCATGCGCATTTTTCATTGTACTTTTAAAATTATTTATAGTATCGTTTACTAAATGAAAGCGCGTTATTTATGCAGTAAAAAGTGCATTCAGTAAATAATTCATAAAGAACATTCAGATATCGCAGCATAGTGGCCACATCATGACTTTGCCTCAAACCTCCCTCATAGACGGTTCACGCAGCCGTCTTTTTCAACTGTCATTGGCGATAACCGCCATTATTGTGAAATAAAATTTTCAAAGAATTTCTATAATTTGATACACGTGTTATTGGTAAAATTGTGGTATCTATTCCACAGAGGCCATTGATCAAGAGTTGAGGTTGAATCTCACCTTGAAAAAAGAAGAAGAAGAAGTCTTGTGCCATGGACATAAGGTGCATTCGTAATAATATATTTGATTCATTCATTTGTCATTTACAGTCGAAGAATGGTACCACCACAGAGGTCCCGATAGCCCGAAGGGGGAAAGACAAAGGACGCAACAGGGACAGGTCCGGGTCCAAAAACCCTCACTTTGACATCTATGATCCCGGTCAGAAGGTAATCTGTATTGCATTTTCATCGTCATATGAGGAACTACAGTTTGGAGCTCTTTATATGTAGGTAGTCTGTCTATCTATACTAATATATAAAGCTGAAGAGTTTGTTTGTTTGTTTGAACGCGCTAATCTCAGGAACTGCTGGTCCGATTTGAAAAATTCTTTTTGTGTTAGATAGCCCATTAATCCAGAAAGGTTTAAGGCTATATAACATCACGCTGCGACCAAAAGGAGCGGAGCATAACCAACTCCACGCGAACGTAGTCGCTGGCGGCTGCTAGTGTTCTAATAAAGTCCATAGTAATTTTATACAACGTGTAACATAAAGGGTATATACATAACAAAGGCATGGCATCTTTACATGATATCAAACGATAGTGGAAGGGTTTTTTAATTCTATCTCTTTATGTTAGGAAGTTATGAGGAAAAACACCGCCTGTGACAGGCTACTATTATACTAGTCGCACAGAGATATTGAAGACATTTATCGGATTTTGGCAAGTAACGTGACGGGTAACGAGTAGTTATTAACATATGTAGTGTGCTGCCACGTTTGTTATGATTTTATTTTAAGAAACACACGAAACCGAAAATTTGGTACCAATTTTTTGAGTATTTTATTTTGAGTTGAAACCCTTCCGATATCGTTTGATATCATCTAAAGATGCCATGCCCTTGGTATGTATATACCCTTTTTGTTACACGTTGTATACAACAAAATAAAATTTAGCGTATGTTACTTGTGGACAATGTAGCTTTCGAATGGTAAAAGATTTTTTTTTAAATGGTCCAGTAGTGTTTCAGCGTATTCATTACAACCAAACAAACAAAGTTTTCCTCTTTATAATATTAGTGTAGATTAATATACAACGTTGTTTTTTGTATATGCCAAATCCGGAACACGTGTCCAGTATTATTAAGTAAAGAATATTTGTACAAAATTTCAAAAAGTTATTATGAAAAATCACAAAGTTATCAAATTGTTATCTTATCTGGTTGTCTCAACAAAAATATGGTCAACGCATCGTTCGCCCGCCCGCGCCTGCAGTGGTGCAGTCCAACTGCTGATATGGCTAAACTTCGACATTTTCCGTGAAGCGACTGCCGTCTGACCTCTACAACCCGAAGGCGACATCGAAGCATTGCAGTTAGACCAATTGTTGGACTTTTGAGGGCTCCAACAACCCGTAACGACGGCCACTAGATGTTCTTATGGCAACCGGGACCAACGGCTTAACGTGCTTTCCGAGGCACGACCAGACCAGTACAAATATTCATATTCATGCATACAAATACTTGCACTGTGCGGGGATCGAACCCGCGTCACCTTGCGCAGCGCCCGCGTCCGCTACCGCTACGCCACGGAGGCCTTCAAAAATTAAAAAAAAATAGTCCTTCTTATAGATAATAAAAAAAACTTAAGACCCGTATTTTTTATTTAGTCGAAATTACCTACTAAAAACTACTGAGATATAGCGTATTAAAGTTACGGAGTGGGGGCTGATTACGTCACGCCGTGGTACAAAATATACCACGTCATGCGACATTTCAAATCAATATATCTTCCTAAGTATTTGAATGAAAGAAAAAATACGTGTTCAATATTTTTTATAAATTTATCTGATGGATATTAAATAATTTTTTAGGATACAATCCAATTTCTAAATGTATTTGAGAAAAAACATAACATGGTGTAAAAATCATTGGTATCAATTCAGTTTCTCATTCTGAACAAACTATATTCAGGTTTGGTATAAATTAAAAATAATGTTGTATAAAATAATGTATATGTATATCTAAAAAAAAAACGTTGTCCCCAAACTAGAAATTACTCCTGTATTGTGGATGCGGTAACAAACTGTCATAATTACACTAACAACCAGACCCAGAATAACTACTTGTAGGTCAAATAAATATTTGTTCTGTGCGGGAATCGATACGCAGCGGGGCTGCAAATATTTTACCCATACCGCGAACCGCGCCGTAATATACAATATGTAAAGAAAACCCTGTCCGATCCGTGAAGGTATTGTTAGGTATCGATAACTGATTCTAAGAATGCCTACAAAGCCGGGCTAAACTTTTAAAAAAATCCCCCTAAAAAAATTTATATTATTTCGAAAAAGCGAGGAGGCAACACGGTAGGTATACATGCGCGGGCGAAGGGGGGCAGGGCACGCGACACGTGGTCGTATCACTCATAATAATACTGTCTAAAATAGTGTTGTCACTTAAAAAAAAAAAACAAATTATGGGGAAAGTTGGAATTAATTCGCCAAAAAAAAAGATTTTTTCAAAATGCATTAGTATTGTTACTATGATGATTATGTAAAATTTCATATTTTATTTGGTCATGTGTATACCTAACCTTTATTATCCTTTTGGGTTGGACAGGGTTTTCTTTACATGTTGTACTTATATAAATCAGTTGTATTTATGGATAAATCAATACTTCCAGGATTGGGAGTCAGGATACGTAGAGATGCCTAAGGACTTGTACCAAGCACATTTGAGACCTGGAGTAATCTTCAGGATTCACATGTCTGAAGCTATTCTCAAGATGCAATACCGAAAGTAGGTACAGTTATTATCAGATGACGCACGTGCTGCCGTGTCAATTTTTTTTTCAAAATGGCTGCCAAGTTCAAAGTTATCATGTGACATTCAATTCAAACCTTGACCAACAGTTACTGTTGAATATCTCGGAATTATGATATTTTTCGGGATTTATTTTTATAATGTTTTCTATTTGCAATGATGTCGGCTATTGATTTATACACCGTAGATTTTGGATCGCCTTTTAAATACAGCCCACTTCATCTATCCAATGATTAACTAAACATTAGTAAATAAAGGAGTTTTGATTTTTTATACTATCTCATCCACATCTATCCGTCGTTGCTGACACCACTACGATCCGGGCGAAGCGTTTCGCCTGGTCTTTTATACCGCGCACATGGAGGGACTAGAACTTGTTGCCAGCGGCGGAGTTTCTGTCAGACGAAAATTTAAGTGTCTTCGAGGCTAGAGTGAATAGGCTCTTAATAAACCAGCGCGCTTTACTATCTATGATTGCATCATAACTTACCATCAGGCATCAGGTGGGATTGCGATCAAGCACTAGTTTATAATTATATTATATTATAAGAGGTTTTTTTTTTTTATAATACTGGCTGAGCCATATACTTTATTTCTAGGAAATATTTTATGAAAATCGTCACTAAAAGCAGGGGTTGATCTGTCTTTGTGAGACTACTAAATTCCACGGTGTATAAATCGCCATTTTAAAAACTCCACAACAGTAGACTTTTTCTTTTTTAATAAATTTTAAACCAACGCTTGACCGCAATCTCGCCTAATGGTAAGCATTGACGCAATCGTTGATGGTAAAGCGCACTAGTTTATTAAGAGCCTATTCACTCTAGCCTTGAAGACACTCAAATTGTAGTCCGACGGAAACACCGCCGCTGGCAAATTATTCAAGTCCCTCGATGTACGCGGTATAAAGGAGGAGGCGAAACGCTTCGTCCGGATCGTAGTGGTGTTAACAACGTAAGGGTGGAAACTCGCCGTACGACGGGTCGTCCGATGGTGGAACGCAGATGGGGGAATGAAATCATGCAGTATGATGATATGAATATAGAAGTCTTTAATCGTCACTATACATATTATTGTATAAAGTCATGTGTTTTTTTTTTTAATTAACAGACAGCTGTGCTGCTGGGGAGTTTGTTCCGCCACTTCTTCTTCCCAGCAAAAGCACAGAAGTGTCGATCGGTGGGCGTTTTGGGGGACTGTCTTATGTAATATTGACGTTTAAAAAGTGCTGATTCTCAGCCCAATTTGAATACTTAAATGACTCTTGATTTTGATTTTAAAACCTCTTTGACAAGAGCCATACCATATACCATTGCAGTTATGGCGAAGATAAAGACGAATCAGTTATCGAAGCAGACGTGGAATATCTTCGGTTAACACGCAAAGTTATTAACGACGAGATCACCAAGTTTGAGGACCTGCAGTGGCTGGTCGGATGGTTCTACAACAGATCCGATCTCATACAGGAACATATGTGTAATACTAGGTATTATACCGTTGGTAAGCTGAAACATTTCTTTTTTTGTATTTTTTTTTAATAATTATAAACTAGTGCTTGGCTGCAATCCCGCCTGATGGTAAGCAGTGATGCAATCGTTGATGGTAAAGCGCCAAAGTTTATTAAGCCTATTCACTTAAAAATCTTAGCGAGTAGGAAGGAAGACGGCAGTTGAGCGAGGTGATGCAATGTTAAACCCAACAACACGACCAACGCTGCTGCGCCAGTGGGAGATTAATCTGGAGACCCTCCACGATCAAACTACCGACACAATAACATTTGGCGCATCGTACCCGGCACACATCGCAATACAACTGCTCAGACCCGTCCTTCGTACGGCTTTACCAGACATCATGCCGGAACACGAGGAATCGCTTGGCGGCAAGACATTGTCTGGTGGGTGGTAACTTCTGCCGGGAGCCGATGTTATGGCACTAGTTATGACTTTGTGCCAATTTCAACTAAAATAAAAATCTTCAAAAGTTCTACTTTCTTTCTTTTTTGGCTTCACGCGGTTTGTGCATTTAGCCAATGTCACGTACTTAATGAATTATTCATGTCGAAAAAGACGGCCGCGTGAACCGTCTTACGAGGGAGGTTTGAGGCAAAGTCATGATGTGGCCACTATGCTGCGATATTTCACTGTTCTTTATGAATTATTTACTGAATGCGCATTTTACTACATAAATCACGCACTTCTATTTAGTAAACGACACTATAAATAATTTTAAAAGTCTCGCGGGTTTGATTCCTGTACGCAACAAATATTTATATGGCCTACAGGCAGTTGTTCCGGGTCTGGTTGTTTGTGTATCTTCATCAACGCGGGTTGGCGGTTTCAGACTTAAAGTCCAGGTTTCCTCAAGATGTATTCCTTCACCTTATAATCAGTCATTGGTGTCCAAGATATGCTTAGAAAGTACATATAACTTAGAAAAGTTACATTGGTACTTGCCAGGCCTTGAATCGAACCTGCACACTCATACTTGAGAGGCTGGTGTTTTAACCACTAGGCCACCACGACTCTAAAAACGTGACAAACCTGTATCATATAAATTGTGCCAAAAGTGAAATGACGTCACTATAAGTTAATACAATCCGGATGAAGCGTTTCGCCTCGTCTTTTATACCACGTACACCGGGGGACTGGAACAATTTGCCTGCGGTGGTCTTCCCGTCTGATCACAATTTAAGTGTCTTCAAGACTAGAGTGAATGCCTAACACATAATAAACTAGTGGGCTTTACCAACACTGCTTAGCATCCGTCGGAATCAGGGTCAAACGCTAGTTTGTAGAGTAAAAGATTATTATTTTATTTTTAACGCATTTTAATAAAAGATTTTTTACATCATCATCATCATCAACCTTTTTATCGTCCCACTGCTGGGCACAGGTCTCCTCTCATACAGAGAAGGATTGAGCGTAATCACCACGCTTGCTCAATGCGGGCTGGCGATTTCAGACTTAAAGTCCAGGTTTCCTCAAGATGTTTTCCTTCACCTTATAATCAGTCATTGGTGTCCAAGATATACTTAGAAAGTACATAGAACTTAGAAAAGTTACATTGGTACTTGCCAGGCCTTGAAACGAACCTGCACACTCATACTCGAGAGGCTGGTGTTTTAACCACTAGGTCAACACTAATATAAAATTTTTAAAGATTTTTTACTTTTAAGTTATTTTTCAACTCGTCCTCTTTCAGGAACCCCTCCAACGATGTTCACGCATTCTGAAGAATACATGAAGCGGATGTGCCTCTTCGACAATGTGTACATCGACCACATCCCGTACGTTGTCGGTGAAGACAGCTCGATAATGGCGGCGGTAGCACCTCCAGTTCTTCATTGTGATGCTGCTACTTGCACCTCAGTGCCATTTATAGACAGGTAACAGAATAATAATGCCTTTTCTATTCATATCTTTGAAGATTCCTAAGCCTATAGAGTTATGAGGAGCTGGGTGGAAAATTCACTAATTTTTCCCGGGTTGATATACCTTTTTTCTCCCAGCTATACAACGTGTAACTTAAAGGGTATATACATAACAAAGGCGTGGCATCTTTACATGATATCAAACGATATTGGAAGGGTTTTTTAATCCTATCTCTTTATGTTAGGAAGTTATGAGGAAAAACACCGCCTGTGATAGGCTAGTATCATACTAGTCGCACAGAGATATTGAAGACATTTATCGGATTTTGGCAAGTAACGTGACGGGTAACGAGTAGTTATTAACGTATGTAGTGTGCTGCCACGTTTGTTATGATTTGAATTTAAGAAACACACAAAACTGAAAATTTGGTACCAATTTTTTGAGTATGTTATTTTGAGTTGAAACCCTTCCGATATCGTTTGATATCATCTAAAGATGCCATGCCCTTGGTATGTATATACCCTTTATGTTACACGTTGTATATACCTAGACCTGTTATACAAAGCACAGGTCCATTGGTGTGAGGAGTACTGCAGCCTCATTTGGGCTGATGCTGCAAAATGTCACCTGGCTACTTTGGAGAGCTGTGCTAGAGAAAGAAGAAAGAGGCTAATTGGCGACCTAGATTTGATTCAAAAAGGTCTCCAAATCCTGGAGCACAGGCGAAGACTAGCCAGCCTGTTGACGTTCTATAGGTTGCATTTTGGAGTGTGTGCGAAAGAATCGCATGATTTAATTCCCCCATCTCTGTTCCATAATCGGACGACCTGAGTTTTCACCCTTACATTGTTGACTCCGCAACGATCCGAGCGAAACATTTCGCCTCGTCTTTTATACTGCGTTCGTATAGTGTTTCTGTCGGACTACAATTTAAGAGAGTGAATAGGCTCTTAATAAACCAGCGCGCTTTACCATCAATGATTGCATCACTGCTTACCATCAGGTGGGATTGCGGTGAAGCGCTAGGTTATATTAAAATAAAATCAAATCAAAGTCCGGCTTATCAATCAAAAGATAGAATGTAAAAATACTTATTGTTGTTATGTTGAATGTTAAAACTTAACTTCATTTCCTCTTCACCCACAGTATGATGTTCGACGAGCGACTACCACGTACCAACGTGCGAACCATCACACGCTGTCAAGCCTCGTGTCGTGCGCATTGCCGCAACGATCCAGACTGCCTGAAGCGGTGCTCCGACAGATGTCTGCGTGCTGATTAGAGCTTTGGGTTCCTAAGAAGACTATCAGCTGCCGCCCAAATACAGAACGTTTTCTGACACTGTTTTTTATTATCCTGCCTGCCCTTGTTTTCGGTCGTGAATTTCCGTATAACCTCGACTTACCCCGTCGCATTACGTCACCTACCCAGGCTACCATTTTGTTTTATGATTTACACATTAACCCTCTTATTCATAAACGATGTTTAAAATTAACTAGTGATTAGCGATTGTTTAACCATACATTTATGACCTTTTAACGTCACTTGACTTTAATCATCAATTATGAATAAACACCAGTGGTTAAGGGGGTTTATTCATTAATCCCTTTGTGTAAGCATTAACTATCCTAATAATTTATCCATGCATTTCCATTTTCCATCCTTGTTACGTCAACGACGATTTAAATAAGCGCGGGCTTCTCTTAACTCGTGCTGGTGGCGCCTCTCTCAAGAGTGCCAAGAAAAAGAACAAATAAAACAAGTATGGCGAACTCAGCTCATACGACGCCGCGTGTATTCTAAATAATTCCGAATATCTGATTTTCTAAGGGCTTCACTGGCCAAATAAACCCTCAGTTTCCATATTGGTGGTGTGTCTGTGCTTGACGAGTGTAGGCAGTGAACAAGCAGCATCAAGTCCACATAAAGAAGATAGCTGACCGGCCGGCGCCTGCCCCGTCGTTGGCGATTCCTCTTTCCTGTCCTGTTGGATCCAGGTTAGTGCTTTGCATGTTTGTTTTCCCTGCTTTGAGACCCTGGGGTTGATAGGAGAATGCAGTGACCCTTCCAGAAAGCGTCAACATTAATTATGGTGCCTCCTGTGAGGAATCTTCCTCGCGCAGTTATTTCAAAAATACCTACTATCGGAAATTAAATCTTTCCATTCTCGTTATTACGTTAAATACGTAATCCCAATTATAATTTATTTGTATACTTACCTACTTAAGGCAATTTCAATTGGCCTTTCAAGTTCTAAGTGTCTAAATAAAACCTAGGTCATTCCATGATACCTAGTTATTGTTTCTTATTTGAGACCGATTGACTATTCAATCGTACATTCATACCTCGTTAATTCCCTTGCAATAAGCTGCATTTATTTGTATTAAATAACAAATTGCATAAATTACTTTTAAAAAAACGTGAGTTCGAAGTTTCTCGAATTTAGTACCGAGGTACCTACAATCGTAGTACTTGTCTCCGGCGGGAGACGGATTAGCTTTGAACTACCTCAAAGTCAAAACTTATATTCTAACAAATAACTTTGAGACGTGTGTGCTTGTATTTCATTCAATACGTTCGCGCGTGCATTGCTGCCTACCTACCGGCTTACGTTTTTTCCGTTTTACCTACTTTTATAACTTTTATCTTTTGAGCGTGCGGATATCGTATACCAAGTGAACTATGAGCGAAGTGGAATTAATAACCGCTATTAAAAGGCGGGAATATGAGTTTACAAGTATGCAGATACTTTACGATTTAGCCAAAACAGTTAAAGAAACTAAAACTAAATTTGCAGCTTTTCGAGCTAGGTACAAAAAGATTGACGAATTCGTAATAGATTTTTGGAATGCAACGATGATGTTAACCAGTTGCAATTAAAGCTTAAACCTTCGTTTGTTATCGATCATAAAGTGTTACTGTCATTCGATGAATTGTATTACTGTGTTATTGAGTTTGCGGATTCTCTCGATGCGAGCGCAGGTGGCGACTGTCGCCCGGAATTAAGTCAAGGTCACGTGCGTTCGCGAGTGAAGTTGCCGAAGCTGGAACTTCCAAAGTTTGATGGTAATATAGAAAAGTGGCAAACATTTAAAGATAGTTATACAGCACTTGTTCATAATAATAGTTCATTATCCGACACTGAGAAATTTCACTATTTGCTGTCATGTTTATCTGGTTATGCACTGACATTAGAGAAGGGCGTGCCTGTGACATCGGCAAATTATTCAGTGGTTTTTGCAACTTTACTGGACAGATATGACAACAAGCGTATTCTTGCAACAGCTTATTTAGAAAAAATAATTAAAATTTATCCCATACAAAAACCATCTTTGTCTAGCTTATCTGAGTTATCTAACACACTTTATGAATGCGTTAGTGCCTTGCGCGGTTTGTGTATTGATGATTTATGCGAATTTATTTTATTCTACATTGCGTCTAGGCCTTTAGATACAGAAACAAAAAAAAAGGTTTGAATTACAAAACACTGAAGAAATTCCGAAATTTAATAACTTCATTACTTATTTACAAAATTACATAAAAGTATTAGAAGTTATCCAACCAGTTAATATTCCATCATCAAATTCTACAAGTAAACAAAATCGGCCTAATACAAATAAAGATTATTTATCGCGTCAACCAAAATCATCTCTAATTTCTTCCAACAATAATAATAAAGTTAGTCAGTTTGTTTGTGTGTGTTGTAATGAAAATCATTCAATCTACCGTTGTAGTAAATTGCGTTCTATGAATATGACACAGCGACAACAATTAGTTAAAGATTTAAAATTATGTCAAAACTGCTTAAGGCCGGGTCACACTGTTACCGATTGTAAATCTAAGTCAACATGTTTCATTTGTAATGCAAAGCATAATACTTTGTTACATGAAGAGCATAAGAGTTTACTGTCTCATACTAGTGAACTGGATTCATCCCAGCATCCCGATATGAACACTACTCTAACTAGTGCTACCCAGTCAAACATTTCAAATCAACCTATTAGCACAAAAATTCTTGGTACAGCAGTAGTTCGTTTGAAGCGATCGGATGGTTCGTGGCAGTATGTCCGTACAATTATTGACAGTGGCTCGATGGATTCATTTATTACAAGTAGCTGTGCGCGACAATTAGGTTTACATATCAAGAAATGTAAATTAAATGTAAGTGGCATCGGTCAAAATTATATGTGTAGCATTAAAGGTCACACCTTCGGTTCAATAATACCTCGATTGAGTGACACTCCTCAGTTTGATATTCAATTAGTGGTTCTACCTAAAATCACATCCCTGATTCCTTCGGTGTCGTTGCCGACAATCGTCAAGGATAAGTTTACACATCTGGATCTCGCCGACCAGGACTTTGATAAATCCGGTCCGATCGATCTGTTGTTAGGAGTAGACTGTTTTGACCAGATATATACTGGCTCACGTTTCAGTCCAGGCCCGGGCTTTTCATGCGCACTCTCTAGTGTATTCGGCTGGGTGATAAGTGGTCAGTTTCTTCAAAACGTGGTAGCTAAAACTCCGGCTACACCCGTTACGCTCCTCGTCGCGTCTTCTAGTGCGCTCGACGAGATCGTTCAACGGTTTTGGGAGTCCGAGGAGCCGCCGAAATGTAAAATTTCCGGCCCCGAGGATGAAATATGCGAACAAAAATATAAAGAAGGTACGTATCGCACCTCCGATGGGCGTTATGTTGTCCCAATTTTGCTTAAAGATGATGCTCCAGCCTTAGGAAAATCATATAAACAAGCGTTTAATCGTTTTCTAAATTTGGAAAAAAGACTTGCTAGTCAAAATGAGTTAAAAACTGAATATAAAGAATTCATGCAACAGTACGAGGATCTCGGACATATGCAGCCAGTGCAGTCCTCGTCTACTGACTGTTATATAATTCCCCACCATTGTGTAATCCGACCTGAGAGTACCACGACACGGTTACGAGTGGTCTTCGATGCTAGTAGTCGGACTTCGAGTGACCTGTCACTAAATAATATTGTTCATGTGGGTCCAAAACTTCAAGTAGACATCGTTGATCTAATCACAAAATTCAGAATTCACAAAGTTGTTTTTACTGCGGATATTCGTCGCATGTATAGACAAATATTGATAAGACCGCAAGAAAGATGTTATCAACACGTTCTTTGGCGTAATGACCCAACTGAGGTGTTAAAGGAATACGAACTCAATACCGTTACGTACGGAGTTAGTAGTTCTCCTTACTTAGCCATTCGAACACTTCATCAACTTGCTGAAGACCACGGTGCTGAGTACTCTAGTCGTGCAGCACAGGTTATCCGAGAGGAGACATTTATGGACGATATCACCTCTGGCGGATCTTCTCTCGAAGAAACTATTGCATTAAAAAACGATATTATATCGTTACTATCAAAGGCTCATAATGAACCCGGTAATGTAACCACGACCAGTTTGTTAATAGGGAAATCTAGAGTTGCCCCCTTAAAACCAACAACGGTGAATCGACTTGAGCTAAGCGCAGCTGTGCTTCTAGCAAAGGTTCTATCACACATGTACAATTTACTTAAAGATAAAATTTCCATCGATTCCATTCGAGCTTATTCAGACAGCAGCACTACCTTGTCTTGGCTTAACACTGGCCCTCATTTACTAAAAATGTATGTAGCCAATCGTGCGGTTCAGACAACTGATTTAATTAGTCGAGATCGCTGGTACTATGTATCAACAAATGATGGCCCCGCCGACTGTTGTGGCCGCGGAGTGTCATGTCCAGGGATTCTAGATCGCCCGCTTTGGTGGACAGGGCCTTCTTGGCTGAAAGAATCACCTGAGCAATGGCCTAAAAGGCAGGTATTACTTCCGAAGGAGAACTTGCCTGAACTTAAATCAATAGAAAGTAAAAGTCTTCTTGTTACGGATGATGAGAATCCACTGTTGAACTTAATGTCTAAACATTCTTCATTTACAAAAATTCAAAGAATGGTAGCATGGTGTAATCGTTTTGTTTCTAACTCTAAAACGGCCAGGCAAGACCGAAATCTCTCTCCTCTTAGTGGTGCTGAGCTTGAAAAAGCAACGAAAGTGCTGGTTAAATTCCGTTAAGATAATTACATGACTTCGGAAGTTGACCGGGTGCGTAAAAATGAACCTTGTGTAAAATCTATTCAAAAGCTGTCACCTTTCCTAGACGATGATGGTATTTTGCGAGTAGGTGGACGCATCGATGAGGCTCAACTGTCGCCATCTGCGTTACACCCTTTCTTGTTACTTAAACAATGTCCTATCTCTCGAAAGATAGTCGAATATTTCCATATAAAATATTTGTATTGTGGCCCTCGCGCTTTACAATCTTTTATTCAAAGAAAATTTTGGATAACCGGATTAAGGCTCCTGATACGGACCGTGTTATCCAAATGTGTCAAATGTTTTAAAGTGAATCCAGTTGCTTGTCAACCAATGATGGGCAAGCTACCTGCAGCCAGGATTCAACCAGCTCGCTGCTTTAGTACCACGGGAATAGATCTGGGGGGTCCCTTTATCATTAAAGAGAGTCGCCGTCGTGGCGCAAAAACTCAAAGCTTTTGGCGCGTATGGCAACGCGATTATCTTCACACATTGCAACAAAAGAGCAAATGGTTCTTGCCTGAACCAAATATCAAAGTCAATGACATAGTTATAGTTAACGAACCTAATACTCCGCCGATGTTTTGGAAAATGGCTCGTATCGTGCAAGTGCATGCAGGTTCAGACCAGGTAGTTAGAGTCGTTACTCTCCAAACTGCTAACGGAAAGACGTTTCGTAGGCCGGTGGTAAAGGTTTGTCCCTTACCAAATAATTAGTTTATTTTCCTTTTATATACCTAACTAGAGTATAAGTACACACTGTCTTTAGGTTATTTAAAATAAGCCACCAATTATTTACACTTATTGACTAGATTTTATGCATTTTTTCGGCAGTAGCTCATAGTCCAGCTATTGCTGATTTCACTCTTAATTTTTCGCATTCTTCTTGAAACCCTTGTGGATTTCAGGTGGAGGGAAATGTGTAAGCATTAACTATCCTAATAATTTATCCATGCATTTCCATTTTCCATCCTTGTTGCGTCAACGACGATTTAAATAAGCGCGGGCTTCTCTTAACTCGTGCTGGTGGCGCCTCTCTCAAGAGTGCCAAGAAAAAGAACAAATAAAAAGAAGTATGGCGAACTCAGCTCATACGACGCCGCGTGTATTCTAAATAATTCCGAATATCTGATTTTCTAAGGGCTTCACTGGCCAAATAAACCCTCAGTTTCCATATTGGTGGTGTGTCTGTGCTTGACGAGTGTAGGCAGTGAACAAGCAGCATCAAGTCCACATAAAGAAGATAGCTGACCGGCCGGCGCCTGCCCCGTCGTTGGCGATTCCTCTTTCCTGTCCTGTTGGATCCAGGTTAGTGCTTTGCATGTTTGTTTTCCCTGCTTTGAGACCCTGGGGGTGATAGGAGAATGCAGTGACCCTTCCAGAAAACATCAACACCCTTAAACCTTGATGTGCTGTCGTCTGTACGTTAGAACATTCGGCCAGTTCAGATAAGGATTGGCTGTTGCTCCAGGTTTTAGTGACGACTATGTAACGCATGAAGATACCATCCACAGAATGTGTAACAAACTTAAATAAAAAAAATACAAGACGCGCTAGGTGCGTCGTCGGCCTACATCAAGGATAATGTTTACGTTACCCCAGCAGCAAAGTAGCTCCTAAGGATCCCCTAGGAGCTTTATCGAATAAATAGTGCGAAATCTACTGTGAATGTGCGCTAAATAAGATTTATGGAAAAAGAAAACTAAACTATTCCAGCTGGAGTAACGTATTCTCAGCAGGAACATTAATCGAATGATCGGAGAAGGAAATATTGTGCTTGGGCAGTGCATAAATGTGCGTCGAAAATAGAATTTGTGAGTCTTCAGGCTTTCGAGATTTGCCTGCTGGAGTAACTAACGTACACAAGAACGACTTGCGGACGACAGCAGGTCAAGCTACCTGAAACTCATTTCCGATTAACCTTGAGCCTTAATGCTATAGCGATAGAGTTTAAAAATCTAAAAAAAAATACAGATTGTAGTAGCTGGATGTGCTGTCGTACATCGAACGTCATAGACGTCATAGTCGGAGAGCCGGCTGTAAAAGTCCTATGGATCAGATACATGAATCATTTTTGGGGTATGAAAGGACGTGTCGACCAATAGTTTTCAGTCATTGAAGAAGTTCTAGTTTCAGAAAATCGTAAGCAAATCCGTGTATTCGAAGGCGGAAGTCGACTCAGGGTAGCGAAGAAATAGAGCTTGCCGACCCTTGACATTTCTATTGTACTCATCAAAAACTTTCGTTTGACATACTATATTTTTTGATGCATTTCATAAATTACAATTACACCTAAAATAAAAACCGGAAGTGACGTCATAATTTTGCATGCGGGCAAAATCAAGCAACTTCAGAGATGTCGACCTCTAGACCTATGGTTTTATTGTTCATACCCCAAAAATGATTCATGTATCTGATCCATAGGACTTTTAAACAGCCGGCTCTCGGACTATTATGATTTTATACCGGTTATAAATTTTATGCGTATTTGCATTGTTAACTTTAATTAATATAAGATAAAGCGAGAGTGCTTTCTCTCAATTTTTATAACTTTCATGATGTAAATTTGATAGACCACCAGGCGAGTCAGTGGCCTCCCATGATGTGTGCTTATGACGCGCCCGGAGCGTCGTTGGCCATGAATGGGTTAGTGTCGTAAAAAAACCATATATTAATGTTAAACTTTTTATTCTTAATCCAAAACTTTCTTTCAAAAATCATATAAAAAATTTACTATGTACCCAATTTCGATACATAATATTATTCACCAACTAATCCTAAGGTACTGTATTATATTTGAATTTGAGCAATTTATTTCACGAGAAAATTTTCATATTATAGGAGTACGAGGTACAGGGAGTAAAATTCTTCCATCCTCCTCACAGGGAGGACCAGAAAGGTGTTTAATGCTATTGTGGGCTAATAAGGGCCCAACGATTGATGTCAGTACGTTGTATGTTATGGTAGTCGCTCGGAAAACTTCGCTTGCGCGATGCAGCAATGCAATTCTGTTACATTCTCAATTCAATTCAATTCTTGATTAATGGCCTTTGTGGGAGAAACGCCACAATTTTGCCAAGTACACGTGCGAACGATTAATAAACCATCAAACAAAGTGAAGTCTTATCCCGACCGCTGTATTCATAGATCTTTGACATTGTCATAACAGAAGCTCAAAATTATGTTAAGTGTCAACACTGTCAACCAATCGTACCAAGAAGTAAAGTATTTACCCAGAAACTGGGTTGTGGAGTTATCTCCATTTAAAATACTATCAGTGGCACAAGGGCCTCCAAATGGTGGCGCTTCCCCCTCTAACCTGAGCGGTATGTGAGCGTAGTTATAGGGCGTAGTAAATTCTTTAGATTCTTTAGCTATTCAGTGGCGTAATGGAATTTCGGATAGATAATATTAGAATTCAGCCACTATCCGGTTAGGCGAAGCCGACCACGACAAAGTTTTGGAGAATAGACCATTGATTGGGGCAAGTGCACATAATGCGCTAAAACTGCTGTTGCTGACGTCAGGAATGTTTGCGGATAAACGCACTTGTAGACGCGTGTTAGCGGCAGAATCAGCAGTATTCTCAGTGTGCAAGGTGGGATTCCTTGATGTTGCGGAGGTGGTCTAGATCTGTATCTGTAACTATTAATACTAGAATTTAAGTAAAATTGTTCCTAAACTTATAGTGTCATGTCTGCAATAAAAGTGTTCTATTGTAAAAAGTTCGACGATCTTTGCAGGATGGCTGGTAATAGATGGATGTCGAGTTGAATGGAAATGATGATGATTCTAAAAAGCAGACTTCTCACTGCACGTAAATATCGCATGAAACGTGAAAGCTGTACTGCATTTGGAATATGATTAAACAATTAATTAAACCCTTTTTAAAATTCATTCAACCGGTTTTGTCTTCTTTATTATTCTTTTCTTTTCTTTAGAGTGAATACTACTTCAACTCTTCAATGGCCTCTGTGGTTAGATACCACAATTTTGCCAACAACACGTGTAACAAATTAAAAAAATTAAAAAATCAAATTAATTGTTTAAAAATTTTACTTCACAGTAATGTCGGATATCGCCAATGACAGCTGAAAAAACGGCCGCGTAAACAACCGGTTTTGAATTCCATTGCGTTGGTGGTATGACAGATAAATGTCGGCTGGAATAAATACCTAGTAGTAGATTTTGTAACCATTTTTTATGCCATACTTTATGGCATAAAAGAAGAAGAAGTTAAAATCGATTGAACGAACTGTAAAAAAGGTTCTTTATTAAGTATATAATCTTATCTATACTTATTAGTATAGATAAAATTAACGCGCGGCGCGGCGCGGCGGTTAGCGCGTTCAAAATCTTCAGCTTTATATATTTATAAAGCTGAAGATTTTGAACGCGCTAATCTCAGGAACTACTGGTCCGATTTGAAAAATCATTTTTGCGTTAGATAGCCCATTAATCCAGGAGGGCTTTAGGGCATATAACATTACGCTGCGACCAATAAGAGCGGGGCATATAAAAAGAAACGCGGTTGAACCCGCGAGTCGCAGCTATTTTAAAATAAAGCTTAGTTTATTGGAGTAAACTGACAGGAAATAATGTTACTTTCAAAAATTAAATGGTCACATCATTAATATTTGTATTGTAATAGTGGTTTTTAAATATGTGTGATCTTAAATAGTGTATCAAGTGTAAAATAAATGTAAATTAATTTAGAGGTCGGTAATACAAAAAGTATGACCATGTGATTTTAAAAAGTGACGTCTCCTGTCAAAATACTCCAATTCAATTCTTGATCAATGGCCTTTGTGGGAGAGACGCCACAATTTTGCCAAGAACACGTGCGAACGATTAATAAACTATCAAACGCTGGAGACTATTTAGCGCGAATTAAAATAATAGTAATATATTTCTTGTTATGTTAAAATAAAATATTTCTTTGCAGATTGACAGACAGGTAGTAATAGTAAAATCACAGATTTTCAAAGCGAAGATTTTCTGTGGAGCTGTTTTATAGTAAAAATGAATTTCGCGGTAAATGCTTACGTTATTTAATGCTTGGCCAGACTGCAAACGCGGACGCGGGGCGGGGCGGACGCGGGTCCTCGTACTCAAACATATGAAACTTAATACAAGCGTCCATAGTGATCACGCGGGCGCGGCGAGCGGCGCGGGCGACTTAACACGAGGAGCAGGCGTGCAACTCAAACCATAGTTCGTTCATGAAAGTGTCCGCAGTGAGTGCGCGGCAAGCGAGAAACCGCGCGGTTAGCGGGGATCTCAAACCATTCTGTACTGAACGCGCGCGACGACACCGCGCTTGACTGCAGCGCCCCGCGCCGCGTTTTCAGTCTGGCCAAGCACTTAGAGGTTTTGAGACATCAGCATAGCTAGGCACAACCATTTTCAACCACAAAATTTTCATACCCCGGCAGCGAATACCTAGGTAATAGTTTACTTGGTGGACAAGAGAATCCGTGTCATTTTCGGGTTCTGGATTTGTGAAGGCTTAAGAAGACTTTTGGTCACAATGATAGTTTTTTTTTAATAATCGTAAACTAGTGCTTGACTGCAATCCCGCCTGATGGTAAACAGTGATGCAATCGTTGATGGTAAAGCGCACTAGTTTACTAAGCCTATTCACATATAGAACTCAAGAGGAAGGATAACGGCAATTGAGGGAGGTGATGCAATGTTAAACCCAAGACCAACACGACCAACGATGCTGCGCTAGAGGAAGATTGATCTGGAGACTTTCCACCACGACCAAACTCCCGACACTACAACATTTGGCGCATCGTACCCGGCACACATCGCAACACAACTGCTGAGACCCGTACTCCGTACAGCTTCACCAGACATCATGCCGGAACACGACGAATCGCTTGGCGGCAAGACTGTCTGGTGGGTGGTAACTTCTGCCGGCAGCCGATGTTATGGCCTACCACCGAGTAAATGGACAGATGATAGATGTCGCATTAGAAGCAAAATTCTATGGAATTGTTAATAGCTATGCTGTTGTCTTGCATGCTTCTTACGTAGTGATAAAGATGTCGCTATAAATTCATAAGTTGCGTTCAAATTCAAATATGGTCTTACATACTTCTTACAATGGGCAATGGGCTGCTCACATATGTTGCAGGACCGACAACCGATGGGGTAAACGAGTCCTCGCGTGGAGACCGCGTCTCGGCAAACGTAGCGTAGGACGCCCTTGGGCGAGATGGAGCGACGACATCAAAAAGGGAGCTGGTAGTGGCTGGCGGAGAACAGCTCAGGATCGAGCTTGTTAGCGTGCCATGAAGGAGGCCTATGTCCAGCAGTGGACGAGTAGAGGCTGATGATGATGATGATGATACTTCTTACGTAGTGATAAAGATGTCGCTATAAATTCATAAGTTGTGCTCAAATTCAAATATAAGACATAATTTAACAAAAATTTAGCATTTTCACTTCTCTGGTTCAGTCAGTCCCATGAAACGTTTCGTCTTGTCTGTATGGAGCGAGTTTTGGACGGCTAAAGCTGGTCACGACCGGGGCGTTCTCGTTTGGGTCTGTGGAAAATTTTAATTAACATTATATTGTAACCAAAGGCAGTCTTTGATGAAGAGAGACCTTCAAATATTGCATCACTGCTTACCAACAAGCGGGATAGCGTCCAAGCTCTAGTTTATACAGTTTTATAATTTTTTTGTCTTCTTCAGCCTATAGATGTCCACTGCTGGACAACAGCCTCCCCCAAGGCTTTCCATGATGACCGGTCTTGTGCTGCCAGCATCCATCGGCTTCCCGCGACATTCACCAGGTCATCGGTCCACTTTGTTGGGGGCCCCCCTACACTGCGTCTTCCAGTACGTGGCCGCCAATCCAGAACCTTACTGCCCCATCGGCCATCGGTTCTACGAGCAATGTGCCTGGCCCACTGCCACTTAATTTTAGCGACTCTAAGAGCTATGTCGGTGACTTTGGTTCTTCTGCGGATCTCCTCATATCTGATTCGATCACGCAGAGAAACTCCGAGCATAGCTCTTTCCATTGCCCTTTGTGTGACTCTGAACCTTCGTATGAGACCCATTGTGAGCGATCACGTTTCAGTTCCGTAATTCATCACTGGCAACACACTGGATGACTTGTGAACAGCAGAACTATGGTCTACATACTTGTTGGAGTCTGAGTGACGTCAGGTATCTTCTGACTGGGAACTTTTTTTACATCTTGCTGTTTTTTGGTTCTTGGTACTCTTGGTAGGTGTAATGGGCCCCCACATTCCTCGCAAATACCGGCACCGTCACCTGATGGACATATTAATACCTAATTAAAAGCTCTATGGTGACCATGAAGTTTAAATTTTCGTTTTGTTGTGGATTTTGTAGGTCAATATTAATAAAGGTCTACATAATACTATAATTGTTGGTAACAATGTAAACTATCAAATGAGTGTTAGTACGTTAACAAATTATACAGTATGTTAACTAACAGAGGGCGTTCCCGTTAACCCGAAATAGTATAGCATACATACATGCTAAAAAAAATATTTCCATTCGAAAACAAAATGTTTTAAAATTTTTTCCAATAAGAAAATATTCAATAAAAATTTTAAATTGACATGTAAAAGAAACACACTGTACACGCGAACATGAAAGACGGCAACGTCGCAATTTATTTATACATGACGACTACTATTTTGATTTAAAACGTTTCAAATTTATTTCCAATTAGAATTTTTTTTTATTCGGATTTTTTTATGCTTATTTTTCTATGCTGATATTTTTATTTTAATCTATTAATGATACATAATAACGAGTTTAAGGGAACGCCCTCTGTTATTTAACATACTGTATACAGTAGAACCTCGGTAATCCGGACTCCCGCTTGTTCCGGTGATCGCTGTCATCAGACCGGGCAAAGGGATTCGCGGGGGAGGCCGGCGAGGGTAGGTGCGGGCTATCATGCTCGAACCAATGCGCCGTCCGTCAGTGTTTTGGTGTAATCACCAAAAGCGATAAACACTATACGTATTAACGTGTCAATTTAGCGCGCTTGCTAACATCATGGTGCCGCCAAGTAAACATACGACATTGACATTAAAAACCAAATTGCGGATTATAGAAATGTTAGATAAAGCTGACAGCTACCCTGTCATTGCTCGGAAGTTTGGCTTAAACATGTGTTTTATTAACATTAATCCGGATCCGGACGCCTCGATAATCTGAAAAGGGTCTTGTTTTTGCTTCTCCGGATTAACGAGGCCCTACTGTACAGTATATCTAAACTGGAGAGTAGAGAACGCCGGTTCTAGGGAATGGCCCGATCCCCTTCACGAACCTAAACTAAAGGACATGGTTAATTAAACTGAAGTATGGAAGACACCCCGCAATGAAAATGCATGTACAAAAATGATTCCTAGCAATATATAATGCTGAATAGCTGAAAATTAGTATTTTGTAATTAAAAAGGTTTAGGAACTTTTCATATCTGCACAATACTGAAAATAATATCGCGTAACTCCTACGACAAAGGCAACATTCCTATTCGTTTAACCGAGCTGGGGCAGCCGTTTAGCCATCACTTTTAAGTTCATGCATCTTATTCTTTCCATTTCACTAAGAAAAGGACAAAAGAACAACTTGTTTGTAAATGTACTATGTATTTGACTGTGAATTTGAACAGCCCGCACATCACTTCTTGTGGGAGTGTATTCTTTGGCAGAATGAACGCAATATTATGTTGGATAGTGTACAAGTTACATCCGGAGTTGTTTATTATACGGACCTTGTAGAAACTAGAACTAATTTCCGTGCGTTCAGGCGCTTTTGCCATACCTATTATTGGAATCAATTGTAACAGCACATACCTACTTAGGACCCATTAACTTAATCAAATGTTATTCCGTGGTGCTTGGCAATCTGGGCTTCTCCCAGTTGCAATAATATCCCTTTGTGCCGATTGGCCTAGTTCTGTTCTGTCTCCTGCTTGTTATGGAGGGAAGTGAAAAAAAAAAAATTTTTTCTTACTCCTCCGCTATTCTTTTCTGATTAATTTCGTTGCGGGACCCAAGACAGTTGAATCGTTTCTCCGGGACTCGTCGAGCTTCATTGCTCGGCGTTTTTCTGGCGGTCTCCACTGTTGATTCTGGCTTTCAGGAGTTGCAGTGGGTTGGGAAAAGTGTGGCGGTTTTGTACAATAAAAAAAAAAAAATGTACTATGTAACTACCACTACACACTATGTAACCCACACTTTGGTTTGTGCTTTGTTATCGTTTTACCTATTGTGTATCTGCATGCTACGTCACTAGACGAAATAATTAGTACATTAAATGTTAAATCTCATGTAAGTGAACTGTATTATGTTCTTTTTGAGAAATAAAGTTTCTTTAAACCTATATTACTGACGTTAATTGACATTTCTGGTCGCCATGTTGTTTATCACTTCTAAATTGTCTATGAAATATCTTAATTTGACAGCAACTATTATTTTATCTTCTGTCCTTTTCTTAATGAAATAGAAATAGATGCAAGTGAACAAGAAAATAGGCTGTGTCTGCCTAACATGCGCAGTCACATCCCCAAAATCGGAGAATCACCACTACAGAAATCTTAATAAAGCCTTGTGAAAAGAGTGAAGATAATGAACTAAGCAAGACTGACCTTATAAAACGAAGTAAGCAAAATTTGAATTCATTCATTCACATTTAAATGTAGTAATTACAATCGATTGTATTTTAAGATTTCTGTGATCACTATCAGCCTGCGTTCTAACAATGGGGCGGCCGCGAACGCAGCGGTAGCAGAGTTGAGTTTCTCTGCCGGATGAAGGCCGACTGTCAATGCCCAGGGTGAGAAACTGTATATTTGCCGACTCAGGCTTTGATAGTTTTTACGCATTATTATTATGTCATCATCGACCTTTTTATCATCCCACTGCTGGGCACAGGTCTCCTCTCATACAGAGAAGGATTGAGCGTAATCACCACGCTTGTTCAATGCGGATTGACGATTTCAGACTTGTCCAGGATTCCTCAAGATGTTTTCCATCACCTTATAACAGTCATTAGTGTCCAAGATATACTTAGAAAGTACATATAACTTAGGAAAGTTACATTGGTACTTGCCTGACCTGGAATCAAACCCGCACACTCATACTTGAGAGGCTGGTGTTTTAACCACTAGGCCACCACGACTATACTTATTATGAGGAGCTACAATAGAGGGCTACGGCGATGTATGTGGCCGGGTACATCCTTGCAACGAAATGTATTCGTGCGCAGACGATGTAGCATCGGGGCACTGTTGGTAAAGTGGCGTGCTTGGAGGAGGAAGGAGGGAGGAGGACTAAGGAGGAAGGCCAAGGAAGGAGGAAGGACTTGTCGCGACAATATTTGCTGGAGTGAGCTAACGACCTTTTTGCATTTTTTTTTCGTTGTTTTTGTTTTGTACACATGTAATGAATAATTTATTGACTTATAATGTAAAGCCACTGCTTCCTCCATCGTGTCGGCCGCACAACTAAAAACAACGAATATTCGGCGTAGGCGCTTTTGAATCTTCGACCGCCAATGTAGACAAAAACATCGCGTACAACGGATGTTTTGCGCGCCAACGCGACACGAATCTTCGCCCGCTAATGTAGCCTCTGAATAGAGTATTTGACTAAAAAAAAACTAATTAGTCCGTCATTCAGATTATAGAAAAATATTGCATACCTACGTATATTTTGTTTTATCAAATAAATAAAAATTGACAAATACAAAAGGCATCAAAGATCAGGAGTGGTAGTTGGGGACGTCACTGATCCCTAAAAAGTGTAGCGTGCAATGACGTCACACGAGTTTCCAACGCGCTGTGTCGTCTTCATTTTTTGTTATTATATGAAAAAAAAAAAATCAATTTTTTGGAAATTGACTGACTGATCTAATTAGTTTTTTTAGTCAAATACCTAGGGTGAAAGAACCAGTGATGGACAAGACCCCAGTGATGGACATTTTTTCCCATTATTCAAAAAAAAAACAAACCTTGCACACTCATATTTTGGTATGGCAACACTTAATCATAGAGACAAACCTTCTATTCGCCTCTTAATTAGACGGCAGTGCGATCGGCCATTTTGTTTCAAGATGGCGACGTAAACATTAGAGCAAGTTAGTGTTCCTCTAGAAAAATTCAATTTTGCTGACGTAATCGTTAAGAAGGTGAGTCCATTTTTTTTTTAAATTATATGTTTGTTATTTATTGTAATTGAATTCTAATTAATTTTAAAGCTTAGCATTGAAATGAGAGATATAATTTGTAATTGGTCATTAACTGGTTCTGACATACATACTTTCTCCAGTAATGGACACATGTCCATAATATTTTTTTCTTTTTAGGATTCCTTGAGTTGGCACACCGTTCTGATTCCTTTTCCCATGCAGTTTAATTGCATTTCTAGATTAAACAAATTAGAGTCCATGTACCAGTAAAGAACAAAGTGTCGATTACTGGATCCAATGAGTGTCAATTACTGGTTTTTATGTTTTCTTTCAGATGGCTCCGAGAAAAAACTATACGCCAGAACAGATGGACCATGCGGTGAAAGCTGTTCGCAATGGAGAGAAGGTTGCCGTTGCTGCTAAATCATTTGGGGTGCCTCGTGTAACTCTTTATAATAAAATATCAGGAAAGAGTCCTATAAAATGTACAATGGGGCCTAACACGGTCCTTTTAAATGAGCATGAAGACATTTTGGTCAGGTGGCTCTTGGCCATGGCTGAAAAACACTTTCCCATTTCAAAAGATTGTCTATTAGACAGTGTGCAAAAAATAATAAAGGATGAAAAAATATCGAACCCCTTTACAAACAACAGACCTGGAACAAAGTGGTGTAAATTATTCCTACAAAGGCATCCAATTTTGACTGCAAAATTGCCGGAAAATCTATCTATGGCTCGGGACAACGTATCTGAAAAAGATATAAGAAAGTGGTTTCAGGAAATAGATGGCTATTTAGAAGAAAATAATTTAAAAGAAATTGTCAAATACCCAAACCGAATGTTCAATGCTGACGAGAGTGCATTTTTTTTATCGCCAAAACCTGGCCGTGTTATAGGGAAAAAAGGGGATAAACATCTTTACTCTGCATGTGGTGACGAAAAAGAAAATCTCACAGTCTCATTTACCGGAAATGCTGCCGGACAACTTGCTCCACCCATGATAGTTTACAACTACGAGTGAATCCCGTCACATATCGCACTCAGTGTGCCTGAAAATTGGGCGATAGGGAAGTCTGAAAGTGGTTGGATGTGCAGCAGCACATTCTATGAATATGTGACTAATATCTTCAACCCGTGGCTGGAAAAGGAGAACATACAGAAGCCAATTCTATTTTTTTTAGATGGCCACAAATCGCATCTTACTTTGCACCTCTCGAAATTTTGTGCACAAAATGGCATTGAAATAATAGCTTTATACCCTAATTCCACACATATCCTTCAACCACTGGACTTGGCAGTTTTCCGTCCGCTAAAAGTTCTCTGGAAACAAGCAGTAAATGAATGGAAATTGGAGAACCTTGGTAAAAGTATTAAAAAAGAAACGTTTGCTTCAGTATTGCAGAAAGCAGTTACAAAACTAAAGGAAGATTGCATCAAAAATGGTTTCAAAGCAGCAGGCTTGTATCCATTCGGACCCGAATATATTGATATGACTAAAACCAAACAGAGTATACGAAGAGTCTATTATTTCTAATCCTGAACAGACAGCATTCATGAAATATTTAGAAAGCGATATAGTCAAAGTATTTTCTGTAGAAAAGCTGAATTTTTTTAACAAACTTTTCTACGAGAACAGAGACACACTTGAACACTGTCTCCCCATTGAAGATACATCTTTATACGTTGTTTGGGCCAAAAATAAAAGTCAATGTGGTTTCTACATCCCTCCGATCAATAATCGGCCAGATTCTGAACCAAAATTACGAACGACGATTCCTGAGCCTATCGATAATAATTCATCTGTTACTGGAAATGACGGTCTATCCCGCAGCCCGCCTCAAAACCAAGATAAAGAATCGCAGAATGCTTCAATACCCGAAGAAAACCACACTGACCATTAAAATTCCAATAGACCTCAAGATGCTGTTCAGTTTCAGTCTGCAATGTCACCTATGCTGGAGCTCGACAATGATTATGCCCTTCTATTTGAAAATGAAATGGCTGGCATTTCAAATCACACCTATTCTACAACTCTAACACATAATTCAAAATCAAATTCCTATTGCAGATTACTTACAAAAGAACACCCAACCACCAACCACAACATTTCCGAAAGTGTTTCACCTCCAAAAATATTCAATGAAGTGTTTTCAGATGGAAACATTGCTATACCGGGAACAAGCAACTACCGTACCAATACAATTACACCTCGAAAGAAGGCAATGGATGCTGCTTTGGGAATCATTGTACCATCTCCATTCAAAAGAAACCTATTTTGGCCGGAAAACGAGCAATGCAAAAAGAAAACAAGGATCAAAAGAGAAAAGATACCAGCGGCTGTAACGAGCAAAGCTTGGAGAGAATACTATGAAAAGAAAGAAATAGAAAAAAAGAAACGAGAACATGAAAAGGCCGAAAGAGCAAAGATAAGACAAGAAAAGAAGATATTGAAGGAGAAAACTGCCGAAGAAAGAAAACTACAAAAACAGAAAATAAGTAAAGAAAAACAATGTAAAGCAGATATAAAAGTAAAAAGAAAAGTGGCATTTTGTGACGATTCTTCAGAAGACTCCGAAATGGAGGTTCAGTTTGCTGAAAGTGGAGATAGTTGTGTAGAAGAAATTGATGAGGATCTTTCTGAAGGAGAAGAAGAAGCAATAGAACTGTCTTTAGACGAAAAAAATAAGCATAAACCAATTACTAAGAAGCAACAACGCCAACCTAAAAACCAACCAACCAACCAACCTAAAGCGACAAAGAACCTCTGATTCAGACATGGATGTTCCTTTGATGAAATTAAACACTTCAAAGTCTGTAACGGGACCAAAGATTAGTTCAGGATGTTACGTAATAGTGATGTACGAAGGTGAATACTTTCCTGGGAAGGTAGAGAATGTGAATGATAAACTGTATGAAGTTACGACAAGAATTTGTCGACGGGAAATTCATTTAGGTGGCCCAAAACGCCTGACAAAATATGGTACAGAGAGGACCAAATCATTGAAAAGACTAACGAGCCTGTGTGTATTAATAAAAGAGGTTTCTATAAAGTTAAGGAAATGGACAAGTATTTACCTGATATATTATATACTTAATCACTAATATTTTTTTATTATTGAATGTTTAGCAGTTAACTTAGTTTTTTAGGAAAGTTAAGTTTCCATGATTTTAACTGTTGTTTATTCTTACTTATTTGAATAAATATTGTTTTGTTGTTTCGCTTATGTTAGATCTCATGATTATTACTTACTACAATTTTATTACCTACGGGTTACTACTGATTTCGAATAAGTTTATTTCAGAAAGTTATTATATTTCCTATAATTTTACGAAACACAAAAGTTTTTTGTTGTTTAATGTTTAGTTTTGATTTAAAGTATGTAAATCTCAAGACTGATTATAATTATTTATACGAATACTAAGTTTTGAATAAGATACAAAAATCTTATTCAAAACCCGTTTTGTTTTAGTTTTGATGCTTAGTTTGAGGCAGTTGTATGTAAACGTCAATGTTTAATGATTACGTATAGGGTTGTAACGGAGCTTCGCCTCCGCTTCCGTTACTGCGGAAGTTCCGCAAGAAATCGTATCTTCGCTTCCGCCTCCGCCTCCGCACAATTTTTGCGGAGTTATAACGGAGGTTTATTTACGTATTTATAAAATAAATAACGCGCAAGCTGCGACGCTCGACAACCGGCCGGCCGCGTTTGAGCGCGAAATGCTTCTTGTAATGAAAAGAGCTTTTCATTACAAGAAGGTAATATTTTTTATACCAAGTATACTATTAATGTACGTATTTAAAATAAAAAAATTGTTTTAATTAACCATAAATTTAATTTTTTTTCTATATGTACTTTCACCTCCGCCTCCGCCTCCGTTAACCTCCGCATCCGCGGAGGTGAGACTCGTCGCCTCCGCATCCGCCTCCGCCTCCGTTAACAAGCCTCCGTTACAACCCTAATTACGTAGGTACCTCTTTTAATTTAAATTAATATAATTATTCAAATAAACTGTATTAATTTATTTTTTTCCCTACAAATCCTAAATACTACATATATAAGTCATAATTAGTGTTTATGTTGTTCGGTGTCGATGACTGGATGTCCATTACTGGGTAACTGTCGGCCACTGGGATGGACAACTGGATCCCAGGTGTCCATAACTGGTGATTTTAGTTTATTTTATATTTTGTCAATTTTCTAATAAATTATTACCTATACTTCAATTGTAAATCATTGTGCTCATTCTTGAGAATATTGGTTGTTATTTGTACTAAGTGCTGTTGAACTGAATTCTGCAGTTTATTTTTTATCAATTTTTATTACGAACACAGTGCTAAAAGTGTCGATAATTGGATCATTCACCCTACCCTATTATTATTGATTCTAAAGATTTTAATTATGGAACCAACTCCACAATCAGTGCTCTCAAAACTGTAGAATGGAATAGGTTGGGATAACTGTGTTTACTGGGCCTGCATGGTGCCCGTACCAGCTGTGGGTACAATAATGGTGACTGCTTTTATATGGTGTAAGATAATAAAAAAATAATCTATTCTATAGAAAATAACAAAAAAAAAAGGAAAAACAAATATTTTTCACTTATTTTACGTTTAGATAATTGTCCAACAAAATCAAACCAACACCGTAAACCGCTATTACGGGGGTTACTCCAACTTCTAACTAAATCTACACATTAATTCCACGAAAATATTTTATTGGACTAAATAAATTATAAATTTTAGAATTATTTAAGAACAAGCGCCTTGTAAAATCTTCATAGCAAATGTTTGATGCCTGAAATATATATTTTTTTTATTAAAAATTAGCTGCAGAATCTAAAATCTTTATAATGCCTGGATGTAGATTTAGTCATGATTATGAATGCACGACAGGTCTGTTAGAAAATAATAAGAACGTAATCGCCTTACAAAATCGTCATAGCAAATGTTTGTTTGTAAATATTTTAGGCGCCTAAACCTTTTTGATTATTTTAAAATGTTTTTTTTTTCTTTTGCTGAGCGTTATCTGATTCACATCGTGATTCGCTAGGCTGTAGGCTCTAAGCAAGCCAGGCCTGCACACAAATATTAAATAACAGCGCCATGTTTATGTCCAAAGGATTCTCGTGAAACTAATAGCAGACTACTTACTTAGTTGGACTAACCCTGCCTCCTTATATTCACACGTTCGTTACGGCTGATGTCCACGGCGCTGTTCTCGAACACCCGAAGCCGCGATAGACTTCGGCCGCTGGAGGTCAATTTCTTCGAATGACGTCGTCGACGGCCTCGGCTCCGTCGAGCACCTTGAACAGCTTCAGAGGTCATGAAGATGGCGTGTGAGGTTGTGATTCCCGCAAACCGTGCTGTGAGAGAGAGAAGCCAGTATAGAGTTTGGGAAAGAAAATATGAGATAGTCTACTGTTCCATAGCAGTTTTTAGTGAGTGAGAACCTAATCTTTGTGTGCTACAGTCGCACGCGGTTTTCATAGTACTTTTTCAGTGTCTACTGCGTTGTTAATTTAAAAGTTAGAAGATATGCGCGGGTTAGATTCCAGGTCAGGCAAGTACCAATGTAACTTTTCTAAAGTTCTAAGTATGTCTTGGACACCAATGACTGAAGGTGAAGGAAAACATCTTGAGGAAACCTGGACTTTCAAGTCTGAAATCGCCAACCCGCATTGGGCAAGCGTGGTGATTACTTAAGCTCAATCCTTCTCTGTATGAGAGGAGACCTGTGCCCAGCAGTGAGACGACAAAAAGGTTGTTGATGATGATAGGTTCATCTTTTGCGAGATTTCGGGGGGGCAGCTACCCTCCTACGCCTTAATAAACTAGTGCGCTTTACCATCAACGATCGCATCACTGCTTACCATCAGGCGGGATTGCGGTCATGCGCTAGTTTAAAAATTAATAAAAAAAAAAACTTATTTTAGGTGCGTTTCGTTTGTAATACAGGAAATCGGGATCATTGTGGGACTTACTTGAATTTTGCAAACGTTCCATGTCCGATTTCGGCAACCTCTTGGCTTCTTCGCTAAAATTCCGCGCGATGCTCTTCCGTTTTGAGATGATCGGCATAGCGGGTAACAAAAACTGATGGCCACAGGCCGCACCATACAGATTGTTCATGACTTTTACCTGCTTAATCAACGATAATAAACTTGTGAACAATTTCTATTATAACGTTATCATTATTTACAATGCCATCATTTAGCAAAAACTGATACGAAGCTGTATGAAGAAAAATTTTGGTTTCAATATAATAAGACGGACGACAGCAAGTCAACCTATCCAAAACTGTAATAAATTCCCAATCAACCTTGAGCCTTAAAACTTTGTGGATAAAGTTGAAAATCGAATAAAGAAATCTGACAGATTGTAGTAGCTTGACGTGCTGTCGCCTGTACATATGCTTCCTGCTGTCCCATTTTCTTCCATGTTAAATATTATGAATGTATATGTCTGTCTCTTTTGACTGTTTGTCTCTTTTGACTGTTTTATTAGTTTCATCGACTTCAAATCATAATGCTAAGAAGGTTTTTCTTCAAAAAAGACCTGTGCGAGGCGAGAATAGCTCTGCCAGAGTTGAGAGTTGTTTTATAGAGATACCGTGCCCCTGACGCACAGACAAGTGCACGGCAAGCACGGGTGGGTTTTAGTGAGTATAAGTCTGAGACGCCTTTCCGCTCCGCCCAAAGCGGGAGAGGTCATTTGATAATTTCCCATTCGCAAAAAAATGCCAAAAAGGCTCCTATCTCAGCTCAATATAGCAAAGGTAAAAAAAAAATACCATGCCGGTATCATCGACATATTATACTAATCGACATGCCTTAGAGATGAGAATTGTGGCACTCCATAAGAAAGAGAGGAAACGAAGTTTCATCTCTATCTCTCTCAGAAATCATCAATCGTCTATGAGGAAAGATATAGTGCTGGACCGAAAGCATAGGCCATCTCTCTCTCTTTTCAAACTAAAATATTACTGCAGATTATACGCGTACGGCATGTCCATTAGTATTTAAGTCTATGGCCGGTATTATTATTTTTTTTTTCTGGAATTATAATAAAGAAAGAAAATAGGTACATTTATTTAGCATAGACTAAAAGACACATGATATACCAGATACATACATCAGATAGCTACGAATAAAAATCAAAAGTAATTATGAAGAACAATCTAGAAAATAGCGAAGGTTGCCTCGTGGCTGCACCAAAAAAGGCACAGTTCAGCAAAAATACCAGACAACTAGTGCCTGACGCTGGTTTTCAACTGAACCCGATGTGTCGGATCATGGGCGTAGCTAGCCTTGGGCTCAGGTTGCGGCCACAGTCAGCCTATCCCCCCAAATCCCGGTATTTTTATCTTAGACACCAATGATTGATTACAAAGTGAAGGAAAACATCCTGAGGAAACCTGGACTTTTCAAGTCTGAAATCGCCAACCCGCATTGAGCAAGCGTGGTGATTACGCTCAATCCTTCTCTGTATGAGAGAAGACCTGTGCCCAGCAGTGGGAGGATAAAAAGATTGGTGATGATGATGATGTTTGATCAGAGCCAGGGTGGGACAAGTGCCCCAGATTGCCCCAGT
Source organism: Sesamia nonagrioides (assembly GCA_017933935.1). NCBI lineage: Eukaryota > Metazoa > Arthropoda > Insecta > Lepidoptera > Noctuidae > Sesamia > Sesamia nonagrioides. Next base: position 860,653 of record JADWQK010001689.1, on the reverse strand, counting down.
GTGGCTACGCCCATGTGTCGGATGTAAAATTGCTTTACACTACAAAGACACTTAATATATACCCCAACTTACCTGTTGCAAATAGGAAGGTAGCCGATACATCTTCACAACGTTTTTAAGGGAACTGCATTGAAAACCAAAGATAGTTAATTATTTTTGAAAGGGGGCCCACGATATTACATGTTTGTCGAAAATAGGTGTTTACGCTACGAAAGAGCTTTTCATATTGACACAAATAAATAACAGCTGTTCCAATAACAAACTTCAATTTTACTTGATTGTGGTGGCCAGTGACAGTTTTCATTTTGTACGATTCAAAAAGTTTTTGTCTAGTTTTTATTTTTTCTATTTTACAGCTCCTGTACTTGTGTCGTCTCGTTTTAATAAGAAATATAATAGGGAATAATACTTTAATTAAAACTAATACCTGTCACCAGAATGCAGTACTGCCGCATATCTATACTTAATATTATAAATGCGAAAGTATCTTTGTATGTCTGTCCGGCTTTCACGCCAAAACTACTCAACCGATTCTAATGAAATTTGGTACACAGAGCCCGAGAAAGGACATAGGCTATACAACATCCCGCTATGACCAATAGGAGCAGAGCAGTAACAAAAAATGTTGCGAAAACGGGAGCGAACGCGGACGTACATATTGCTCCCATTATTTTAACAGGCGCTTATTTTATATCAACTGAGCTCTTTTTTTTTTCGAAATGGACTACATATTATATACGGAAATATTGTTTATTTTTCACCACGCTTGCTCAATGCGGGTTGGCGATTTCAGACTTTAGTCCAGGTTTTTTTTTTTTATATATTATAAAGTAGCGCAATCCTGCCTGATGGTAAGCAGTGACGCAATCATCATCATCATCATCATCATCTCAGCGTTAATCCCAGTCGCATCCGCAGCTTTTTCGGCTTTGGAGTCTGGGGTCCGCTTTACCAGTCTAACTGCTGATTTTGGCTAAACTTCGATATTTTCCGTGAAGCGACTGCCGTCTGACCTCCACAACCCGAAGGCGATATCTAAGCATTGCAGATAGACCAACTGTTAGCAGTGACGCAATCGTTGATGGTAAAGCGCACTAGTTTATTAAGAGCCTATTCACTCTAGCCTTGAAGACACTCAAATTGTAGTCCAAGATGTTTTCCTTCACCTTCAGTCATTGGTGTCCAAGATATACTTAGAAAGTACATATAACTTTAGAAAAGTTACATTGGTACTTGCCTGACTTGAATCGAACCCGCGCACTCATACTTGAGAGGCTGATGTTTTAACCACTAGGCTTCTACGACATTAGCAGGTATAATTTAATGAAACTTTTCCCTAACATTCATATTCTATGCACACATCTTTACTGGTTTCTTTCTAAGGCTGTGTATTCGCGAAGCAACATTAAAAGACGGTTGAAACATGATGGATGAAATCATGATTTTATTTTTTTCCTGGTGACCTAGTGGTATCGACCCCGACATATAAATTGTAGCTCTAGGTTTGAACCACATCAGTCGCTTTACTTTGTTTAAATTATTTCATCACCACTGCTCTCAAAACGGTGAAGGAAAATTTCGTGAGGAAACCGGCATGTCCTAGACTCTAGAGGCAAAATCTTCGAAGACCTGGGCCCGCGTGGTAGATTACGGCCCACCGGCCGGTGTCACAGGAGAGGGAACATTATAGACTGATTATGTTACTGAATGAGGTTTATTAAACGTGAAACTCGAAACACGTGTCCAGTATTTTTAAGTAAAGACAGACTCTTTACTAAAAAATACTGGAACTATGTTTCGGGATTGTTCCTTGGTTATCCCAACAAAAATATGGTTAAAGTTCTGATCGGGCGGGCGAGCGCGTTTGTTGACCTCTGGCGTCAGCTGTGGCGCGCCCGCAAGTACTATGATCTACCGTAACCGCTCGGTAACCACTCTGCAACAATTTCTAAATGGGAAAAATATAACATGGTGTAAAAATGATTGGAATCGATTCAGTTACTTATTCTGAACAAACTATATTCAGGTTTCGTAAAAAGAAAAAATAACGTTGAATATTTATTTAAATTAGTATGATACACATTATCTACAGACGACAGCACATCAAGCTACTAAAATCTGTCAAATCTCTTTAATTAATTTTCAACTTTATCGCTTAAGCATTAAGGCTCAAGGTTAATTGGGAATATTTGACAGTTCCGGGTAGCTGACCTGCTGTCTTCCGTAGATATTTATTGTATCACTAGCTTTCCGCCCGCGGCTTCGCCCGCGTGGAGTTCGGTTATATCGCGCTTTTTAGATTTCCCTCGGGAACATCAAATTTTTCCGGGATAAAAAGTAGCCTATGTTTTTTCTCAGGGTCTAAAAATTGTCTGTGCCAAATTTCATCAAAATCGGTTGAGAGGTTTAAGCGGGAAAGCGTAACAGACAGACAGACAGACAGACAGAGTTACTTTCGCATTTATAATATTAGTATGGATTATCATCATCATCTCAGCGTTAATCCCAGTCGCATCCGAAGCTTTTTCAGCTTTAGAGTCCGCTTTACCAGTCTAAGTGCTGATCTTGGCTAAACTTCGATATTTTCAGTGAAGCGACTGCCGTCTGACATCCACAACCCCAAGGCGATATCGAAGCACTGCATTTAGACCAATTGTTGGACTTTTGAGGGCTCCAACAAACCGTATCGACTGCCATTAGATATTCGTATGGCACGACCAGACCAGTGCAAATAATTGCCTACCGCTTCGCCACGGAGGCTGTCAATACATATTTATTATATAATCTATGTAAATATAAATAGTACATGTCGAATATAATACAGCTCAGCTGGGCAGAGGTCGGGAAGTTATGCTACATCTTCTCGTAGTCCAAGATACCACAGTGTCTCAAGACTAAAGTCTTTGACCAGTCTGTGTAGCCAGTGCTGACATACGGAACTGCCCCCAACAAGGTGGACCGATGACCTTGTGAAGGGAAGAGTCGCGGGAAGCCGATGGATGCGGGTAGCACAAGACCGGTCATCGTGGAAAGCCTTGGGGGAGGCCTTTGCCCAGCAGTGGACCTCTATAGACTGAAGAAGAAATAGTCTACCTACATTATTTCTCTCTCCATCCCCTTAGTATTCCATCCAAAGGTTGTCTGTAAAAGATCGCTCTCAGCGATAGGACCACCCATTGTATGACCCAGTGTAAAATCTTCATATTTATCTTCTGTAATTTTTGTGGCTTGACCGCTATCCCGCCTGATGGTAAACAGTGACGCAATCAATGATGTAAAGCGTACTATTTTATTAAGAGCCTATTCACTCTAGCCTTGAAGACACTCAAATTGTAGTCCGACGGAAACACCGCCGCTGGCAAATTGTTCCAGTCCCTCGATGTACGCGGTATGAAAGAGGATGCGAAACGCTTCGTCCGAATCGTAGTGGTGTTAACGACGTAAGGGTGGAAACTCGCCGTGCGACGGGTCGTCCGATGGTGGAACGAAGATGGGGGAATTAAATCATGCAATTCCTTCGCACACTCACCAAAATGAATCCTATAGAATACCGAAAGGCTGGCTACTCTACACTTGTTCTCTAGACTCCGTGGCGTAGCGGTAGCGGTCGCGGCCGCTCCGCAAGGTGGGCGCGGGTTCGATTCCCGCACAGTGCAAGTATTTGTATGCATGAATATGAATACTTGCACTGGTCTGGTCGTGCCTCGGAAAGCACGTTAAGCCGTTGGTCCCGGTTGCCATACAAACATCTAGTGGCAGTCGTTACGGGTTATTGGAGCCCTCAAAAGTCCAACAATTGGTCTAACTGCAATGGTTCGATGTCGCCTTCGGGTTGTGGAGGTCAGACGGTAGTCGCTTCACGGAAAAATGTCGAAGTTTAGCCATTTCAGTTCATTTCAGACTCCAAAAGCTAAAAAGGCTTCGAATTCGACTGGGATTAACGCTGTGATGATGATGATGGGTCGCCAATCAGCCTTTTCGCACTCCTCTCCACTAAATCTAAAGTAGCCAGGTGACATTTCCCAGCACCAGCCCAAATGTGGCTACAGTACTCCACACACGAGCGGACCTGTGCTTTGTACAACATTAGAAGCTGTCTTGGTGTATTCGTGTCTATACCTAGCCTTTTAAACTCCTTTTTGAGAGAATCTTGATTAGTTATCGCTGCTTCATCTAATTATTTTCTTATTAAATATCTTGGGCTCGTAGCCAATAAAGTTTTAAACGAGTACTTTCGTAATTTTATCAGTCATCGTGGACTAATAGGGAAGGATAATATCTTGAGGCAATAGAGTTACCGGAAAATTAACTTTTATTCCTACACAATTTGTGGACGGAGGACGGATCTGAGCAGCTCTGTTGCGATGTGTGCCGGGTATGATGCGCCAAATGTTGTTGTGTCGGGAGTTTGGTCGTGGTGGGTCTCCAGATCAATCTCCCTCTCTGGCCCAGCGTCTTTGGTCGTGTGTTGGGTTTAACATTGCATCACCTCGCTCAACAGCCGTCGTCCTTCCTCTTCACTCGTTTTTTTTTTAGTGAATAGCCTCTTAATAAACTAGCGTGCTTTATCATCAATGATTGCATCACTGCTTACCATCAGGGGGGGAATGCGGACAAGCACTAGTTTATAATTACATAAAAAAAAAACCAATAGAGTTTAGTTATGCTTTGTAAGTTTTAAAAACTTTTTGATACTTCTAATAATTTTCATATACGGAGATACCTAAAATCCACTTGTCATCAATCAAACTCCTTATCAATGTAGGGGCCCAAATTATAACATACATGTATAAATCCATACTAATATTATAAATGCGAAAGTAACTCTGTCTGTCTGTCTGTCTGTCTGTTACGCTTTCCCGCTTAAACCTCTCAACCGATTTTGGTGAAATTTGGCACAGCCATTCTTTAGACCCTGAAAAAGAATATAGGCTACCTTTTATCCCAGAAAAATTTGATGTTCCCGAGGGAAATCTAAAAAGCGCGATATAACCGAACTTCACGCGGGCGAAGCCGCGGGCGGAAAGCTAGTAAATAATAAATATATTTTTTATTTCTCACATTTGTACATAATTTTTACAATAATTTTCTTAACTCTAAATAGCATTGATGTGTAATTTGCCTGAACTAGGTAAAACCTGTGCTTCAGGCGTAAAAGTGCTTATTATTAATTTTTATTTCGCAATAAATTAACAATAAAAGTAGTACGTAAAAATCTAGGACACAACGGAAGTATACAGTGTTATTATTAGTATCCTATTGCTTAAATAGTAATATTAGATAATGCAATGATTATTTCTAAACTTATTTACATACTTTAAGTAGGTCTTCAGTCTGCTCATATGACAAACCTTGTAGATAATTAAAAACAACATTGTACGTATGGAATCAGCCTATAATGTTCTCACTTTTGGGACATAGGCCTCCTCTCGGTGAGAGGGAGTGGGCCGTAATCTACCACGCGGGCCCAGTGCGGGTTTGTACATGTCACATGTCTTTGAAAGTATAGGACATGTCAGTTTCCTCACGAGGTTTTCCTTCTCCGTTTTGAGAGCAGTGGTGATGAAATAATTTACACAAAGTAAAGCGCCTGATGGAGTTCCAACCTACGACCTACAACTTGAAAGTCGCGGCCGATACCACTAAGACACTTCTGCTCTCCAAATTATAATCTGCAGGGTAATAGCACAGTCTAAAAATCATACAGTCGTCCAACGAAGACGTCTAGATAGAGCAATCGTGCGGGGTGTGAGGGACGAGACGCGGGTAAGCGGCACCCGAGCTGCGAAAAAAACGATGTTCGTAGCTCGGTATCTATCATTAAGGGCTAACGCGTGTTTGTTTTTTTATTTGTTTGTTTTATAATTTGATATGAGTGTCAATTTTGAGTATAATTGGGGTGCTTGTTACGAAAAAGCCAGCCTTTTTGAAATCCAAGATGGCAGACGTCAATTTAAATGTATTTGGGCGGACGCCAATTTAAATGTATTTAATTTATATGATATGGGTGTTAATTCCGAGGTGGATTGGGGTGCTGGTGACGAAAATGCCATCTAAATAACTTAAATCTGTCTCGAGTTGTTCCCTTAGTAAAAATAGCAAATTAATTAAATATAATACAGCTATCGATGTTGATCTGCAATAAACAAATAATTTCATAAATATTGTTTATTTGTGACAACCCTGGCCGATGCGTTACTGTCTAGACGATGTCGGCATTTTACACGAGGTCAAAGGCTTCGACCTACTGTATGATTTTTGTACTGTGGTGATAGGGTAGTTGACTAAAAAAAAAATTAGTCCGACAGTCAGATTTCCAAAAAATATGAGACACAGTTTTTTTTTTTCATATAAACAAAAAATTAAGACGACACAGTGCGTTAAAAATGTGTGTGACGTCACTGCACGCTACACTTTTTAGAGAGCAGTGACGTCAGCAGCCACCACTCCTGATCTTTGATGCCTTTTATATTTGTCAATTTTTATTGATTTGATAAAACAAACTATACGTATCCAATTTCTCTATAATCTGAATGACGGGCTAAATAGAAACAATTTTTTTTTTACCCAGGAAACATCCCTGTTATGTAACATCACTATCAGTAGCATTGGGTCTTATTTTGACAGTTCTACAACTTTCATTGTGTTATGCACGTTGTTGAGCGAGGTGATGCAATGTTAAACCCAAGACCAACACGACCAAACGATGCTGCGCTAGAGGGAGATTGATCTGGAGACTCTCCACGACCAAACTCCCGACACAACAACATTTGACGCATCGTACCCGGCACACATCGCAACACAACTGCTCAGACCCGTCCTCCTTAAGGTTTCACCAAACATCATGCCGGACAAAGACATTAAAATTATATTTACAATAGACAGGACATCAAGAACAAAATCGTAATCCAATACTTCTGGCAAACTGGTCAAAAGTCGCTCAGTCTAGTCTGCGCGTCAAGACGTAATTTGTGTCCACCAAAAATAAATATTTTCTAAGGAAATATGTTATGTTGCGCTTTTTATTACTGTACATCTTGTTATGGTAAAACGACTGGACCTAACTTCAAAATCTTTTTCTATTAATTATTTATATTTCGTCTGTATTTCAAATTTAAATAAATTCTTAAATTGTTCTAGAAACTTTTCCATTATTGTAATAAGCGCCCTCTATTGTTGAGTAGTTTTACTATTTTCTTGTAGAGATGTAGTTTTTTTTTTTTTATAAATTATAAACCAGCGCTTGACCGCAATCCTGCCTGATGGTAAGCAGTGACGCAATCGTTGATGGTAAAGCGCACTAGTTTATTAAGAGCCTATTCACTCTAGCCTTGAAGACACTCAAATTGTAGTCCGACGGAAACACCGCCGCTGGCAAATTGTTCCAGTCCCTCGATGTACGCGGTATAAAGGAGGAGGCGAAGCGCTTCGTCCGGATCGTAATGGTGTTAACAACGTAAGGGTGGAAACCAGCCGTACGACGGGTCGACCGCTGGTGGAACGGAGATGGGGGAATTAAATCATGCAATTCTCTCGCACACTCCCCGAAATGCATCCTATAGAACACCGAAAGGCTGGCTACTCTACGCCTGTGCTCTAGGCTTTGGAGACCAACTCGAGTTAGATCAGGGTCACCAATCAGCCTCTTTGCACGTCTCTCCACTGAATCCAAAGTGGCCAGGTGACACTTGGCAGCACCAGCCCAAATGTGGCTGCAGTACTCCACACACGAACGGACCTGTGCTTTGTATAACATTAGAAGCTGCCCAGGTGTGAAGTACTGCCGGACCTTTGCGATAACGCCAAGTTTCCTGGCAGCCACCCTGGCCTTGGACTCAATGAACCGCCCAAAGTTAAGGTTCGAGGAAATCTCAACTCCCAAGAGCTGAAGGCGGTTGGAACACTCCAAGGACACATTCCGAAAAGTAGGGGCCAAGGTGAACGGGCTCCTTTTGGCGGTGAAAAGACACGCCTGTGTTTTGGCGGCATTGAATGCTACAAGATTGGCATTGCCCCATTCGGAGACTGCCTGCAGTGCAACACTCGTTCGCTCAACCATGGCCTCTCTTTCGGACCGGATTGATTCCCTACTAGCCCGAGCATCCGGCAGGTATCTCTCTACAACTGTGCTGTCATCTGCATACCCATAGATACCGGGCATCAGCAGATCGTTAATATGCAGCAGAAACAGAGTTGCAGAGAGAACAGACCCCTGAGGAACACCGGCATTAGTTGACATGGTCTCAGAAGAGCATCCGTCGACAACAACTCGGAGGGACCGTTCGGTCAGGAAGTCTTTTACCCAGCCAGTCAGGCTAGGGGAAATGCCGTACGCTGGAAGCTTACTCAAAAGGCCAGCGTGCCAAACCCGGTCGAAGGCCTTCGAGACATCAAGGGAGACAGCAATCGCTTCCCCATTCTTCTCGAGGGCCTCGCCCCACAAGTGAGTGGCATACACTAGTAGGTCCCCAGTTGACCGATTGCGGCGAAACCCGTACTGTCGGTCACTGAGGAGATCGTTACCTTCCAGGTATGCCAAGAGGCGCGAGTTCAATACACGCTCCATAATTTTGCAAAGTATGGAGGTGATCGAAATCGGCCGATAGTTGGCAGGATCGACACGACTACCCTTCTTGGGCACAGGCTGCACGTTAGCAAGCTTCCAGGACTTGGGCACTATACCAGTCCTAAATGAGAGGCGATACAAGCGCGTCAATACAGGAGACAACTCGGGCGCACATGCTTTAAGAACAATCGCTGGTATACCATCCGGACCACTAGCCTTATTCACGTCCAGACGACACAGTACTCTCAGAACCTCCTTGTTTCTAATGCGAACCTCAGGCATTGAAGCTCCGCAATGAGGTAAATTAGGTGGAGTAGCACTGCCAGTATCAAGACGCGAATTATGGGCAAAGAGAGATGCAAAGAGACCTGCTTTCTCTCTCGCCGTATGAGCCAGTGTTCCATCAGGCCTAACCAGCGGAGGCAGTGAGGGCCGACAGAAGTTCGCCTCAACCGATTTGGCAAGGGACCAAAAAGATCTGCTACCGGATGGCTGCGCAGATAACTTGTTGCCAATATGGGTAATGCGGTCGAAGCGAGCCTTCTTGAGCGCCTTCTTGTAGGACTTGGCAGCACGGTTAAAGGCTCTCTTCTTTGAGCTTAGATCCGGAGCTCCGCGGTCACGAGCGTCAACCCAGGCGAGAAATGCCGTGTGCTTTCGCTGTTCAGCTTGGACACAATCGGCATTGAACCATGGGCGAGCCGAGCCACCGACGGGCACGTCATTGAATGGGATAAAATACTCCATAGCTTGACGCACCACATCGGTTATAGCGTCCGCACAGCTCGAAGGATTGTCAGAAGAGAAGCAGACCTGCTGCCAAGGATAAGACGCAAAGAAGTGGCGCATCTCATCCCAATCCGCTGACCTGTATCGCCACATTCGCCGTTCACCACGAGAGTCGTGATCTGGTGGGGAGAAGGACGTTACAGACTTTACCAGACAGTGGTCTGAAGTTCCCAACGGTGAGGAAACCGTTACAACACATCTGTCCGGATCAGTGGTCAGCAGAAGGTCCAAACAGTTGGCAGTATGCCCAACTACATCAGGCAACCTAGTCGCTTGCTCTACCAGCTGGGAAAGGCCCATAGAAAGCGCGAAGTTTCGCGCTTCTCTCCCAGCGTGGTCGGTCCTCTGGTATGGGAAGAGCCAGTCCTGGTGGCAGGCGTTGAAGTCCCCCAGAGCGACGAACTGAGCGTCAGGGTGCCGATGCAGCGCATTGTCAGCAGCCTCACTGAGGTGGTCAAATAAACGAGTTGTCTCCTGATCACCGCTGTGCGATCGGTAGACACAGGTGTAAACAATTTTGTCCACACCAGTGTCAACCAACAGCCATAGGGACGAGAAGTGAGGGTCTTCGAGGTGACGGAGGCGCCGGCAACAGATGTCATTGCGGACATACACACAGACCCCGGCACGCTGCAGGAAATGATGCTCCAAAGAGTATCCCGGGTAGCCGAGGTACGCCGCGTCAGTCGGACATCTGATCTGGGTCTCCGTCAAGAAAAGTAGGTGGGGCTTTTCAGTCTCAAGGTGGTAATGGACTGCATCGATATTGGAGTGCAAACCTCGGATGTTTGAGAGGTGCACTATGAACGAGAGGACGTGCGCCCGCTGTGCACACCTACTTTTCCTTTTGTAACTTTTCATATTAAGTTTTATATACTGAGTGAATAGGAAGGAAGACGGCAGTTGAGTGAGGTGATGCAATGATAAACCCAACAATACGACCAACGATGCTGGGCCAGAGGGAGATTGTTCTGGAGACTGCGGGGACGCCCGAACCCCCCCAGGGATCGCCATCGGGTCCTCTCGTCCGGTCGCCAACCGGCACGATGGGGCCACCCTGGGATTTTTCGCAGTTGGCGGGGCAGCCTTTCGTATGTGGCTGGCACACTACTTGGGCCCCCAACTACCTGCGGTCGGCCAGCGGAGAACCGTGCTTCGGATCCCGCTACCCTCCACGAACAAACTCCCGACACAACACCAACTGGCGCATCGCACCCGGCACACATCGCAACACAACTGCTCAGACCCGACCTCCGAACGGCTTCACCAGACATCATGCCGGAACACGACGAATCGCTTGGCGGCATGTCTTTGTCTGGTGGGTGGTAACTTATGCCGGCGGTTGATGTTGTGACCTACCACCGAGAGAATAGTAGTAGTAATGTTGTTTATCGATTTAGTTATCGTTTACTTATTAAGTTGAAAACATTTTGTAATATTTTATTGACATTTCAAATATAGCTAAATAAACTTAAAATATTGCTATATTTCTAGTGTTTTTATTATTAACTCTATTTAAACAAAATCATGTCATATTAATAAACAAAATTGAATGAACAATTGCTATTCATTTACCTAGGTTTTTGTTATTTTAGGTTTCCGAATAAAAATAATGTTGTAGGGGATAAGTGGATACGATTTGTCCAGATAGACCCTAGAGAAGAAAATTGGCTTCCGTCTGCTTCGTCAAAATTATGCTCAATGCATTTTAAAAGAGAAGACATCTACTTTGGAAAGACTTGTCGATCAAATTAAAAAAAAAAAAAAAATCATTACCTTGTATTAGAAATGAAACAGTAAGTTATTAATTTGTCTTTTCCACTTAACCGTAAAAATTGGGATAAAATTTACTGTTAAGTGGATAAGTACATAAATTATATAACTTATTTATAATGAAATATATTCATAAAATATGTAGGTACGTAAGTATACAATATGTTAAGAAAACCCTGTCCGACCCGTAAGGATAATAAAGGTTAGGTAAACACATGACCAAATAACATAATATGAAATTTTACATAATCATCATAGTAACAATACTAGTGAATTTTGAAATAATCTTTTTTTTCCCGCGAATTAATTCCAACTTCCCCAAAATTTGGTACTTTTTAAAAAGTGACAACATTATTTTTGACGGTATAATTCTGAGCGAATAGCGATGCGACCGCGTGCCCTGCCCCCCTTCGCCCGCGCCTGTATGGCCTACCGCACATTTTTTAAGTTACCTCTTTTTGCGAAATAATACTTATTTTTTTAGGGAAGTTTTGGCCGGTTTTGTAGGCATTAGTAGAATCAGTTATCGATACCTAACAATACCTTCACGGATCGGACAGGGTTTTTGTTGTGGACTGTATTAATTTTCGTGGGTTGTGGTGCTCTTCAATGAAACACCTTCGTACTCTTCGATCTTTATTAAAACCTTCTCAATATCTCCATAGGTGGCTTGCTCACTGGTTAACTCGGTATCCTTCTTGTTTAGGAGACTATTCCGATCACTGATCACTCTTGACTACGATTTTTGTGAGCAACCCACCTTCTTATGTATATTTCTACCTGGGTACAAGTTGTGCTAGGGGCGCGACATGGAGCTTTTTGATCAGCCAATCCTGATTCGGCTTTGATCACGCGATGTTTTTATCCCTTTCTAGTCCTTGTCGCACCTCTTTACAGCCAATCACAATACGTTTTATTAACCAATTAAATCAAAGTTTACAATCAATACTTATTCTACTTATTCAATCTACTTATTGGTATTTTACATGTTTTTATTTAATCAACGCGATGTCGTCCGTAACAGTTCTCCCCCCGGCGTAGCTCGCGAAGCCTCTTCTTCTTTCACGAGGACGACGAGCTTACTCGCTGGTCGCCGGAAGAGTCCCGTCTTGGTCCGCACCTCCACTACGCGAGTGCTGCCATCTGCTGCAGGATACGTGCGCTCTACAATCCCCATTGGCCATGTGTTCCGGGGTAGCGTGCTGTCCACTATTAAAACCACGTCGCCGGCCTGCAGTGGCCGCGCGCTGTTCTTCGGTTCGCCCCGTGGCGCCAAGGTCGGCAAGTATTCCCGCAGCCAACGCCGCCAGAAATGATCGGCGAGCGCTTGGCTTGCTCTCCAGGTCCTTCTATCGTCCTGGCTGCAGGGCCCCGTTGTGGGCATACCGTCCGAGGACCCCAACAAGAAATGATTTGGAGTCAGGGCCTCTGGGTCTCGAGGGTCCACACTCACGTGCGTCAGGGGTCGTGCGTTCACGGCGAACTCTGCCTCTGTGAGGAGCGTGCTTAGTACTTCCTCTGCAGGCGCCTTCTCCTTCAATGTTGCTGCCAGTGCCGTTTTGACGGAACGCACCATTCTCTCCCACGCACCGCCCTGATTGGGTGCGCCTGGGGGTATGAAGTTCCACTTCATACGATGTCGTAGGCCTTCGTCGCCTAATGCAGGCAACCATTCGACGTAAGCGGCTCGAAGCTCCTGATCGGCTCCCCGGAAGTTGGTCGCGTTGTCGGAGTACATCACGGCCGGCCAACCCCTACGTGCTGCCATTCTTCTCATTGCCATTATGGCGGAGTCCGTCGACAGGGATGAGACTAGTTCCAGGTGTATGGCGCGTGACGTGAGGCAGGTAAATAGGGCCCCCCATCTCTTCTCGCGCCGACGCCCTATCTTGACTGTCATCGGCCCGAAGTAATCCACCCCGCAGTTTGTGAACGGGCGATGGAACGGGTCCAGGCGGGCGCGCGGTAGGTCTTCTGTAGCGGGTACTTGCGGCGTCCCTTTCCTCCTCTTGCAGTACGCGCAGCTTCGTTCAATAGCACGTACCGTGGGCCGCAGGTGTATTACCCAATACCGCTGCCGTAGGTCATTGGTGACGCGCTCACGGTTTGCATGGCCCGCGGCGCAGTGCTCTCTTAGCACTAAGAGCTTGGTAATCCTGTGTCGACCGTCCAGTATAATCGGTCGCTTTATTTCACCGGGTGCTGTCGCTGCTTCAATGCGACCTCGCACTCTCAAGAGTCCGTCCTCTAATACGGGGTCCAACCCGTATAGACGGCTCGTCTTCGAGAGGGGACGAGAGGACTGTATCTTCTTCATGTCTTCTCCGAAACTTTCCTGCTGCGCTCGTCGCAGGAGCTCCCTCTCGGCTCGTATCACATGTCGGTGCTCGACTCTTACTGCTGCGCGACGGCACATATCAATGAAGGCCAGCACTCTTGCCGCCGCTCGCACCAGTGTCTCGTACTTGGAGAAGCGGGCAGGGTCGGGTAGCCAGCTTTCTCCCTCTTTCTTCGTTATGTGGAGGACTTCAAGTTCCTCGTCTTCACAAGGCGTAGTTGCCCCAGGCCATTGCTCCCGTGGTAGGTACAGGAAGCTAGGCCCCTGGAACCACCGATTATTTTCGTCGATCGGTGTATCGGTCAGCCGGGTGGCGTCGTCCGCGACGTTGTGCCCTGTTGGCAGCCAGCGCCACTCTTCTTTCGAGGTGAGCTCGGCGATCTCCCCCAGTCGATGCGCGACGAACGGTGTGTATCGCCGGGTGTCGTGTTTCACCCAGTGTACAACGGTAGAGGAGTCCGTCCAGTATGTTGTCTTGCTGACCTCTAGCCGGTGTTCCTTCTTTATCGTGTCAGCAAGCCTGGCTCCTAGAACCGCCGCTTGCAGTTCCAGTCTTGGGATGGTCTGCGCCTTCCGTGGTGCCACCTTAGCCTTGGCGGCGCTCAGCACCACGTTCACGGTGCCGTCATGGTTCACCACCCTCCAGTAAGCCACTGTTGCGTAGGCTTGCTCGCTGGCGTCGCATAGCACGTGTAACTCCACGTCCTCGTGTCTCTTCACTGTGTAGCTCCTTTGTAGTCGGAGCTGTGCGACGTCGGTGAGTTGGGCGAGCCACGCAGCGAAGTGCTCGTTCTCTTGCTCTGGTATCGGCTCGTCCCACGATAACTGCAGTCGCCACAAACTCTGCAGTATAATCTTGGCCCTTATTGTGTAATGGCTCAACAGCCCTAAGGGATCATATATGGACATAACTGCGCTGAGTGCTTCTCTTTTTGTCGGAGCACGTCTTCTATCTCGTACTGGAACGGGTACTCGGCTCATTGTAGTATTAAAGCCGAGCTCGTCTCGTTCTGCGTCCCAGTACAGCCCCAATATTTTGTTCGCGGGCATCTCACCCCCCAGTTGTGTGGGTGTCGTGGCGCGCAGCTCTTGCGGTATGTCGCGTAGCACCGTCTCGTTGTTGGTGCTCCATCCACGCAGCGTGAATCCAGCGACTGCGTGCACCTGTCTTATTTGTTCAATGGCTTGCAGGGCTTCTTCCTGGTCATCATAACTGACCACCAAGTCGTCCATGTAGTGACTGTTCTTGATTGCATCCAGCGCCAGCGGGTATTCTTGTCCGTGCATGTCTGCGTTGTGGTTCCGTACATGATGCGCCATATACGGGGAGCTGGCGGCACCAAAGATCATGCTGGTCATCTTGTAGTGCCGTGGAGGTCCCGTCCGATCGCTGCCTCTCCACAGGAACTGTTGTGCCGGCTGGTCCTCTGGTCGGATTTTAATGCGCAGGAACATTTCTTGAATGTCTGCTGTTACCGCTATGGCTTTCTCTCGGAAGCGGAATATAATCCCGGGTAGCGATAACAGCAGATCTGGCCCTTCTAGGAGTCCGTCATTTAGACTCACGCCATAGCTCTTTGCAGCCGCGTCGAATACCAGCCTCTGCTTGCCGGGCTTGTTTGGGTTCTGCACGGCAAAGTGAGGCAGGTACCAGCAGACAGCGCTCTTACTCTCGGTGCCGTCACATGGCACCGCGTATCCCTTATGGAATAAGTTGTCCATTTGTGCACTGTACTGCTCGGCAAAGTCTGAATTTGCGTCCATTTTCATTTCAAGTTTCTTCAGTCGGCGAAGCGCTGCCCCGTAGCTTGGCGGCATATTTATATCGTCGCGTCGCCATGGTAGTCCGACTTCGTAGCCCCCGTCGATCTTCTTTGTGGTGCCTTCCACGATTGCTATCGCGCGCTGGTTGGCTTCACTTACGCGCGGTTCTCGCGCTACGCCTAGCGCTTCGATTTTAAAGTGGGCTTCTACTTGGTCATGAAGTCTCTGACAGTCGTGTTGCTGCTTGTCAGTTTCGTACACGTGTAGTACGTTGTCTTCACTCACGATGACGCTCCGTGGTGCGGTTCCGTGGATCACCCAGCCGAGCCGCGTTAGGGATGCGGCCGGTTGGTCGGGAGCGCCGACTCGGAGTCTTCTAGATACGATGCATTCCCAGTGATCTGTGCCCACTAGGATGCCAGGTCGTGTCGGTTCGTAACACACCTCTTCGGTCGGTAGGTCACGTAAGTGCTCGTACTCCAGCAGGGCCTCTGGTATAGACTGCTGGTGAAGCTTCAGGTCCTTCACGGTTCTGGCCCTGAGCTTGTGTGGTGCGCTGGTCCGGCCGACACCACTCACTTTCACAGTGACGAGCTTGCTATCCTGCACCTGCGATGACATGTTTACACCACAGATGTGTAGTGGCTGCGTCGTTCCCTCCGCTCCGATCTTCGCGGCTAGGTCCGCGTCAATGAGGGTAATGGTGGCCCCTTCATCCAGGAGCGCGTGCGTTCTCACCTCCCCCCGTGGACCGGTGACGACGACAGGACACATCTTCAAAAGCACTGTTCTCGGGCCGGCGGCTGGTCGGGTAGCCACCGACATGACTGCTTCTTCTGTCGGTTCTTCTGTAACATGCTGCTCAGTCGCTTGTTTTATGTCGGGCGACTCTCTAGGTTCCCTGTGCAGTGTAGCATGGTGTGGTCGGCGGCACTGATTAACTCCGCATGACCTTGCCTTGCACGTGGCGCGCCTGTGCTTCTTCTGTGCGCACTTGAAGCACAGCTTGTGCTGCTTCACCATCTCCCAGCGCTGATCGATGGTCATCGCTCTGAACTGCGGGCACTTGGTTAGCACGTGACACTGTTTACAGCTGGGACACTGGTCTTCGTCGGCGTCTTCCGTAGCATACACTGCGTTACGCTTTCTATTCAGGGTCACGGCCGGTCTTATTTCCTTCTTCACGGCCGTGGCACTTGTCGGTGGGGCGTATGTGTACCGTAACGCCCTATCCGCTTCACGCATTAGAAAGCGAGATAACATCACTAACTCAGGTTCCGGTGAACCTTCGTTATCACTCGCGAAGTCACACCACCGCGATCGTAGGTGGGGACTCAATTTGTCCAACACTTCACGGGTCAGCAAGGGATTATATAAGTACCCCTTGCGATCGATTGTCTTTAACACACACACTGTGTTCTGGATCTTAATCGCAAAACTGTTCAAGTCACTAGCACTAGCGCTGGGTTTCGGCATCCTCTTCAAATCTTCTAGCGTCTTATCTATTATAACTTCTGGTCGCCCGAAGCATTGTTCCAGAGTCTTCATTATGACGTCTGGGTCGGTGGCCGTATGTAGTAAGGCCACTACGACGTCTCGTGCTTCGTTCCTGAGGCAACTTCTAAGCCGCTGGAGGTTCTCTGCCGGTGACACGTTGTACATGCTGGTCGTGTCGTAGTACGATGCCTTGAAGGGTAACCACTCGCTGACTGCGCCGGAGAAAACGGGTAGATCCGTGTGTCGTAGTCTTGGTCTCGCCATCTTTTCCAGCGTCGCAGCCAATTGTTCGATGCTGTTTCTGGCTTTCGTTGGCGTCGGTGACCGACCACGTGGCATCTGTTTTCTATCTTCTCTCGCATCTGTGCCTCTACCTTCCTCGCCCCGTAGGTCGTTGGGGTTGTTGCGCAACCACTGATCCACTTTCTGGTGTGGGTGTCCTTCCGCATCTTCGTGGACGCTCTCCTGTTCGTCCTGGATTATTGACGTCTCGGCGGCTAATCTTTTCCTTACTAGATCCGCCTCTATTTCTAATTCTTTTCTTCTAATTGCTGCTAGCCTTTCAGCTGCTTCTAGCTCCGCTAGCTTAATCCGCGTCGTCGCACCCGTCGTTGATCTCACTGACCGCGGCGGTGATACCATCTGTCTGCGTTCTGACGATGGCCCTGCGGTCACGACGTCCGCTGTGGTAGCGCGTCCCTCCACTTGAGGTGACGCTGGAGGATCCAATGACAGTCTCCTTGCCCGTTCTTGCTCGATGATTTCCAACTCCCGGCGCCGTCCCGCCGTCTCTGCTGCGTCGATCTGGCTACGTGTCACGACCATGGCTGAGCCTCTTGTGGCACCTCGACGTATCAGGCGATCCGGTTTCGTAGGATTCAACGACGTAATCCGGCTTCTGAAGGACCAGACGATGTAATCCGGCTCGAAGGACCAGACGATGTTGTGGACTGTATTAATTTTCGTGGGTTGTGGTGCTCTTCAATGAAACACCTTCGTACTCTTCGATCTTTATTAAAACCTTCTCAATATCTCCATAGGTGGCTTGCTCACTGGTTAACTCGGTATCCTTCTTGTTTAGGAGACTATTCCGATCACTGATCACTCTTGACTACGATTTTTGCTCGTGGTCCTCTCTGCGACCCCGAGTTGGGGGCGCGAGGAGACGGTTTGGGGGCTCCTTGATGGCCCCATGACCGTGGGTTCGGTCTCTCGGCCTCCAGAAATGGAGACCCGTCCTTGGGGTGCACCCTAGGGGTGCTACTCTTCATTCTTCGCACACCTAAGTCGACGCCGCGAGGGTGTGCCTTCCCTCCGGCGGTGGACGGTGTGCTTTGATGTGTGTGGCTGTAGGAGCGCCTGAAGTGTTTCACGACGCCCGTGCGATCAGACCCCTACCAGGTTGGATCACGGGTTGCCCCCGTGAAGGCCCAGCAAGAGTCGATCAGCGGCCGGGCGTCGGCTTTGGTTGGCGCTCTGCTACAGCGGGTGATTACCCCGACCCCCTAACAGCTCAACCAGCTATGTACGGTAGGCTGCGAGGGTACGGGGGGTAGTGTGTGTTACGAGCGGTTTGTAGGTGTGTATTCACCGCTCGTGTGGTATTCTGAGTGTGTACCTGCATGTGGAGTAGTGCATGTGTGTTCGTCGTGCGCATAGCGCCTATATAAATACAGTCCGCAAATGCGCACGGCGGCGTCGTGTTGCGAGTGAATAGTGTCTATCCTTGTCTGAGTAGGTCACGTGTATTTGTGTTTGTGACCTACCCGGGTGTCAAGTCCGGTAGCGCGACGTCTGCTATGAGGTCGCGCGGGTATCTCTTCTTATCGGGAGGCCTCGCGTGCCAGGGCGCGATGTCTTGGATGTGCTGGAGCTCGGAGTTGCTGGCACGCGAGAACATCCCCTTCGCCAGGCGGATAGCGAAGTCGTCGATGCTCTCGACTCGCAGGTCCCTGCTGATTACCGAGTTCCTCACGTACCGGGGAGCTTTGATGATTTGACGCAGCGTGATGTTCTGCTGCGTCCGGAGCTTCTTCCTGTGCGTCTCGGCCGTGAGGGCGAGCCAAGCCGGGGCAGCGTATGTGAGCTGCGGCCGCACGTAGGTTTTGTAGATCCCCAGCTTGACTCGCGTGGAGAGGCGTGACGAGAGCACCGGGCGCAATAAGTTACGGCTTACCTTAACCCGCGCGACGGTGTCGCAGACGTGCGGGCCCATGGTGAGCCGGCTGTCGAGTGTGACCCCCAGGTATTTGGCGGTCTTGGTCCACTCGACCTCGGTCCCCATGAGCCGAAGGTTCGGTGGATGACGTCCGCCTCGTGCCGTGACGATTATAGCCTGCGTCTTACCTGCGTTCACCGACAGTCTCCACTTGCTGAGCCAGTCGGGGAGGTCGTCCAGAACGCGCTGCATTTTGATGGCCGCGTGGTCAGCCGACAGCGACGTGGTGATGTACGCGGCGTCATCTGCGTACAGCGCGAGGGTTGCAGTGTGCGTGGCGGGGATGTCGTCGGTGTATACCGAGTACAACGCAGGCGAGACGCAGCTTCCCTGCGGCACGCCCGCTCCAATGGGGCGCGCGCTAGATGTCACGTTCTCCACCGAAACCTTGAAAGTCCTGTCTTTCAGGAAGGAGGAGACCACCTGTATCAAGCGACGAGGCGCGGTGGACTTGGTCAGCTTGTAAATAAGGCCGGCGTGCCAGACCCGGTCGAAAGCCTTTTCCATGTCGAGGAATACTGCAGCGGCGTACTCCCTCTTATTCATGGCCGCGGTGAGTGTGTGCAGTACCCTCGACAACTGGAGCGTCGTACTGTGTTCCGCCCGGAAGCCAAATTGTTCCGGGCGGGGCGTGGTGTGCGGCAGCAGGTGTTGCAGCAGCAGTGCCTCAAACACCTTGGAGGTTGTGGGGAGGAGCGTGATCGGCCGGTAGCTTTCCGGCTTTGAGACGTTCTTCCCGGGCTTGGGCAACATGATCACCTTCCCCTGCTTCCAGCAGCTGGGGAAGGTTCCGGTGCGGAGTATGCCGTTATATAGGCGCGCTATTGCCGCCACCGATTTCGGTGGCAGGTGTCGGAGGGCGGTGTTTGTAATTCCGTCCGCACCGGGTGCCTTTCTGGGCTTGGTGTTCCTTATTGCCCCCAGTACTTGGCCCGGGGAGAAAACTACGGGGTCTTCGTCTGGAGCTACCGGCGTCTTGAAGTACTCTCCAAGGTGTTGCTCCACCGCTGCGACATGGTCCAGGGCGTCTGTCGGGTTCGGCGTGAACTGACGCTCCAGGTGCTCGGCGAATATTTCGGCCCGGTCGGCCGCCGTGTAGCGTAGCGCCCCGTCGCTGTTGCGTAGCGGGCGCACCGGGGCTGGGGTATTCTTTAGGCGTCGGCACAGCCGGTGTACCGACGCCCAGTCGCCGTCTGCCGAGTCTATAATGTACTCCCAGCTCTCCGATGCGTGCGCGTGTAGCTCGGCCTTAACCTTGTCCGTGACACGGTTGAGCTGGTTCTTGATGGTGGGGCATCTTGTTTGTTGCCACCGCCTGCGCAGACGCCTCTTGTCGGCGATCATGTTGGCGATGTGAGCGGGGAGCTTCTGGTAGCGCCCCTGTGACGCGGTGGATGTGCATGTCGCCGCTTCCAAGGCGCTCTTGATGCAGGCGGTGAGTCCCTCAGCCAACTCGTTCACGTCCAAGGCGTCGGCGACGGGCCGAGTGGGCGTGGTGGCCTCCATTACCTTCCTGAATTTGTCCCAATCCGTGTGTCGACGTGGCGCCGGATGGGCAACTCTGGTGGTGTGGTCAGTCAGGCGGACGAGCACTGGCTGGTGGTCGGACTTCAGCTCGTCGTCCAGCACCTCCTGCGCGATCTGGCAGGTGAGGCCCTTGTGTACGACGATGTCCAGCACATCGGGTGTGTGTGCTATGTTGTCTGGGTAGCGGGTCGGCGTCTCCGGTCCGGACACGTCGTACCCTTTGGCCTCCGCGTCGGCGAAGAGTCGTCGGCCCCCCTGGTTGATGGTTCCGCTGTTCCACGCCGGGTGCTTACAATTAAGGTCGCCGGCGATGATGGTGGGATGTGGTGAGGCTAGCAGCGTGTGTATGTCGCTAGTGTTGAGTGGTTTCTGAGGCTGCTTGTATGCTGCGTACATACACACGTGCCTACCGGCGACATGCAGCTGCACACCCAGCGCTGAGATGCTGCTGAGTGTTGGGGGCGGTAGCTCCTGGTGGACGACTCTTCGCTTCACCAGCACCACCAGGCCTTGGGAGATCCGGTGTCGCTGGCTATTGGTTTCATTGTATTGCCCATCCTTTTGGTAGACGTGATAACCTGGGAACTTGACCGTGTCCCCAGGTCTCAGGAGCGTCTCGCTGATGAGCGCCACGTCGATGTCCTGTTCCTGTAGGAGAGGACGGAGGAGCACGACCTTCTCCCTGAGGCCGCGGGCATTCCAGTGGAGTATTCTCACCGGCCTAGACATGTCTGTTCAACATGATCAGGTCTGTTATGCCGGTGAGAACAACTGGCACCGGGTCCTGACCCCTGCTGAGCGCCAGCAGGATGTCCTGGAGGACCCGGAGAGCGGCCTCTATTATTGTAGACCCGGGGTGTCTTTCCCCGGGTGCGCCCGCCGACAAGGCGGTTTGTTGTTGGTTTTGTTTTTGTGGTGGCGGCCGACTACGCCTCTCCTGAGCGGAGCTGCTCGGCGCGGGGCCGCGGACCATCCGACTCACAGTATTTTGCGAGGTGCTTTTGGTCGGCGGGTGGGAGAGGTCGTCGATTCTAGCCTGTTTAGGCCCCGCCCCCTTCTGTGGTGGTGCATTCACTGTCAGATTGACAGTGGATGCACCACTACGATTTTTGTGAGCAACCCACCTTCTTGTATATTTCTACCTGGGTACAAGTTGTGCTAGGGGCGCGACATGGAGCTTTTTGATCAGCCAATCCTGATTCGGCTTTGATCACGCGATGTTTTTATCCCTTTCTAGTCCTTGTCGCACCTCTTTACAGCCAATCACAATACGTTTTATTAACCAATTAAATCAAAGTTTACAATCAATACTTATTCTACTTATTCAATCTACTTATTGGTATTTTACATGTTTTTATTTAATCAACGCGATGTCGTCCGTAACAGTTTTCTTTACATATTGTATGTAGTACAAAGATTGCGAGCTACTTTGTTATTTTTAGGATTCCGTACCTAAAAGGTAAAACGAACCCTATTCATGAGACTTCACTGTTCGTCTGTCCGTCTGTCACCAGGCTTTATCTCATAAACCGTAAAAGCGAGACAGTTGAAATTTCCAGAGATTGTGTTAGTATTTCTGTTGCCGCTGTAACAACAAGTACTAAGAATAAAAATAATAAAATATTGAAGGGTCCCTTAAATATTTTATTATTTAATGGGGGCCCATACAACAAACATGATTTTTTGCCGTTTTTGCTCCATATTAATAACGGAAACAGATAGACGCTTAAAATGTTCACAGAATATTTGGTTATATATTCAAATTACAAATAAATAATGAAAATAAAATAAATACTGAAGGCGGGCTCCCATACAATAACCGTGTTTTTTTTTGCCGTTTTTAAAGATAATGGCGTACCATTATCTGGTAAAGGTCTTGCTCCAGCAGACTACCATTTTTGTCGTGATTTGGACAATTATCTACGTGATAAGAAGTTTTCTTCCCAGGAGGCTGTTCTGCTTTCACACAGTTTGTGCAGTCTAGATCCGATCAGAGTTCTACCGCAAAGATATAAACGACCTTCCTATATATTGATTATAAATGAATTAGTTAAAAATTAAAAAATAAACAATTATTTACATTTTCAGTACTAATCGATAATTTTAACCTTTAACGCCTATTATATTAAAATAATTATATAAATAAGAAACTTGTAAACTCAAAATTACCTATAATTTTTCTGCTTCTTACAATTTTTTTGTTTTTGTTTCAAGCTATCATAATGCGAAAAAACATCGTCGTAGTAACTTATTTGAATATTATCGATAACTTTATATCGAATTGATACAAACCCTACCACAGTTTTTTACATTGCCATTTAAAAATATTTGCAAACAAACTTGTAAAAAGAAAAATTTTGCTAAAAATGAAATGCAAACGAAAATTGCAAAACAAAATGCGCTTTAGGGCGTAAAAAGTCTATTACACTCAAAAATCGCAATAAACTGATTGTTATAATAATTCGTAATCATAACACATCTAAAATGCCAATAGACGGTGTCACGGAAAATTAATAGTAGCGAATAAAATTCTAAAACAGTTTTTGATGTTTGTTCACTTAATTTGTTTACTTTTCAATATTTATTTACCCGATTTTAACTATACTAGGGTATTAAATCGGATCTGGCAACATAGACCACACTGGACATCTGCCGGGCAATAGCTGAATACATTTTATATAAACTTTTTTTGTTTTTACTATGTGATGTCTCCAATTGTCGATCTAATTTTGCTACATTGTACTAGATGGCGGAACTGAGTCAAGGGATCACAGTTTTTCTAAGCGATTTTGACACATGCCCGCTCTATTTTTCTTAAATCTCTTTGAGCCGGAACACCACGAATCGCTTGGCGGCAAGACTTTGTCTGGTGGGTGGTAACTTCTGCCGGCAGCCGATGTTATCGTTTAAAGCAAAGTTTTTATAGAAGATTAGTGGCCGCCACAGATATCAGAAATACTCCGACGCAGCGTAAGGAGGCTCGCAACAAGCTGGACCGATGACCTAGTCGAGGTCGCGGGAAGCCGATGGTGCATCCATGGCAGCAGAAGACCAGTCACTGACGAAAGCCTTATTATTTATTTATTTTCTTAATCTCCACGTGTACAATACATTGGGATAAATGCTATGCCCCGCAAAACCGTTTTCACGGTTTTTCTGTGGGAACGGAACAAACAGTGCATCAGCAATAGGTAATTAAATATGCAACAATATTACAAAAAAGTTACATCAACAATATCAGGTCTTACAGAATTGCTTACAGACTACTGAGTAAGAACATTTTAAGTGCTCTGGCAAATTTTCTTTTTGTTTTCTGACCTCTTATGTCAGGGAGAGGCCTTTGATCAGTAGTGGACCTCTATAGGCTGAAGGAGCTCACTAAGCCTGAACTTAACCAACTTTTTTATGACGAGACTTTTACAGAATCTATAGGTTGTTATTCAACACGATTAGACAATACCGGTTTAGAATAAGGATCCTTGAATCGCAGTGATGCAATCGTTCATGGTAAGGCGCACACACTTAAATTGTAATGAGTCGAGAAGACTGTCTCATGCAAATTCTCACCAAAATGAATCCTATAGAAGTATAGAACACCGAAAGGCTAGTCACTCTAGCCTTGAATACACTTAAATTGTAATGAGTCGAGAAGACCGCCTCATGCAAATAGGGTATTTGACTAAAAAAAACTAATTAGTCCCTCAGTCAGATTTCCAAAAAATAATAGACACGTATTTTTTCTTTTTTTCATATAAACAAAAAATTAAGACGACAGCGCGTTGAAAACTCGTGTGACGTCACTGCACGCTACACTTTTTAGCGGCCAGTGATGTCACCAGCCACCACTCCTGATCTTTGATGCCTTTTATATTTGGCAATTTTTATGGATTTAATAAAACAAAATATAGTAGTCTAGTATATTTTGGAAATCTGACTGACGGACTAATTATTTTTTAGTCAAATACCCTATTGTTTCAATCTTCCGACGTTCAGGGTATAAAAGCGAGGCGGAACGCTTCATCCGGATCGTAGTGGTGTTAATAACGTAAGGGTGGATATTCGCCGTACGACGGGTCGTCCGCTGATGGCGGAGTTATGTCATGAAATTCCCGCGCACACTCCAAAATGCATTCTATAAAATACCTCTCTTTTTTCTTTTTTTTTTTTTTAGTGTATGGCACCTCTTAGTTGACATTGAGAGGTCGTGACTACTTAACCGGACTATCCTGTGGCTGCCTTAATTAAATGAATTTAAAGCCAGGGCTTCTAAAAAACTAAGCGACTACACGCTAAGGGGGGGGTTCGTACCGACCGAGGTTCGTACCCCTGTGGGGTACGAACCTCGGCTTATGGTGTCGCTGGAGCTGTTCTAGCAAGGGACGGCTGGATCGAACTTTTATTTTTATTTCGGTTTGATGACCGCGGCGTTTCCTGGTACTAGCTCTGAGAAGAAACGGCCGAAACAAACTAAGAGGTCATAGTCGGGAATTTATATTTACTGGCTCAGCTGCAGCGCGGGCTCGCCTTCGTCGGACAAAATATAGAATACCGTAAAGCTGGCTGCTCTACACCTGAGCTCCGGGCTTTGGAGATAGTAGTTTACCTAATCTGGATCAGTAATTAGCTTCTCCGAACGCGTCTCCATTGAGTTCAAAGTTGCCAGTTAGCATTTTGCAAGGGGTTTTAATAACAAGATTCCGGTAACACCTAATAGGCCCGCAACATCTCTCTGTATAGTCTCCAGATGCAAGTGGGTAGATGTAGGTCCAACCGAATTATGCTGACGGTAGGATGTCCTTGTGAAGCTACGTCACAAACCTAGCTTCACCTCCTATCCTGTCCTCCGTGTATTTCTAATGCTGAGGCCACACTAGCGGCTAACGTTAATGCCCACTAGCGCGATAATTATTGCGATAATTTTAAACACGTTAAAGTGGGTGGCTAAACTTGAACAGTTGACGTTAATGCCCATTATTGGCGATAAAAACGGCATTGATTTAATGTTTTAAAATGTTAATGGTATGTTATTTATTTTATGTTTTAAAAGGTAATAATTCCATTATTCGTCGCCAAGCATCACTTTGCGTTCCACGATTCTTGAAACTGTTAAGTTTTGGATCCTACAAACATGGTTCCGTTTGCAAAATCTCCAGAAATGTAATTACTTTCTCATTACTCCACTCCATAGCCATAGTAGGTATTTAAAAACAAAAACGTGCTTAAGAAACATGTGCGAAAGGAAACATGCGTGATCGTGTTGCGCGCCGGACTCTGACAGTACCTACGTAGTGTGGCCGTTTCATCGCATTAATTCTCGCGTTAGTTTCTTTGATGTACCGTCACTTGAGCTATCGCCAAACGCCAAACGGCAATGTTAATGCCGTTGTCAAATTATCGCGTTAAATTGTGGCTACACCTACTGTTAACGCCGGTTATCGCAATAATTAATGGCATTTCTCGTTAGTGTGGCCCCAGCATAATTCAAACATGTAATCAAAATGACCTATGCACTACCAAACATCAATGCCATTAAAGTGGCAAAAGTTTGTGAGAATAACTTTTAAAATAAAGTTGAGCCAGCGACACGAATAGGAAGAAGAAGGTACGGGTTCGCTAAAAAAAAAAACGACATACAGTCATCACAATGGTCAGCCATTAAAATTAAGATGGCGTCCACATTATATTAAACCTCTGCGGTGATCCGCGTCCAGTTCGCGCCGAGCGCTCGCCGGACGACCTTGTCACATACGAGGAAAATTAGCTTAGAAATACAAAGAACCGGCTTCCGAGAACTCATAAGTGATTTTTAAGATATTATGTTATAATAGTGCAACGTTTGGTGCTGAATACTCCGTGGACTCAAAAAGGTGGGTGACTTTTTGAATTTTTCCGGAACGTGTTTTCCAGGCAATGGTCAAAACTTTTAGAGCCAGATACGTTTTTCATGACCCTTTTTTTTTTTTGTTAAAGATGTGTATTTTTATTTGTGAAGGTCACTTTGTTTTTAAATTAAGCTTTGTTCTCATAAACTATTCGTAAAACTGTCTAAATGATGGAATTTGGAATAATTGTCAAGATTGTCCCTAACAGAGACTAGGTAGAAGGTTTTTAATAATTATACCAGCGGCCCGTCCAGGCTTCGTATAGACTTTTTTTTCAACATTTTGTCAAAATCATATTTTAATTCCTTCTCTGTATGAGAGGGGACCTGTACCCAGCAGTGGGATGATAAAAAAAGGTTGATGATGTATGATAATTTAATTTAACTTATAATATGCCAACTTTATCGTCCATGGCTTATTTTTTGTCCAAAACTTCAAAATACCTTAACAAAATTCATTAAAAAAAGACCTTTAAAACAATTTTAATTGAAGTTAATTTTTTTTAATTGTTCGCCCTTTTTATAATAAATAATCTTATCTATTTTGTCTTTTGTTTTATATTTTTAAATGTTATTTATACTTATATTTTTTTGTTGTTTTCTATATCTATTTTTTACGCGTGTGTAATTTATTAAATCTTGTAATTGGAATTTCTATCAATTTGAAAAAAAAGTTGTTATAATAGCATAACTATGTATAAGAGGTAGACATGTGTTTTCGAGGATTTTTCTGTAGATAGGTATCTACTGATGTTTTCTATAAAACTGTGGTACCTACCTACGAACGACAGCAGGCCAATGTAGCTGAATCTGTCAAATATTCCCAATCAACCTTGAGCATAATACTTTGTGGCTTTAAAGTTGAAAATTTAATAAAGGAATTAGACAAATTGTAGTAGCTTGATGTGCTGTCATCTGTACATCACCTTTTCTATGGCTTATAACTTCCATAGAGTACGCCATAAAAGGATTTATTTGTTTTTTTTTTTTTTCACACATTGGGTTACAATACAAACATCGAAGTGTTCAAATAATTTCTCATTCGCCAACCAACGTGTGTTTTTTCGTAACGGCTTATAAAAAACATATTATTCATTGCCCGATAGGTGTTTTAGTAAATCATTTGAGCGATAAACAATAATCACAATTCTATGGTTTAAAAGGTTATCGTTAAAAAATAAATAAAAACACACTTTCCAAGACTTTGTTACACAACAATATCTCGATTTAATTTAAGACGGATTAATTTAGAATTTTGTCAATTTTAATTTTCTTCATATGCTATTTGTTTATACAGTATGTTAAATAACAGAGGGCGTTCCCTTAAACTCGTTAATATATATCATTAATAGATTAAAATAAAAATATCAGCATAGAAAAATAAGCATAAAAAAATCCGAATAAAAAAAAAATTCTAATTGGAAATAAATTTGAAACCTCCTGTTTTAAATCAAAATAGTAGTCGTCATGTATAATAAATTGCGACGTTGCCGTCTTTCATGTTCGCGTGTACAGTGTATTTCTTTTACATGTCAATTTAAAATTTTTATTGAATATTTTCTTATTGGAAAAAATTTTAAAACATTTTGTTTTCGAATGGAAATATTTTTTTTAGCATGTATGTATGCTGTACTATTTCGGGTTAACGGGAACGCCCTCTGTTAGTTAACATACTGTATATTAAGAAAAATACGTATACATATACATATGTAGATTTATATAAGAACTATATGAATTTGTGTTGAAGAGACAAAAATACTTAATTTAACCAACTTGTTTTGACAACTTTCATTTTGTCTCAGATCTACCCACAAAATGAAATTATGATAAATATAATAACAAAACGAATTAGTTATGCAGTCTGTTGTATACAACATTTATATTAATTAATGCACCCAAAAAGGTAATTTCAGGAAGTGCCTTAATTAATTTAGATGATAAAAATATGTAGTTTGTTCAGAATCGTTTACTCCCATCATCATCATCTCAGCGTTAATCCCAGTCGCATTCGAAGCTTTTTCAGCTTTGGAGTCTGGGGTCCGCTTTACCAGTCTAACTGCTGATTTTGGCTAAACTTCGATATTTTCCGTCAAGCGACTGCCGTGTGACCTCCGCAACCCGAAGGCGATAACGAAGCATTGCAGTTGGACCAATTGTTGGACTTTTGAGGGCTCCAACAATCCGCAACGACTGCCATTGGATTTTCGTAAGGCAACCGGGACCAACGGCTTGACGTGCTTTCCGAGGCACGACCAGACCAGTAAAAATATTCATATTTATGCATACAAATATTTGCACTGCGCGGGGATCGAACCCGCGCAGTGCGCGCTTCTTGCGCAGCGGCCGCGTTCGCTACCGCTACGCCACGGAGGCTGTCAGAATCGTTTACTGAATCGGTTTAGATCATTTTTAAAATAGAATTTTTTTACCCTAAAAATTATTCAAACTACAAAAATAATTGCTATATTAACCCTGCCCCCTAATCGGGGAACACGTTTTTGTCAAATGATTGCGACTAGTTGGGATCTTTTGAACCGAACGGACCAATGGGCGGTCCGAACGATCCCAACTGATGCCAACTAGTCGCAATCATTTGACAAAAATGTGTTCGCCGATTAGGGGGCTGTTCTTTGTACAGACTTTTAAAATCTCAGTTTTACTTGTAATCACACAAATTTAATCATTGAATACAAAATAAAGAAAAATAAACTTATTCCAAGAACGTTAAGTTCTTCGTTCTCCAAGAATTGCTGTAACTAATTTAATAAATAACAATGCATATACATGTTGAATTAAAAATTCAGTGTATGTATTATGATTAAATAACCCGCGCAGATAAAGAAAATATCTGTAAATGGCGTCCGCTCGCATACGTTCTCACTCACTCTTTATCGCTGTCTATACTCACACAGTGAAGTAAGCGCTGCAAAAAAAAAAAAAATCATCGATCAGGAATTCAGGATTCGCTTTCCAAGCTACTTTGATGCGCTTCGAGTTATCGTTAATTTTGTTCTGCTAAAGTCTCTGTTATTTTGTTGTTATTGTTGAAACACAACAACAAACAAGTGAAATGTCAAATTTGCGTTGTAAATAACAATATTTACAACGTAAATTTGACACTTTACTATCTTAGCTTTTGCTTTGTGATTGAACAATGGCATGTTTTGTCAACCGTACCATAAGTATCCGCCGCCATTTTCAGATCTTTTCTTTATCTGCGCGGGTTATAACATAATATTCTAATTGGGGTGTTTGAGGGTGTGCGTCAATTACATTAAATTACCTACATGTTGTATACTATTTTTTTTTAATAATTACAAACTAGCGCTTGACCGCAATCAGTGGTAAGCAGTGATGCAATCGTTGATGGTAAAGCGCGCTAATTTATTTAGCCTATTCACTAAAAAAACTTAGTGAATTGGAAGGAAGACGGCAGTTGAGCAGGTGATGCAATGTTAAACTCAACAACACGACCAACGATGCTGCGCCAGAGGGAGATTGATCTGGAGACCCTCCACGACCAAACTCCCGACACAACAACATTTGGCGCATCGTACCCGCCACACAACGCAACACAACTGCTCAGACCCGTCCTCCGTACGGCTTCACCAGACATTATGACGGAACACGTCGGATCGCTTGGCGGCAAGACTTTGTCTGATGGGTGGTAACTTCTGCCGGCAGCCGATGTTAGGGCCTACCACCGAGGAACCGTTGAACCGTTTGCCTGTGTTAGCCCAATTCTTGAAACCGGCAACATCTACCCATATGCAATACTGTATAGTGTATACCTATTTACCAGCTTACGACCTTAATAGTAGAGTAAACTTAACTGTCGCCCTCCGTGGCGGACGAAAGATGGAAAACGATCTTTTGATAATTGGCTTGGGTCTTGGATGTTTATCTATTTTTGGATGTTTATCTATTTTATTCTTGGATGTTTATCTATTATAAATATAGTATCGCTGAGTTAGCATCCCTTATCACAAGTCTCGAACTTAATTTGGGGCTAGCTCAATCTGTATGATTTGTCCGTATATTTTTTTTAAGGTAAAAAAAAAGTATTTTAGGCTAAAACCAAATGACAGCGCGTATGACGGATAGGCACGGATGCGACGAGTTTTATCAAAAACCTATGTTGATATAAGTTGGATAATTAGAAAACTAAAAAAACATGCTTTAAAAAAATATCAAACTAAAAAGTTAAAATAATTTTTAAAAAAGCGTGAGGCGCTTTGTGCCATAATTTTTGTATATTAAGCGCCTCACCCTTTTTTAAAAAATATTTTTAAATTTTTAGTTTGATATTTTTAAAGCCAGTTTTTTTTATTTTTTTAAACTGTATTTATTTTCAACTTTTTAGTTCGATATTCCTTTTTTTTTAAAAAACGAACGAACGAACGTATTGAAAACGGTGGGACCACAGAAATCGTAATGACTTGTTATTACGACTTCTGTGGGTGGGACATTTTACAATAATGAACCGCTCACTAGTGGTAAAGTGTTAGAGACGGACAAACAAACAAACAAGCAAACAAGCAAGCAAGCAAACATACAGGTGAAGCTAATAAAAAGCATGTACAACAAAATCCATGAAAATGAAATCACAAAAGAATTACCAGTTATACATAAAAATACTACCTCACTTTATTTTAAATGAAAAACAAAATATTATAGACTGCTTCGTTGTACCTGATAAACTTGAATTTCCAGTGAAATACCAGTTTAGCATGCAGATGATCTGGACAACCTCTGATGTCTATTCGTATTCGTGATCAAAATAATAAAAAACTATAGATGTATCCACAGACTTATAGCTACCGTAAAATGCTACAACATTGTCTGTATTTTGACGTTTTTATTCCATAAATTCTTCAGTTTAGAGAAAGTCATATGTGTTTTCAATCACTATTCAAAATTAATTGCACGTTAAGCTATCGGGATACAGTTCATATTAGCCAAAAAACCTCCTATTAATCACCATAAAATCCATTGTAAAAACGTAGGCAAAATTACGTTACAAACTGCAATATTGCCTAGCTAGAAATATCATAGACTATTATGGACGCAAACGGGACGATTAGGCGTCTATTTTGCTTATAATTTGTCTTCTATTTTAGACTTTATCTACTCTGTAATTGCAATACATACCTACATATTTTAAACGGTGGTAGGCAAAGTTGAACACTTTTTCTAAAACTCTCATACAACTGTGCTTTTTTTGTAGCAATATCAACTGTTACACGAGACTCATAAATAATAAATAAATAAATCAGACTCAAAAATAACAAACCAGGTATGCGAGTGACGTTACGAGCTAAGTTAAAAAA
The DNA here is from genome assembly GCA_017933935.1 of Sesamia nonagrioides. Lineage (NCBI taxonomy): Eukaryota > Metazoa > Arthropoda > Insecta > Lepidoptera > Noctuidae > Sesamia > Sesamia nonagrioides. The sequence goes on along the minus strand of JADWQK010001689.1, from coordinate 828,970 downwards.
CGTTTGAGTGGCAGCCCTAACCCTAGACAAAGGTGCGTTTTTATTTTCCGAAACCTGCTACAACTTTGCCGTCCATGATTTGACCCTTCAAAATAACATTTATAGCAGAAAAACGAGGTAAAAAACAAAAAACAGCATATTTTCTTTGCTATTCAACTTACTCCAATTGTAAATAAAGGACAAAACTCTCAAATAAAATTTTTTTACCTAGCCGGTAAAACACGACTACGACCACTGACATAATAATTGAAATTGCTAATTTACTGATGGGTTATTTCAATGAATGATGCATAAATGTTGCAATATATAAAGCTTCGGATGCGACTGGGATTAACGCTGAGATGATGATGATGACAGAAGGTCAAGCTACCCGAAACTGTCAAATATTCCCAGTGAACTTCGAGCCTTAATGCTTTAGAGATAAAGTTAAAAATCTAACAAATAAATCGGTCAGATTGTAGCAGCTTGATGTGCTCTCGTATCGTTATGCTATGGTCTGTGTAAATAAACAAATGACTATAATGGAGTAAATGCAGACGAAACTTTTTGCTCAATGACTACGTCTTTTGTTGGTACAAAAAATTAATTACATACAGAACTCGAGGAAGCAAAAAATCTAGCTCTTGATCGGAAAAAACTTTATTCATATACCAAGGTGTTCGGTCACCTCGCATTGTATGAAGAAAATACATTTATTTATTGCAAACTAAAAGGCAAAAAATTAAAAACACGCTTTAATGCGATTTTTGAGGCCTGTGATGATAACATCCTCCTCTTTTTTACAATAATGGTATTTGAAAATTTGTTTTCTATAACAAATATTATTTTTTAGTTTAAAAAATGTATTTTTAGTTAATATATCATTAATGTGCATGTTTTGCTTTTTATTAGTTTCACTTGTATGTTTGCTTGCTTGCTTGTTTGCTTGCTTGTTTGTTTGTTTGCTTGTTTGTTTGTCCGTCTCTAACTCTTTGGACTACGAGTGAGCGGCTCATTACTGTAAAATGTCCCACCGTTTTCAATACGTTCGTTTTTTGTAAAATAAATATAGTTCAAAAAACTAAAAATACATGCTTTTAAAAATATCAAACTAAAAAGTTAATATAATATTTTTAAAAAAGCGTGGGGCGCTCAATATACAAAAATTATGGCACAAAGCGCCTCACGCTTCTTTAAAAAATATTTTTAACTTTTTAGTTTGATATTTTTTAAAAGCATGTATTTTTAGTTTTTTAAACTATATTTATAAATTATATTTTTACTTTTTTATAAATTGATTTTCGATACAAGAATAATGCCTCATATTATTCTGGGGCAACGTAACGTCAAAAAAAATGTATTATGTATCGAGATGACTTCGACCCAATTACTAAGGTAAACCAGTATCATTAAATTTAATGTTTATTATTATTATTGCTTCTGTAGTCTGGGTAATTACGTAAGCTCCGGCTGGGTCTCATGGCGGTATGGTGACATGTCCGATTCTCGCAACCCATTATTGGGCACGCCTGACGCAAGTCCTCACTGGACACGGCTGTTTCAGGAGGCTCTTGTTTCGGATAAGGCGGGAGGAAAAGCTAGGGTGTCACCACTGGGGGATCCAGAGCGCTGACACCCTAGCTTTTCCTCCTCCCTTCCTGAGGACTCTGTGGGGCATACAGTGGAGGCCTGCCCGGCTTGGGTGGAGCACCGCCGTGTCCTCGTAGCGGTGATCGGCGGCGAGTCTCGCGTCCGGCCATGGACCTGAGCGAGAGTGCATGGCAGGCCGTCACCACCTACTGCGAAGTAGTGATGCTGGCAAAGGACGAGGCGGAGTGCGTGAGGGAGCGGAAATCTTAGCGTCCTCACTCGCAGGAAACGCCCTGGTTCGGAGACAACATCGAACTCCCGGTCACCGCAGGCGTGGGCTTGCGAGCGGCGAGTTATTCCACGCGCGCCGCGAAGAGCATCACACCGTCACCATGACGGGGTCCACGAAGACCAATGCCTGACAGCGCTGTGGGTTTTGCGAAAGAGTTACCGTGGCCCTGGCGCACAGGCAAGTAAAGATTCTGACACGCCCTTCCGCGCCACCCAGAGTGGGAGAAGTCCTTTAATGGTTTCCCATCGGCAAAAAAGGGTACTTACGTAACACAGTATCAGTAGCAATGGATTTCATTTTGACAGTTCAACAACATCCATTGCGTTATTTACGTTGTTGAGCAGAAATATTTTTCGAACATTTCCATCAATGGATTAACAATGGGTATGCTTCAAAGTTATTAAAATTGATAATAATTTTTCGTGGTCACCAGCGCTACTGCCGATTTATTCTGTAAAACCCTAAAAACTTTGGTGCGAACTGAACTTAGATTCAGCCTCTTTGGCTGGACGGCAACCGTACCAAAAAGTATCGCATTATAACAGAAATTTAAGGAATCACCTGTTTAAATTAATACCGGTTCTGGTTAATCCCACTAGGTACATTGTAATCGAATTTGTAAAATAATTTTCTTGTTAGCAGCACTAATGGCGTAGGTATGTTTATAAATGCGAAAAACATTCAAAAATTACTGTAAAAATTTAAACGATTACTGTTAACAGTAATCGCATAACCGATTTGATTTACTTGTTTAATATTAATTACAAATAACTAGTTAAGTAATAAGTAGTTTTTTTTTTTTTTTTTGTTTTTTGTTGGTGCTCTCCGCTGGGCTGGTTGGTAGGTTTCCCGACTGCGGGGTTCACATTAATGTAAGTTTAATATTTTGAACAAAATAGAATCATTAGCAAGTAGGTTTCTCTCTCTGGAGCCATGTATCGGTGGGCTACTATTTTTTAGAAATATTTTAATTTTTTTATGTTGTAATATTTAAAAATATAATTTTATTTTAATAAAACATTTATTTAGGCAGCCAGAGAATTTCAGATCAGCAGAGCAAGAACTAAAATGGAATATTGAAAAAAAAACCTTCCTGTTTTTTTTAAATAGTTGTACATATTATTATTTTAAAACTTTTTAAATTATGTAAATAGCCGCGGCTTCACTCGGGGTAACATGGTTCACCTTTTCTTAAATTTTCATCCCATATTTCACGGGCTGGGGAAAGATTACCAAAAAGATAAGACTGGTATTTTTCGTTGGTAACAACGTGTCTGTGTACCGAGTTTTAGTTTTCTACTTTGAAAATTGCGGGATCTCCATACATACTTCCACCGCCTATTTTTCAACCATCGTCACTTAAAAAGCTACTTCAATTCGTCCCCCGTTTTTTTTTTTTTTTTTTACATATTATAAACCAGCGCTTGACCGCAATCCTGCCTGATGGTAAGCAGTGACGCAATCGTTGATGGTAAAGCGCACTAGTTTATTAAGAGCCTATTCACTCTACCCTTGAAGACACTGAAATTGTAGTCCGACGGAAACACCGCCGCTGGCAAATTGTTCCAGTCCCTCGATGTACGCGGTATAAAGGAGGAGGCGAAACGCTTCGTCCGGATCGTAGTGGTGTTAACAACGTAAGGGTGGAAACCAGCCGTACGACGGGTCGTCCGCTGGTGGAACGGAGATGGGGGAATTAAATCATGCAATTCCCTCGCACACTCCCCGAAATACATCCTATAGAACACCGAAAGGCTGGCTACTCTACGCCTGTGCTCTAGGCTTTGGAGACCAACTCGAGTGGTTTTTGTTTTGAAACAACTGCTTTGCTTTGCAGTGAAAGATGGAACAACCAGACACTACCACAAATTCCGAATCGAAAGGAGATGTTTCATTTTGGGCCACCTCTATTGTACGTTATTTAGATAATAAGGAAAAAAAATAAAGATTTTCATAAAAATTCAACTAAATTAATTTGAATAAAAATACAAGTCGTCACGTCGAGACGTCTTTACGTCGGCACCGGCTGTCGCTGAAAACCAGCGCTGGACTCTGTTTTGCATAGGGTCGCAGCATAATGCTGAGCGATAGCCGTTTTGCGTGGATGTGACGCATGTCAACTATCATCACTTAATTATTTTTGTGCACTTTATGTCATTTTTACCACAAATAAACGTATTTTCTTTCTTTCTTTCTTCTTTCTTAAGTATATATAATTATTTGTAACGTTTTTTAGTGAGATAACCCTTTATTAAGGTAGCCATGATACTTTTTATGACGTTTGATTGGCGACTTTGACAGTTCTGTTTTCCCGTTGTGTTCGTGTCGAGTGTTGATTTGAGCTGATTGTGTTTATTTAATAGGCCGTATGTTCGGAATACATGTTTTGTTTTTTTCGCAGTCATATGGTAGATAATATAGATACGATACCCTTAGATACATGACACGTCAATCAAATGTCACTGTCAAAATCTTATTTCGCTTATTACTGACCACCATATTTATTAGTAGTTGTGTTGCACTCCTTGGCCGATTTAAATTGAATCTGTATAAAAACTAAGCCAAAATATAGGAAATTAACATTAAAAACAGTTAACTATAGCGTAACTATACCTAGCATTAAGGTCCGTATTACAGAACGTTACTCAAGCATTGATCTCTGCTTAAGCATTACTTAAAACTAGTTTCAACCAATCAAATGGCTTGAAACGAGACTTAAGTAGGGCTTGAGTTTTGAGTGACGTTCTGTAATACGCACCTAAGTGTACAATGTGCTGGCCCAGGGTCCATACATTTCCGAAAAATCTCCGTGTCCATGATTTTGAAGGATATTACTAATACATTGCTTCATATGATCGTCAAGCGTAAATAACGCAATGGATGTTATTGAACTGTCAAAATCAATGACTCTGTTACTGACAATGTGTTACGGCAACCCTAGGTCACAAAGGTGAGGTCACTTTGTGGCGCCACTATCGCTTGACCTCAGGCTAAGGACCTCATAAGGTCGAACTGCGTTGATAACACCTACGTAATAATTATTCTCAACAGTATGTATACAAACGGACATAGTACATACTAAACAACATGTAGGGGAATTCAATTTGATTTATTCATGAATATAATTATGCTTAAACGAGCTGCGAGAAATAGGCGTGACCTTTGACATTAGGTGACTGGGTGATCATTGTGTCATTTTTTCTTCCCCGATTTTTATGATGTATGTATTTTGCACTATCCATTTTTTTTAATTTTATTATTTACTAGCTTTCCGCCCGCGGCTTCGCCCGCGTGGAGTTCGGTTATATCGCGCTTTTTAGATTTCCCTCGGGAATATCAAATTTTTCCGGGATAAAAGGTAGCCTATGTTCTTTCTCAGGGTCTAAAGATTGTCTGTTCCAAATTTCATCAAAATCGGTTGTGAGGTTTAAGCGGGAAAGCGTAACAGACAGACAGACAGAGTTACTTTCGCATTTATAATATTAGTATGGATAAACCAGTCCTTGCGCTGGGAAGAAGTAGCGGAACAAACTCCCTAGCAGCACAGCTGTCTGTTCATTTAAAAAAAAACCAAATAACTTTATACATACAATACTATGTATAGTGATGAACATAAGAAAATAAAACAACAATGAAATTATTAACCACTAGCGGCCGCCACTCGCCAGCGACTTCGTTCGCGTGGAATTAGTTATGCTCAGCTCCTATTGGTCGCAGCGTGATGTTATGTAGCCTAAAGCCTTCCTGGATTATTGGGCTATCCAACGCAAAAAGAATTTTTCAAATTGGACCAGTAGTTCCCGAGATTAGCGCAAACAATCAAACAAACAAACTCTTCAGCTTTATAGCATCTACTTAAATTTTTTTAATTGTATTTAAATAAAAGCCCCTAATGTACTTAAATCTTTTAACATTAAAAACATTTTTTTTTCAATATTGGTCTCAATAGCAATAATATACGACGTAGGTACAAATGGTGAATACATCACAAGAATGATTTACAATCTTAACAGGAAAACTATAGCATTATTATTGCTTCAACTTTACAATACATATGTAAAGTTGAAGCTAATTATTATGGGCAAGCAATGTTTCTGACTATCATTAAACCCATACCAATTCTGCATATTATCTAATTGCATAAATAAATCCAGATGCAAGAAGGCACCTTAAATATTTGAATATAGTAGTTCGATTCTCCGCCTTTTTTTATAATTATATACTAGTGCCTGACCGCAATCCCGCCTACTGATAAGCAGTGATGCAATCGTTGATGGTAAAGCGCGCTAGTTTATTAAGAACCTATTCACTAAAAAAAACACTGAGTGAATAGGAAGGCAGGCAGTTGAGCGAGGTGATGCAATGGTAAACCCGACAACACGACCAACGATGCTGCGCCAAAGGGAGATTGATCTGCAGACCCTCCATGAGCAAACTCCCGACACAACAACATTTGGCGCATCGTACCCGGCACAAATCGCAACATAACTGCTCAGACCCGTCCTCCGTATGGCTTCACCAGACATCATGCCGGAACACAACGTATCGCTTGGCGGCAAGTCTTTGTCTGGTGGGTGGTAACTTCTGCCGGCAGCCGATGTCATGGCCTAGTTACGAATGGTTGTATTTTTAAATATTTCGTGTATGGCCAAATCCGTATTTAGGAGGAATAGCGAAATGTATTCAATGGAGTTTGAGATCAATTTTAATGAAAACTAAAATCGTTCGATATTTGAAAAGTATACAATATGTAAAGAAAACCCCGTCCGACCCAAAAGGAGGGTCGAAACATACTATCAAAACGCAACGCGATGTGTTTTGTCGACACCCGACGCTCGTCGTGCACATATGCAACACGCCACGCGATGCTACAGCTCTCACGAAAGACTGAATTGACGTGTCACGTGGCCATAGATTCGATTCTGCTTGAAGACGAGCTAGATGAAGATTTTGAAGAAGATTTATTGCAGAGTTTGGGGACATGTTTTGTACAGAAACAATAAATAAAAAAAGATGTACTCATCTATACTAGTATATAAAGCTGAAGAGTTTGTTTGTTTGTTTGAAGACGCTAATCTCAGGAACTACTGTTCCGATTTGAAAAATTCTTTATGCAATGGATAGCCTATTAATCCAGGAAGGCTTTAGGCTATATAACATCACGTTGCGACCAATAGGATCGGAGCAATTAAAAAAAAAACGGATCGAAACCCACGCGGGTGAAACCGCGGGCACCTGAGTACCGTTTCTCTAATTCTTCACCCGACATTTTAAACCAATTTTTAAACAAAAAATATCTTTTATTATAACCGCCATACAAACCTCAGGTGTTAACTAGAAACATACTGCGCTGATTCGTCGGGTGGCGTGTCCCCCCTCTCCCGGCAACACGCTGATCCAAATCGGTTGGATGTTGCGGCATGTGGTCACATAGCGTGTTGCCTATGCGCTTCTGGCCATATTAAATATATGGAATTGATACGTACTGACATGCGTCGGGTGGCGTGCCACGTTTTGATAGTATGTTTCGACCTTAAATGTTAGGTATCATCATCATCATCAACCTTTTTATCATCCCTCTGCTGGGCACAGGTCTCCTCTCATACAGAGAAGGATTGAGCGTAATCACCACGCTTGCGCAATGCGGGTTGGCGATTTCAGACTTAAAGACACCCGCTCAATGTTAGGTATACACATGACCAAATAAAATATGAAATTTTAGGTAATCATCATAGATACTAATGAATTTTGAAATAATCTTTTTTTCCGCGAATTAATTCCGACTTTCCCAAAATTTAGTAATTAAAAAAAAAAATGACAACACCATTTTGTGACAGAGCGAATAGCGATTCGACGCTTGCCCTGCCTCCCTTTACCCACGCATGTATGCCTAACGTGTTGCCTACCGCACATGCATTAAGTCACCACGCTTTTTCGAAATAATATTTATTTTTTTAAGTTTAGCCCGGCTTTGAAGGCATTATTAGTTAACGATACCTAACAATACCTTCACGGATCGGACAGGGTTTTCATTACATATTGTATATTTCCAGCCACCAATCGATTCCGATCGATATTGAAAAACAGAAATGTATTTCTTATTTCACCATTTGATAGCTTCGCTAATAAAAATCATATTTAGCTTCACTTTTCTTGGACTGACCGACATTGACTATTCAAAAGCACCAACGGATGGTTAATTTGAAATAAACAATTTTGATTTGATTTGATTTGAATGTCATAATAGATGTTCTCATGATATTGGGCACGAGCATTCACAGCGAAGATTTGCTTTATAAGCCAACTTCGGGCACATCGACGAGCTGACGTAGAAGTGAAGTAGTCACCATGACCGAAGTCGGTAGAAATCATCATCAATTGTACATTACAATAAATAAATAAAATTCTGGGAAGTAATAGCACACAGTACACTTAAGGAAAATGTTGGATTTTAATAAACTACTTCTTACTGTAGAGTATCCCTAGCTACATTACCTGTGTCTGTTGTATAGATATAGTTATTTTACCAAATTAATTTTAGTGGGGTCTAGAGCCGATGGCCGATGGGGCAGTAAGGTTCTGGAGTGCCGGCCACGTACTGGAAGACGCAGCGTAGGAAGGTCCCCAACAAAGTGGACCGATGACCTGGTGAAGGTCGCGGGAAGCCGATGGATGCGGGCAGCACAAGACGGTCATCGTGGAAAGCCTTGGGGGAGGTCTTTGTCCAGAAGTGGACATCTATAGGCTGAAGAAAAAGAAGGTGTCTAGAATGTCTTATGTGAACAACGCTATTACCTATATATAATATGTAAAGAAAACCCTGTCGGATCCGTGAAGCCTGTATTGTTAGGTATCGATAACTGATTCCACTAATGCCTACAAATCCGGGCTAAACTTATAAAAAATCCCCCTAAAAAAATAAATATTATTTCTCAAAAGGAGGTAAATTAATACATGCGCGGGCGAAGGGGGACATGTTACGCGGTCGCATCGCTATTCGCTCATAACAATACCGCCAAAAATGGTGTTGTCGGTTTTTTTAAAATTTACCAAATTTTGGGGAAATTGGAATTAATTCGCAGTAAAAAGAGATTATTTCAAAATTCATTAGTATTGTTACTATGAGGATTATGTGAAATTTCATATTTTATTTGGTCATGTGTTTACCTAACCTTTATTATCCTTATGGGTCGGACGGGGTTTTCTTTACATATTGTATACAGCTTTTTAACATTTACCGTTGGGCATTCCCGCCAGACACAGGACACGGTGTCTGGCGGGAATGCCCAACGGTAAATGTTAAAAAGGATCCTCCCTTTTCTATGGAGGATGAGTGAACTTTATACCCAGTTCATCATACCTCTAATAGCACTTGGAAACAAACTTGCTCATCTAGATTTCTTACTAAATCAAGGTAGGTTCTTCCCGGTGACGTTGAATCAAGTTTTAAACACTGTGTTGGAGTCAAAACAGGTTTAATTAAATACATGATTAGTGTTCCTTCTATGTATCGAAATAATAACATAGCATACCATAACTTTTCTAAGTTATGTGTACTTTCTAAGTAACTATATCTTTTTTTTTTGATGGGATGGGAAATCATCAAATAACTTCTCCCGCTCTGGGCGGAGTGGAAGGGCGTGTCAGACTTTTACTGACTAAAACCCACCCGTGTTTCTTCACATGCCTGTGCGACAGCCAATGCCACGGTTTCTTGAAGTAACTACCAACTACCCCTACACCAATGACTGATTAAAAGGTGAATGAAAACATCTTGAGGAAGCCTGGACTTTAAGTTTGAAATCGGCAACCCGCATTGAGCAAGCGTGGTGATTACGCTCTATCCTTCTCTGTATGAGAGGAGACCTGTGCCCAGCAGTGGGACGATAGAAAGGTTGATGATGATGATACCATAATCAGCCTATAATGGTCCTACTCCTGAGATACAGGCCTCCTCTCAGTGAGACGGGGTGGGCCGTAAGCTACCACGCGGCCCAATAGGGATGTTTCCAAGGTATGAAGATCAAAAAAATAATTAGTCTGTCTTATAGATAATAAAAAAAAATTAAGACCCGTATTTTTTATTTTACCGGAATTACCAAAAACTACTGAGATATAGCGTATTAAAGTTACGGAGTGGGGGCTAATTACGTCACGCCGTGGTATATTTTGTACCATGACGTGACGTCATGCGACATTTCAAATCAATATATCTTCCTAAGTATTTCAATGAAATAAAAAATACGTGTTCAATATACATACTAATATATAAAGCTGAAGAGTTTATTTGTTTGAACGCGCTAATCTCAGGAACACTGGTCCGATTTGAAAAATTCTTTTTCCGTTGGATAGTCCATTAATCCAGGAAGGCTTGAGGCTATGTAACATCACGTTGCGACTAATACGAGCGGAGCATAACTCCACGCGAACGAAGTCGCTGGCGGCTGCTAGTTTTTTTAACAGACTTCAAAAAGGAGGAGGTTACTCAATTCGACCGTATATATGCTTTTTTTTATGTTTGTTCGCGCATAACTTCGTCGTTTATGAACCGATTTTGATAATTCTTTTTCTGTTGGAAAGAAGACGTTCCCAAGGTGGTCCCATGATAAGGATATCAGGGTTTGATGGTGGAAGACCAGAGAAAACAAGGGGAACTTTAAAAAATTGCAGGGGCGACAAGTGCATTTCTTAGCATTTCATTAAGTATTTTAAAGCACTACAATTTAATAAAGGTCTGGAGTAGATCTGATGATGGAGCCGGGAGACAGTGGAAGGAACTCCTCAACAATTCACAGCAGCTACCTTGTGTTTGGGCTCGATTAATTTGTATTGATAAGAACTTTACACCTAGATGAGTTGTGACTGTCATAAGAGCTCTGATGATGAAGAGAAAGGCTAGTTCCGGGAACTCCTCAACGGTTTACAGTAGCTACTTTGTGGTTGGACTTCATTCATTTATATTGATGAGACCTTTGCACCCATTGGGTTAAAATAATGGTCTGCAGTAAATTTGATGATGAAGACCATAGGCAGTTGACGGGTAAAAATTAAAGTAAACAAAATTACGTCGTTTCCCAACTATATTGGCGCCAGCTTCCAGTCTGACGGATGCAACTGAATACATAGTATTTTTAACAACTAAAAAGTGTAAAATAAAAACTTTTTTACAAAAAAATAACCGACTTCCAAAAACCACTACAAAGTGAAAAATAACTAATTTCGGAAGTCGGTGTCAAAAAAGGAATATACAAAACCAAAGACACCGACTTCCGAAATTAGTTATTTTTCACTTTGTAGTGGTTTTTGGAAGTCGGTTATTTTTTTGTTTATAAATCTATCCGATGGACATTAAATTATTTTGTAGGGCACAACCCAATTGGTTGGTAAATGTCACATGTCTCCGAAATATTGCCTTTAGGTCATGCCGGTTTCCTCCGATTTTTTCCTTCAGCGTTTTGAGAGCAGTGGTGATGAAATAATTTACACAAAATAACGCGGTGGTGGGGCTCGATCCTACGACCAGCCTCAACCTTGACCACGTTAACCGATACCAGTGGGCCACCGCCAGCCTCCGTGGCGTAGCGTTAGCGAACGCGACCGTTGCGCATGGAGGCGCGGGTTCGATCTCCGCACAGTGCAAATATTTGTATGCATGAATATGAATATTTGCACTGGTCTGGTCGTGCCTCGGAAAGCATGTCGGTCCCGGTTGCGATACCAACATCTAATGGCAGTCGTCACGGGTTGTTGGAGCCCTCAAAAGTCTAACTGCAATGCTTAGATGTCGCCTTAGGGTCGTAGAGGTCAGACGGCACACAGGTCGCTTCACGGAAAATATCGAAGTTTAGCCAAAATCAGCAGTAAGACTGGTATAGCGGACCCCAGGCTCCAAAGCTGAAAAGCTACGGATGCGACTGGGATTAACGCTGAGATGATAATGATGATGATGACCAGTGGGCCACCGCTGCTATTCGATCGAAATTATGTTGCACTTGACTGACGAATGATGTTATGAAGTTGTATAGATGCATGGTAAATTCTGCTTGCGAGATTCAGGATCTTTGTGACGTCAGTATGACGCGATACAGTGTTAACACAAGACAAACGAACTTAAGTAAATATTTATCTTCTCGTTCACATCCGAAAAGTACCAGGAAAACGTTAAGCTAAATAATAATGAGCATGTCTTCCAACACATATTACCCAAAAAATATGAAATGAAACTTCTTAATCACGATCATAATAACAAAAATTGACACGAAAGAAGTCGCGGGCAACAGCTAGATCCTTTAAACAAACAAAACACGAGATCTTTAGTTGCCTTGAGCAATTAAAAACAAGTTTCTAACAAGTTTGGTGATGTCATATTTATCATTAGGCACCATTTTATGACAGTTCCGGACGAAGCGTTTCGCCTCCTCCTTTATACCGCGTACATCGAGGGACTGGAACAATTTGCCAGCGGCGGTGTTTCCGTCGGACTACATTTTGAGTGTCTTCAAGGCTAGAGTGAATAGGCTCTTAATAAACTAGTGCGCTTTACCATCAACGATTGCGTCACTGCTCAGGCAGGATTGCGGTCAAGCGCTGGTTTATAAGATGTAAAAAAAACAGTTATGTAGTTTTTAGTCCTTATTTTAGTACCTATTAGTCTCGTCTTTTCCTTTCTATTTCGATATGAAAAGGACAGTTTGAGGTTTTCCGCACTTGCAGTAGCCGTTGCAGCACAGTTCACCGTATTTGGAATATGAGATGGCGCAAGGGTGTCAACACACGTTGCATCCCACACCAAAGGCTTACTTACTTCTAAGGCATTACGGCCATTCCGTATGGTCTCTTCCCATCGTCGCGTGTCAAGCCATTCAGTTCTAATAAAACAGCTGGCACGCCGGCGGTGACAAGAGCACGACGGATGATATCAATAAAGGCCAGTGCAGACGACGGAGTTTACTCCGCGGCGAAGAAACATATTCCGATATGAAAAGGACAGTTTGAGGTTTTCCGCACTTGCAGCAGCCGCTGCAGCACAGTTCACCGTATTTGGAATATGAGATGGCGCAAGGATGTCAACACACGTTGCATCCCACACCAAAGGCTTACTTACTTCTAAGGCATTACGGTCATTCCGTATGGTCCCTTCCCATCGTCACGTGTCAAGCCATTTTCTAATTTAGAACCGAATGGCTTGACACGCGACGACCTTCTAAAACAGCTGGCACGCCGGCGGTGACAAGAGCACGACGGATGATATCAATAAGGGCCTACGCAGACGACGGAGTTTACTCCGCGGCGGAGAAATATATTTCGATATGAAAAGGACAGTTTGAGGTTTTCGCACTTGCAGCAGCCGCTGCAGCACAGCTAACGAATAGTATTTGGAAGATGGGATGGCGCAAGGGTGTTAACACACGTTGCATCCCACACCAAAGGCTTACTTACTTCTAAGGCATTACGGTCATTCCGTATGGTCTCTTTCCATCGTCGCGTGTCAAGCCATTCGGTTCTAAAACAGCTGGCACGCCGGCGGTGACAAGAGCACGACGGATGATATCAATAAGGGCCAGTGCAGACGACGGAGTCTACTCCGCGGCGGAGAAATATATTTCGATATGAAAGGACAGTTTGAGGTTTTCCGCACTTGCAGCAGCCGCCGCAGCACAGTTCACCGTATTTGGAATATGAGATGGCGCAAGGGTGTCAACACACGTTGCATCCCACACCAAAGGCTTACTTACTTCTAAGGCATTACGGTCATTCCGTATGGTCTCTTCCCATCGTCGCGTGTCAAGCCATTCGGTTCTAATAAAACAGCTGGCACGCCGGCGGTGACAAGAGCACGACGGATGATATCAATAAAGGCCAGTGCAGACGACGGAGTTTACTCCGCGGCGAAGAAACATATTTCGATATGAAAAGGACAGTTTGAGGTTTTCCGCACTTGCAGCAGCCGCTGCAACACAGTTCACCGTATTTGGAATATGAGATGGCGCAAGGGTGTCAACACACGTTGCATCCCACACCAAAGGCTTACTTACTTCTAAGGCATTACGGTCATTCCGTATGGTCTCTTCCCATCGTCGCGTGTCAAGCCATTCGGTTCTAAAACAGCTGGCACGCCGGCGGTGACAAGAGCACGACGGATGATATCAATAAGGGCCTGCGCAGACGACGGAGCTTTCTCCGCGGCAGAGAAATAAGTACGCTCCGCGAATAAAAAGTCCACCGTGGATTTACCGCGAACTCAACGCACACGGTTTGCGTTCATTTGTGGTCCAGAAATGAAGAAAAGTGAGAGCACACAACGCGGACTAAAGTCCGCCATGTGCGTTGCTTCGCGGAGTCACACGAGTTCTATTTTATTCGGGGACTCCCTCGTACTTTTGTCCGGTCCGCTCTCTGCATGTCCTCGGTTACTCGGGGGACTTTTTTTACGCGGTTGCGGTGGGCCCTGTTTGCGTTACTCAATACAGTTGTAAGCCGTTAGACGCCGTTCACCTTGGCTCCTACTTTTCGAAATGTGTCTGTGTAAGCATTAACTATCCTGATAATTTATCCATGCATTTCCATTTTCCATCCTCGTTGCGTCAACGACGATTTAAATAAGCGCGGGCTTCTCTTAACTCGTGCTGGTGGCGCCTCTCTCAAGAGTGCCAAGAAAAAGAACAAAAAAAAAATGTATGGCGGCCTCAGCGCATACAACGCCGCGTCTATTCTAAATAATTTCGAATATCTGACTTTCTAAGGGCTTCACTGGCCAAATAAACCCTCAGTTTCCATATTGGTGGTGTGTCTGTGCTTGACGAGTGTAGGCAGTGAACAAGCAGCATCAAGTCCACATAAAGAAGATAGCTGACCGGCCGGCGTGTGCCCCGTCGTTGGTGATTCCTCTTTTCCTGTCCTGTTGGATCCAGGTTAGTGCTTTGCATGTTTGTTTTCCCTGCTTTGAGACCCTGGGGTTGATAGGAGAATGCAGTGACCCTTACAGAAAGCATCAACATTAATTATGGTGCCTCCTGTGAGGAATCTTCCTCGCGTAGTTATTTCAAAAATACCTACTATCGGAAATTAAATCTTTCCATTCTCGTTATTACGTTAAATACGTAATCCCAATTATAATTTATTTGTATACTTACCTACTTAAGGCAATTTCAATTTGCCTTTCAAGTTCTAAGTGTCTAAATAAAATCTAGGTCATTCCATGATACCTAGTTATTGTTTCCTATTTGAGACCGATTGACTATTCAATCGTACATTCATACCTCGTTAATTCCCTTGTAATAAGCTGCATTTATTTGTATTCAATAACAAATTGCATAAATTACTTTTAAAAACGTGAGTTCGAAGTTTCTCGAATTTAGTACCGAGGTACCTACACTCGTAGTACTTGTCTCCGGCGGGAGACGGATTAGCTTTGAACTACCTCAAAGTCAAAACTTATATTCTAACAAATAACTTTAAGACGTGTGTGCTTGTATTTCATTTGCGTAATTTTGTATGACTCACGCGTATCGAAAGGGAGTTGCTACGTTTACGTTACGTCGTTACGTCGGTCAATACGTTCGCGCGTGCATTGCTGCCTATCTACCGGCTTACGCTTTTTCCGTTTTACCTACTTTTATAACTTTTATCCTTTTGAGCGTGCGGATATCGTATACCAAGTGAACTATGAGCGAAGCGGAATTATAACCGCTATTAAAAGGCGGGAATATGAGTTTAAAAGTATGCAGATACTTTACGATTTAGCCAGAACAGTTAAAGAAACTAAAACTAAATTTGCAGCTTTTCGAGCTAGGTACAAAAAGATTGACGAGATTCGTAATAGATTTTTGGAATGCAACGATGATGTTAACCAGTTGCAATTAAAGCTTAACCCTTCGTTTGTTATCGATCATAAAGTGTTACTGTCATTCGATGAGTTGTATTACTATGTTATTGAGTTTGCGGATTCTCTCGATGCGAGCGCAGGTAGCGGCTGTCGCTCGGAATTAGGTCAAGGTCACGTGCGTTCGCAAGTGAAGTTGCCTAAGCTGGAAATGCCAAAGTTTGATGGTAATATAGAAAAGTGGCAAACATTTAAAGATAGTTATACAGCACTTGTTCATAATAATAGTTCATTATCCGACACTGAGAAATTTCACTATTTACTGTCATGTTTATCTGGTTATGCACTGACATTAGCGAAGGGCGTGCCTGTGACATCGGCAAATTATTCAGTGGTTTTTGCAACTTTACTGGACAGATATGACAACAAGCGTATTCTTGCAACAGCTTATTTAGAAAAAATAATTAAAATTAATCCCATACAAAAACCCTCTTTGTCTAACTTATCTGAGTTATCCAACACACTTTATGAATGCGTTAGTGCCTTGCGCGGTTTGTGTATTGATGATTTATGCGAATTTATTTTATTTTACATTGCGTCTAGGCCTTTAGATACAGAAACAAAAAAAAAGGTTTGAATTACAAAACACTGAAGAAATTCCGAAATTTAATAACTTCATTACTTATTTACAAAATTACATAAAAGTATTAGAAGTTAGCCAACCAGTTAATATTCCATCATCAAATTCTACAAGCAAACAAAATCGGCCTAATACAAATAAGGATTATTTATCGCGTCAACCAAAATCATCTCTAATTTCTTCCAACAATAATAATAAAGTTAGTCAGATTGTTTGTGTGTGTTGTAATGAAAATCATTCAATCTACCGTTGTAGTAAATTGCATTCTATGAATATGACACAGCGACAACAATTAGTTAAAGATTTAAAATTATGTCAAAACTGCTTAAGGCCGGGTCACACTGTTACCGATTGTAAATCTAAGTCAACATGTTTCATTTGTAATGCAAAGCATAATACTTTGTTACATGAAGAGCATAAGAGTTTACTGTCTCATACTAGTGAACTGGATTCATCCCAGCATCCCGATATGAACACTACTCTAACTGGTGCTACCCAGTCAAACATTTCAAATCAACCTATTAGCACAAAGATTCTTGGTACAGCAGTAGTTCGTTTGAAGCGATCGGGTGGTTCGTGGCAGTATGTCCGTACAATTCTTGACAGTGGCTCGATGGATTCATTTATTACAAGTAGCTGTGCGCGACAATTAGGTTTACATATCAAGAAATGTAAATTAAATGTAAGTGGCATCGGTCAAAATTATGTGTGTAGCATTAAAGGTCACACCTTCGGTTCAATAATACCTCGATGGAGTGACACTCCTCAGTTTGATATTCAATTAGTGGTTCTACCTAAAATCACATCCCTGATTCCTTCGGTGTCGTTGCCGACAATCGTCAAGGATAAGTTTACACATCTGGATCTCGCCGACCAGGACTTTGATAAATCCGGTCCGATCGATCTGTTGTTAGGAGTAGACTGTTTTGACCAGATATATACTGGCTCACGTTTCAGTCCAGGCCCGGGCTTTCCATGCGCACTCTCTAGTGTATTCGGCTGGGTGATAAGTGGTCAGTTTCTTCAAAACGTGGTAGCTAAAACTCCGGCTACACCCGTTACGCTCCTCGTCGCGTCTTCTAGTGCGCTCGACGAGATCGTTCAACGGTTTTGGGAGTCCGAGGAGCCGCCGAAATGTAAAATTTCCGGTCCCGAGGATGAAATATGCGAACAAAAATATAAAGAAGGCACGTATCGCACCTCCGATGGGCGTTATGTTGTACCAATTATGCTTAAAGATGAGGCTCCAGCCTTAGGAGAATCATATAAACAAGCGTTTAATCGTTTTCTAAATTTGGAAAAAAGACTTGCTAGTCAAAATGAGTTAAAAACTGAATACGAAGAATTTATGCAACAGTACGAGGATCTCGGACATATGCAGCCAGTGCAGTCCTCGTCTACTGACTGTTATATAATTCCCCACCATTGTGTAATCCGACCTGAGAGTACCACGACACGGTTACGAGTGGTCTTCGATGCTAGTAGTCGGACTTCGAGTGACCTGTCACTAAATAATATTGTTCATGTGGGTCCAAAACTTCAAGTAGACATCGTTGATCTAATCACAAAATTCAGAATTCACAAAGTTGTTTTTACTGCGGATATTCGTCGCATGTATAGACAAATATTGATAAGACCGCAAGAAAGATGTTATCAACACGTTCTTTGGCGTAATGACCCAACTGAGGTTTTAAAGGAATACGAACTCAATACCGTTACGTACGGAGTTAGTAGTTCTCCTTACTTAGCCATTCAAACACTTCATCAACTTGCTGAAGACCACGGTGCTGAGTATTCTAGTTGTGCAGCACAGGTTATCCGAGAGGAGACATTTATGGACGATATCACCTCTGGCGGATCTTCTCTCGAAGAAACTATTGCATTAAAAAACGATATTATATCGTTACTATCAAAGGCTCAGTTTGAACTACGGAAATGGACCTCTAATGATCCTCGTCTTCTGACAGATATCCCTCAAGAATTCTGTCAAACTTCCAAATCTTTTGATGAATCGGGAAGTGAGTTTGTCAAGATATTGGGCGTTCGTTGGAATCCTGTTAACGATACCTTTTCTTATACGTTTGCTGACTCGTTCGAGTGGAAATTCACAAAACGGTCCATACTCTCATTGGTAGCTCGCATTTTTGACCCTCTTGGATGGATTTGTCCTGTCGTTTTTGCCGCTAAATCTTTGCTACAAGATCTATGGCGTTTAAATTTATCATGGGATGAAACTATTCCCCAAAATTTAGTCAAACAATGGCATTTAATAGCTGCAAATTTGTCCGATTTACAAAATATTACTCTCCCGCGTTTAATCATACCTTCAAATCCTATTCAAGTACATTTAGTTGGCTTTTGTGGTGGATCTTTGAAAGGGGTTGTTGTGTTTATATCTGTGTAGTTACCAATGAACCCGGTAATGTAACCACGACCAGTTTGTTAATAGGGAAATCTAGAGTTGCCCCCTTAAAACCAACAACGGTGAATCGACTTGAGCTAAGCGCAGCTGTGCTTCTAGCAAAAGTTCTATCACACATGTATAATTTACTTAAAGATAAAATTTCCATCGATTCCATTCGAGCTTATTCAGACAGCAGCACTACCTTGTCTTGGCTTAACACTGACCCTCATTTACTAAAAATGTATGTAGCCAATCGTGCGGTTCAGACAACTGATTTAATTAGTCGAGATCGCTGGTACTATGTATCAACAAATGATAACCCCGCCGACTGTTGTAGCCGCGGAGTATCATGTCCAGAGATTCTAGATCACCCGCTTTGGTGGACAGGGCCTTCTTGGCTGAAAGAATCACCTGAGCAATGGCCTAAAAGGCAGGTATTACTTCCGAAGGAGAACTTGCCTGAACTTAAATCAATAGAAAGTAAAAGTCTTCTTGTTACGGATGATGAGAATCCACTTTTGAACTTAATTTCTAAACATTCTTCATTTACAAAAATTCAATGAATGGTAGCATGGTGTAATCGTTTTGTTTCTAACTCGAAAACGGCCAGGCAAGACCGAAATCTCTCTCCTCTTAGTGGTGCTGAGCTTGAAAAAGCAATGAAAGTGCTGGTTAAATTCAGTCAAGATAATTACATGACTTCGGAAGTTGACCGGGTGCGTAAAAATGAACCTTGTGTAAAATCTATTCAAAAGCTGTCACCTTTCCTAGACGATGATGGTATTTTGCGAGTAGGTGGACGCATCGATGAGGCTCAACTGTCGCCATCTGCGTTACACCCTTTCTTGTTACTTAAACAATGTCCTATCTCTCGAAAGATAGTCGAATATTTCCATATAAAATATTTGCATTGTGGCCCTCGCTCTTTACAATCTTTTATTCAAAGAAGATTTTGGATAACCGGATTAAGGCTCCTGATACGGACCGTGTTATCCAAATGTGTCAAATGTTTTAAAGTGAATCCAGTTGCTTGTCAACCAATGATGGGCAAGCTACCTGCAGCCAGGATTCAACCAGCTCGCTGCTTTAGTACCACGGGAATAGATCTGGGGGGTCCCTTTATCATTAAAGAGAGTCGCCGTCGTGGCCCAAAAACTTACAAAGCTTATTTATGTTTATTTGTGTGCCTAAGCTCAAAGGCTGTACACTTAGAAGCCGTAACAGAATTGAGTGCTGAAGCATTTCTTGCCGCTTTAGACCGCTTTGTCTCTCGTCGTGGCATATGCCATACAATAGTAACAGACTGTGGGACAAATTTCGTAGGCGCGAATAAATATTTAAATGAGGTTGCGAATCTGCTTTATCAGCATTATCCAGAAATTTCAAATGGTTTAGCGAATCGCCACATTACCTGGAAATTCAATCCAGCTGGAGCACCGCATTTCGGCGGAATATTTGAAAGTGGTATAAAATCAACAAAGTATCATTTGAAGCGAGTGGTTGGAGCTCAAGTTCTTACTCTAGAAGAATTTTTTACCATATTAGCTAAAATAGAAGCTGTATTAAATTCCCGTCCACTCTGTACTCTATCTACGGATCCTTCAGAGTCTGACGTTCTAACTCCAGGACATTTTCTAACGGGAGGTCCTTTAGTAGCCTTGCCCGAAGAACCGATAAGTGATAATTCGTGTCCTCGATCTCGTTGGATGATGCTTCGGAAAATTACTCAAAGCTTTTGGCGCGTATGGCAACGCGATTATCTTCACACATTGCAACAAAAGAGCAAATGGTTCTTGCCTGAACCAAATATCAAAGTCAATGACATAGTTATAGTTAACGAACCTAATACTCCGCCGATGTTTTGGAAAATGGCTCGTATCGTGCAAGTGCATGCAGGTTCAGACCAGGTAGTTAGAGTCGTTACTCTCCAAACTGCTAACGGAAAGACGTTTCGTGGGCCGGTGGTAAAGGTTTGTCCCTTACCAATTAATTAGTTTATTTTCCTTTTATATACCTAACTAGAGTATAAGTACACACTGTCTTTAGGTTATTTAAAATAAGCCTCCATATTATCTACACTTATTAACTAGATTCTTATGCATTTTTTCGGCAGTAGCTCATAGTCCAGCTATTGCTGATTTCGCTCTTAATTTTTCGCATTCTTCTTGAAACCCTTGTGGATTTCAGGTGGGGGGAAATGTGTAAGCATTAACTATCCTGATAATTTATCCATGCATTTCCATTTTCCATCCTCGTTGCGTCAACGACGATTTAAATAAGCGCGGGCTTCTCTTAACTCGTGCTGGTGGCGCCTCTCTCAAGAGTGCCAAGAAAAAGAACAAGATATAAAATGTATGGCGGCCTCAGCGCATACAACGCCGCGTCTATTCTAAATAATTTCGAATATCTGACTTTCTAAGGGCTTCACTGGCCAAATAAACCCTCAGTTTCCATATTGGTGGTGTGTCTGTGCTTGACGAGTGTAGGCAGTGAACAAGCAGCCTCAAGTCCACATAAAGAAGATAGCTGACCGGCCGGCGTGTGCCCCGTCGTTGGTGATTCCTCTTTTCCTGTCCTGTTGGATCCAGGTTAGTGCTTTGCATGTTTGTTTTCCCTGCTTTGAGACCCTGGGGTTGATAGGAGAATGCAGTGACCCTTCCAGAAAGCATCAACAGTGTCCTTAGAGTGTTCCGACCGCCTTCAGCTTTTGGGAGTTGAGATTTCCTCGACCCTTAACTTTGGGCGGTTCATTGAGTCCAAGGCCAAGGTGGCTGCCAGGAAACTTGGCGTTATCGCAAAGGTCCGGCAGTACTTAACACCTGGGCAGCTTCTAATGATATACAAAGCACAGGTCCGTTCGTGTGTGGAGTACTGCAGCCACATTTGGGCTGGTGCTGCTAAGTGTCACCTGGCTACTTTGGATTCAGTGGAGAGACGTGCGAAGAGGCTGATTGGTGACCCTGGTCTAACTCGCGTTGGTCTCCAAAGCCTAGAGCACAGGCTTAGAGTAGCCAGCCTTTCGGTGTTCTATATGATGCATTTTGGGGAGTGTGCCAGGGAATTGCATGATTTAATTCCCCCATCTCCGTTCCACCATCGGACGACCCGTCGTACGGCTGGTTTCCACCCTTACGTTGTTAACACCATTACGATCCGGACGAAGCGTTTCGCCTCCTCCTTTATACCGCGTACATCGAGGGACTGGAACAATTTGCCAGCGGCGGTGTTTCCGTCGGACTACAATTTGAGTGTCTTCAAGGCTAGAGTGAATAGGCTCTTAATAAACTAGTGCGCTTTACCATCAACGATTGCGTCACTGCTTACCATCAGGCAGGATTGCGGTCAAGCGCTAGTTTATAAGTAATATATAAAAAAAATAAAATAAAAAAAAAGCGATCTATTTTAGCGGACTAAAAAGTCCGCGGACAAAAATCCCTCGCCTGCGCGAGCTATAAGGCTGACAAGCCGTGCCATCCAGCCTGTGCTTTTACTGCTGGATAAGCCATGGTGTCCGAGGCAGTCAACGACTTTAGCGCATTGGCAGCGAAGCAGAGCCAAATGGCATGGCATGGTTCAGATTGGAGCATTCATCATCATCATCATCATCAGCCTCTACTAGTCCACTGCTGGACATAGGCCTCCTTCATGGCACGCCAACAAGCTCGATCCTGAGCAGTTCTCCACCAGCCACCTTATGCAGCATTGCAAGGCATTTATTTCTTCTCTTATAAGAGTAATTTAATTTATAACGACTTCATTGCCAAAGGATAAGGTCTACCTTATCCTTTGGCAATGAAGTCGTTATAAATTAAACAGTACCATAGAGATTGTACACTTGAAAACTTTCAATATCCGTTATCATGAAATACCGAAATCCATACTAATATTATAAATGAGAAAGTATCACTGTCTGTCCGGCTTTCATGCCAAAATTACTGAACCGATTTTGATGAAATTTGGCACAGACAATCTTTAGACCCTGAGAAAGGACATAGGTTATCTTTTATCCTGAAAAAATTTGATGTTCCCGAGGGAAATCTAAAAAGCGCGATATATCCGAACTCCACGCGGGTGAAGCCGCGGGCGGAAAGCTAGTTAAGTATAAAATACCAAGTTCATATCATAATTAGCCCATAATGTTACCACTCGTGGGACACAGACCTCCTCTCAGTGAGAGGGAGTGGACCATAATCTACCACGCGGGCCCAGTGCGGATTGGTACATGTCACATGTCCTCGAAGTTTTGCCTCTAGGACATGCCAGTTTCCTCACGAAGTTTTTCTTCACCGTTTTGATAGCAGTGGTGATGAAATATTTTACTCAAAGTAAACCTTAAACTTTTAGCCTGATAGGATTGAAATGACCCACAATTTGCAAGTCACTGCCGATACCACTAAACCACGAAGGCCCTTTTAAAGTAGTTTTAAATTTTCAAGGCGGTCCCTATATATCCCTCCGGATCCGATAACAGGGTAGTTGACAAAAAAATCTAATTAGTCAGTCAGTCAGATTTCCCAAAACACTAGACACGTATTTTTTATATCTTCATATAAACAAAAAAATGAAGACGATACAGCGAGTTGAAAACTCGTGTGACGTCACTCCTGATCTTTGATGCCTTTTATATTTGACAATTTTTATTGATTTTTGATAAAACAAAATATGTATACGTATCCAATATTTTTCTATAATCTGAATGACGGACTATATAGACTCTTTTTTACCCAGGAAACACCCCTATTGGGGTTTTTTGATCCGTTTTCCCCAAATCTGACCGGAATCCGTACGCGACTTGAGACATGCGCGACGATTCAAAAAACGCGTGACTTCTTGTCATCAATATTTTTTTCAAGAATGTCTACAGCCTAATGAATTCGGATGAGACCGAAGTGAGAATAAATGTTTTATTAATAACAAGATACATTTGTATCAAACCAATCTAGTGACCTCAACGACCACGGATAATTATGTTATCTACTAATATTTAATTAAGTTTATATTCATTTTATTACCTACCAACGGCCGCCAGCGACTTCGTTCACGTGGAGTTAGTTATGCTCCACTCCTATTGGTCACAGCGCGATGTTATATAGCCTAAAGCATTCGTGGATTAATGGGCTATCCAACGCAAAAAGAATTTTTCAAATCGGACCAGTAGTTCCTGAGATTAGCGCGCACAAACAAACAAACAAACAAACTCTTCAGCTTTATATATTAGTATAGCTTTATAGTGATGACGATGCTCTTGTCCACGTCATCATCACAAGCTCAGCGTATAAGCCCGGTTGCATCCGCGGTTTTCGCGTTGGAGCCGGGGTCCAGGGATGTATCCAAGGTATGAAAATCAAAAAAACAATTAGTCCGTCGTAAAGATAATAAAAAAAATTATGACAAGTATTTTTTATTTTGGCGAAATTACCATAAACTACTGAGATATAGCGTATTATAGGTACAGAGAGGGGGCTAATTACGTCACGCCGTGGTATATTTTGTACCACGGCCTCACGTCATGCGACATTTCAAATCTAATCTTCCTAAGTATTTCAATGAAAGAAAAAATAAAAAATACGTGTTCAATATTTTCTCGGTGGTAGGCCATAACATCGGCTGCCGGCGAAGTTACCACCCACCAGACAAAGTCTTGCCGCCAAGCGATTCGTCGTGTTTCGGCATGAATCCGAATAAAAAAAAAATTCTAATTGGAAATAAATTTGAAACCTCCTGTTTTAAATCAAAATAGTAGTCGTCATGTATAAATAATTTGCGACGTTGCCGTCTTTCATGTTCGCGTGTACAGTGTATACTGTATAGTTAAAATACAAAAATAATTAAAATAATGATATTTTTTCACAGAATAGTCGGTACGACAAAGATACGAAATTGTGCAATATGGCGGTTTGTTTACTGTATTAGCTTGTGGCGCCCTCTTTTCGTTCGTTCCTCGCAGACACCGCGCTTTTTTTTGTGATAAGGCGTAGTTGACTATTAGAGGCCGTGACTACTTAACCGGACTTTCTTGTGGATGCCTTAAGTAAAATTAATGCCTCCAGCCAGGTGCACTTAAAAAACTAAACTAAAGCTACGGAGCGACTACCCACTACGGGCACCCCCTGTGGGATATGAACCTCGGCTTGATCGAAAAAGTGACTCCGCGCAGGCGTCACGGCGCCTTATACAGGTCAGCTGATCGAACATTCCAGATCTGTCTAGACGTAATAATAATAGCCCGTAATTTCAAGTACGTTCAGCAGGCACCTACAGGGACTTTACCGGAGACGAGTTTCTAGTAATTTCGATGTCGACACTTCGTTGACAATATTTATGAAACCTGTACCATTCGATAGGCCATCCTAGGTCTGGAATGCGTTTTTATATCTATTTATTTATTTATTTATCGCACCTCTACAATGTCTAGGTCTCAAGATATAGGGCTTAAAAGTTACGTACTGCATGTCACGCAATATTGAACCTTATGCCATCGTCACTTATGTCGAAATTAACATTATTATTAAAATTAAAATTAACATATTGTAACAAATGCACCTTAGTGCATTTGTTACAATATGTTAATTTTACTTCGACTAGACTAATAAACGACCTGCCAAATCAAAAGCGAGCTCATTTGTTTAAAAATCGTCACAGATTCCAAACCAAATTAAAACGATGTTTAATTTCTCTTCCAGATGTATAAAATCATACCCATCCTACTGCTAGTGGGTGTTGCCCACGGCCAGGGCAATGGTGACCTGGATTCAGTAATCAAGGAGATCTTCGGCCCCCCTACTGGCGGTAACCAAAATAATCCGACTACCGCAAACCCTATCCAGGATAAGAATCAGGGGTCAACCATCGTGCCACCATTCCAGCCAAACACAGGTAACCACAAATTGGATAGTTTATTCGACAAATTCGATAGTTCTACATTTCCCTGTAAAATGTTTGTTGGATTACCGAGGATCCACTATAATGCAATGAATGTTGTTGAACTGTCAAAAAGCCAATGCTTGTTGTATTACGCAATTCCCCTGCTGTTTTCGTTGCGCGGGTAATACGGCCTTTGCAAGACTCCTGGAACGCTCTGTGCAAAGTCTTTAATGTGTTTTTGCGCAGTTGCAAAGCGCATGTCGGTTAAACGTGTAGGTAGCAGTAACCAAAAGGAAACAGTCCAACTTTACCCAGCGTTGACGCTCTAAAACCACAACTAAAAACAAGTAGGACGTCGGCTTATTAGGTATGTCTTTTTCTTCCACACTTCTGTATTAGACATCTCCTTAGTCATATCATCATTGACACATTCCATCCATCGTTTCTTTGGTCTTCCTCCACTGTTATAGCCATTGACATTTATGCTCAAAACTCTCCTCACAATATTTTCCTTATTTCCCCGTAACACATGCCTATATCATCATCATCATCAACCGATTTCCACACAACTTTTCAATTAGCGGTGCCACTTAAATATTAAACAGTAAGGGCCAATGCACACGTACCACAACCACATCATAGCCACAACCACACCACAACGACGCCACGTGGTCGGGCGTATATTTTGTATTGAAAATGAATATTACAATTCACACGTACCCCATTTTGCCGTTGTTAACGGCCACCTGTGTAATATATCAATTTTTTATCGAAATTAAATTACTGCTTTCAAACAGAAACATTGAGCTTACCTATTTAGATTTGCAGAGCCGACTATGGATTTTTGGACCACCCTTTGACTAGCATTATATTATATCTGATTAAATTCTCGTATGCAGAGTGGGAACAGCATTACATAATTATACTTGATGGCGTATTGTTGTCTCCATCTTTTATATGGACGTTAGTATCGAAGTCCGTAATACACTTCTGTGTTTGCGGCTTGCTTCTTGTGTGTGTGTGTGTGTGTGTGTGTGTGTGTGTGTGTGTGTGTTAAAAACTAACTAAAGGCTTTTAAACTGTCTTCTTCTTCAGCCTATACAAGTCTACTGTTGGGCAAAGGCTTCCCCCAAGGCTTTCCACGATGACCGGTATTGTGCTGCCCGCATCCATCGGCTTACCGCGACCTTCACCAGGTCATCGGTCCACCTGTTTTGAGGGCTTCCCTATGCTGCTGTAATAATATATAATTCATCTTGCCACCAGACACTGAAGAGGACCTGTCTTGCAAGTTGCCTGATGGCCAGGAGGGCGAGTGCGTTAGCTACTACCTCTGCAACGTCAATAACAACACTGTCATAACCGACGGAATTGGCGTCATAGATATTCGGTAAGTATTCAAATGTATTTTAGTCTTTCTGATTCTTCTAGAAGTCTTCTTTTCGGGCTTTATACACATACCTATCAAAATGAAAGACATTACAATTATTAATATAATACGAAATAACCTTACTAGTCTACTTTTAAACGAAATAAGTTCGGAGTTCCTCAGAGAAGTGTACTTGGGCCGCTACTCTTCATTAATTAAATAATTGGTATACCTGAAATTATATCTCTTCACAAGAAATGAGAAACCAGTAGTATGTAAAGTCGGCTTATGGATGTCATGTCAACGACTTTTTAAATGATAACAAATAGCTGGTCGCTCTGATTAACTCAAGACATTGTTTGTGTTCTTTCTCCAGAATTAGCTTATTGACACGTCATCTAAGTTCATATAATTTAATACTAATATTTTTTATTTTTACAATGTATACGTAAGTGAGCTGTCACGCCCTTTATTTACAAGCCCCACGGAGGCTTTTATTTAGTAAAAAGTTTTTACTTCCTTATATTTCCAGTTTTAATGACTTTGTTTATAATATGATTTTTTTTCTTGCTCTCCTGGTATATTGACGTAATTAATTTGATTTATTGTCCTCTATTTTCTTGCTTTAGTTACTATAGTAACTACATAGTATCGTATAAAGTCAACTGTTTTTAAATGAACAGACAACTATGCTGCTGAAGAGATTATTCAGCCACTTCTTCTGCCCAGCGAAAGCACTAGGAAGTAGCGCAGGCCGCGTATTTTGGGGGACTGTCTTTGAAATACTGCTATTTAAAAAGTGCTGATTAGGCTGTAACCTAATCAGACACAAAAGTCATACTAAGAATCAGCACAAGAACTTAGCTATCCCCCAAAACGCTCGCCTTTCACCATTTTCTAACGCTTCTGTTTCGCTGGGAAGGAGAAATGGCCCAACAAACTCCCTAACAACACCAGCTGCCCCAGTTAAAAGCTATTTTTGACTATAATCTCACCTCCTTAGAGTCCGCGACGGTCCCTGCGCGTCTTACATCGATACCTGTTGCCTGGTACCTGATAAGAGGCCCCCTGACCAGCCCGTGAAACCTACACCTAAACCTGATCAGCCAAAGGTATGATAACTATTTTACATTTTTTGTTCATGCCTTGAAAAGCACGTTCAGCCATTCATGTACGAAATTAAGATAGCCTTTTCGTTGATCTTTGACAAACAATGGTTTGTCAGGAGTTTGAAACATGTTTATGACTGCTAGTTTTGCTTTATGTAAAGTGGTGGCAAAATTTATTGTCGTATTGTCATATACGACAATAAATTAAACATCGTGTACCTCAACACATTCTCAGTCTACTCATAAAAAATCATATCACAGGAAATCAGTCACAGGAAATTATTTTTATTTTTTCACATTTTCTACATTTTGATAAGGAAGCGCTTACAGGTCGATGACCGCCGCGTCCAGCGGTACTAAACTTTAATAATAATGGCGACAAAAAATAGCAAGTCGATACAGGACCACGCTGTCAATATTCCAAAGGATGTTCTATTCCGTTTCCAATATTATGCGATATAGTTTTTTTTTTATTTTTGATGTTAGGTTTTTTTTTATCGTTTCGGATATTCCTATTAACCAGCATTGTCCGTGTTTTCATTTATTGTTGTATTATCAGCACCACTATGTATAAAACTACTGACAGGCATTCATCGTCATTCCGTTAGATTGTTAGCCGACCCCAACCCAGTTGGAGAAGGCAGCAGTTGAGGTGACGGGAGAGTAGTTTTGCGACAGCAAACCGACTTGCTTGGTTCATCTCTTGGAAATCTTTGACAAATAACAGTTTGCGGAGGTGTTCATATACCTATGTTGTTTTAAAATAGGTAGTACTCTTTGTCTTCATCGTCTGTGTTTTGTTTTTATTTTCCTTTAGTAGTTTTTTCCGTCAGCCAATTTTCCGTACCCTTTTTTCACACGTTGAAATCCACACGGGTGTCTTCTGCCCTGTGAAGGACGGGGGATCTGTCTTCTACTATCAATATACCTACCTCCACTATAATCCGCTTTTCAGTTATTTTGGTTTGACTAAGGTTGCTGTTGATTAACTACTTTTAAGAAGACTTACATAAATATACAAAACAACCGTCGTTCTTCCCGTCATCACCCCGTTCCATAAGCGCGGCTCCCTCCCGTTTATCACACAAAGTCTGACTCGGTGAGGATGGCAAACACAACACGCAGATATGCAATGTGATTTGGCGGACTCAGCGGATCAGCAAGGCAAGATGGATGGCCTAGGGCGGCGGTGGAGGGCATATAGTCACTGCCGGCCAGACACTGCAGCCGACCCCGCCTCCAGTCGTAGCGGTTCTCCGCAGGGTTGCCAACTGTACGAGGTTCCTCGTACAAATACGAGATTTGTGGTCTTCCGTACGAGGTACGAGGACGCTATCAACCTCGTACAATAATGTACGAGATTTTCATATTGTAGGAACTTCACACGTAAATCGCACAGATTTTCCGGTATAGCTACATAGCTCCGGTGTACGAGGCTCCTACTCTGTTAGTTTTTTTTTTTTAGACGTTTCTTTCCAGTGACCCTGTTGACGACTAGACGACTAGACTAGTACTACATCCACTTTGACGAATGAGCTTTTTTTTTTTGAGATTTTGAGGTACACATGTACGAGGAATCTTTGTTTTTGGTTGGCAACCCTGGTTCTCCGTTCCACTGGCCCAAGGAGGGGAAGGCCAAGTGTGTGCGCCTATGTTAGCGCGAACACTTGCGCACCTTTAATTTATCCTGCGCATCTGACCGCTTCCATTATACAAAACAATGAAAACTAAAAGAAGACTATGCATACATAGATAGACAGTTGTAATTATAATGACAAGATATATATTATATATAAATAAGGATGAAATAAGTAGGCCTGTGCCCGGCAGTGGAACGATAAAAAAAGGTTGATGATGATGATAATGAAGTGAACACGTGCCAATTGAATAAGAGAAAAAAAAAATGATTTCTTCTCTGTTTTCGACCACACGTTTTTTTTTTCTTTTTTCGATTCCCGATGGTGATTTTCATGGACTTTCTCCATGGTGGAAGTGACAGAGAGTAATCTACTACTCTCACTGGCTAAAACTACTGCAGTGTTCCCGCACCGCACTGTGCTGTGGGGGACCTATGGCCGGGTGTGCGGGATTCGCATAAGCATTCACCAAACCCCCCGACAGGCGTCGAGCCGCTGTTCCTCAGCGGGCCTCATCTCACCCGCGTCCATTCGTGCAATACTAGCACTCGAGTGGCGCGTGAAACACTGCTGTTCCAACTTGGGCCTGTCTATTCGGACGACGGACGGCCCTATTCCGCCGCCAGCAGGGGGTTGCCTGGCTTTGTGACTGATTTCTGGTGAAGCCGTACGGAGGACGGGTCTGAGTAGTTGTGTTGCGGATGTGTGCCGGGTACGATACGCCAAATGTTGTTGTGTCGTGAGTTTGGTCGTGGAGGGTCTCCACATCAATCTCCCTCTGGCGTGGCATCGTTGGTAGTGTTGGGTTTAACATTGCATGACCAACTGCCGTCTTTCTTCCTATTCACTCAGTTTGTTTTTGAGCGAATATTCTCTTAATAAGCAATCGCGCTTTACCATCAACGGTTGCATCACTGCTTACCATCAGGCGGGATTGCGGTTAAGCACTAGCTTAAAATTAAGAAAAAAAAAACGATTTAAATATCATTCAAGTCGTTAAGCGACTAGGCATTTAACCAAACGGTTAGTCGACTACACTACTTGCGTTTGATGACCCCAAAAAAGCCATCAGATTTTTGCTTAGTCAGATCACGCTTAGATATTCGTTCCAGCTGTCCAGTTTTGCTAACAACTAATTCAAATTGACCTTGTGTA
The DNA here is from genome assembly GCA_017933935.1 of Sesamia nonagrioides. Lineage (NCBI taxonomy): Eukaryota > Metazoa > Arthropoda > Insecta > Lepidoptera > Noctuidae > Sesamia > Sesamia nonagrioides. Next base: position 798,109 of record JADWQK010001689.1, on the reverse strand, counting down.
TGCTGCTCGCGACACACACGCGTGGAAACTGGTAAACTAATTTGTGGTTAGTTCACGGTCACCTTAAAATCAATGACCTTATTATTAACCACATTATTAGTTTTATAATCATTTTAAATGACTATTCCACCAAATATCTTTTTTTTTTATAATTATAACCTTGTGCTTGACCGCAAACCCGCCTGGTGGTAAACAGTGATGCAATCGTTGATGGTAAAGCGCGCTAGTTTATTAAGAGCCTATTCACTCAAAAAACTGAGTGAATAGGACGGAAGACGCCAGTTGAGCGAGGTGATGCAATGTTAAGCCCAACAACACGATTAACGATGCTGCGCTAGAAGCAAAATGGTCTGGAGACCCTCCACGACCAAACTCCCGACACAACACCATTTGGCGCATCGTACCCGCCACACATCGCAACACAACTGCTCAGACCCGTCCTCCGTAGGTACTACTTCACCAGACATCACGCCGGAACACGACGAATCGCTTGGTTCTTCAGACCCGTCGGCCATTTGCCGATCCATTATGTAACAATCTCACGTTAAAAGTTAGGTGTAGGAAATTTAGAACGAGCATAGTAATAGTGTCAAGACCTTAGCATTGATTGTAATGGCGACTCGCTTAAGTTTTTCCCGCGGGGTCGAAAATCCTCATGGATGTCCGCTCCCCTGGGCAGCAGGGTCTATGATCATCATCATTATTCATTATTTCAGCTGAAAGACGTCCACTACTGGATATAGGGCTCCCCCAAGGTTCTCCACGACGACCGGTCCTGCGCCTCCCGCATCCAGCGGTTTCCCGCGACCTTCACCAGGTCGTCGGTCCACCTTGTCGGGGGCCTACCCACGCTACGTCTTCCGGTGCGTGATCGCCACTCGAGAACCCGTCGGCCCAATCGGGCATCGGTCCTACGGACAATGTTGGATACGCCCACTGCCACTTTAGTGTTGCAATTCTTCGGGCTATGTCGGTTACTCTCGTTCTTCTGCGGATCTCCTCATTCCTGATTCGATCGCGCAGTGAAACCCCAAGCATAGCCCTCTCCATTGCCCTTTGAGTGACTTTGAGCCTTCTTATAAGGCCCATTGTTAGCGACCACGTCTCAATTCCATAAGTCATCACTGGCAACACACACTGGTCGAAGACTTTTGTCTTGAGACACTGCGGTATTTCGGACGAGAAGATTTTACGTAGCTTCCCGAAAGCAGCCCAGCCGAGTTGGATTCGACGATTGACCTCTTTCTCGAAGTTGGACCTTCCTAACTAGATAGTTTGTCTAAGGTACGGGGTCTATGATACGGGTGGTTTTTTCTTTAACCCCATTAAGAGCGGACTCTAAAGCCCAGGAATTTGAAAAATAGTTATTTGAAGAAAATATTGCCGTCGAGCCGCTTCCAACCTCCCGCGAAAAGTGCAAAAGGGACAGTTGCAGCTCAGGCTGATTTTGTTAAATCGTTGACCAAAAGACGTTTCGTATTCCGCATTTTCTTTTTGAAAACACGACAAAACTCAATAATTTTTATATCATAATTTAGAGGAAAAGTATAGCTGTGCTTCTATTATTTTCTTTTTTGTAAAAAGCTTACACATCACATTTCTCTAATAATCGTCTGAACATCGCGGTAAAAATGGGTTATTTTTTTGGATATTTTAAGATATCATATTTTGTTTTATTAATTATGTTTTTGAAAAAATCAAATGATAGGGTCACATATAATCAAGGTGTAAAAATGTAGATAAAAAAATAATTTAATTAGGTACTCTAAAATCGTTATTCACGATGACAACAGCGGAATACGTTTGTACAGAGAAAGCGCCACTAGAGTCCCTCTTAAGTCTCCTGGTTTGTTCAGAACATCTGTGTAAGATCTTGATGCCCCTATGGTTTTACTTTTAATTTGGGTGACGCCTGTACATTCGAAGAGTACATGTGCAACTGTCTCATCAGCCTCCCGGCGGCGGGATCTGTCAGACTCTTACTGACTAAAAACCACCCTTTTTTTCCGGGGTGGAAAATCCTCATGGATGTCCGCCGCCCTGGGGTGGGCGACGGGGTCTGTCAGACTCTTACTGACTAAAAACTAGGGTTGTAACGAAGGCTAGTTAGCGGAGGCGGAGGCGGATGCGGAGGCGATGAGTCTCACCTCCGCGGATGCGGAGGTTAACGGAGGCGGAGGCGGAGGTGAAAGTAGGTACATAAAGAAAAAAATGAAAGTTATGATTAATAACAAAATTTTTATTTTAAATACCTACTTTAATAGTAGTATACTTGGTAAAAAAAAATACCTTCTTGTAATGAAAATTAAGGAGAAACAAATAGTGTTTGCCGCATTCCCGCCTCGCACTAGTTGATTCTTGACCATTTCGCGCTCAAACGCGGCCGGACGGTTGTCGAGCGCCGCAGCTTGCGCGTTATTTATTTTATAAATACGTAAATAAACCTCCGTTATAACTCCGCAATAATTGTGCGGAGGCGGAGGCGGAAGCGAAGATACGATTTCTTGCGGAACTTCCGCAGTAACGGAAGCGGAGGCGAAGCTCCGTTACAACCCTACTAAAAACCACCCTTTTTTTCCGAGGTGGAAAATCTTCATGCATGTCCGCCGCCCTTGGGCGGGCGACGGGGTCTGTCAGACTCTTACTGACTAAAAACCACCACGGTGTTCCATTTCACACCTACGCCGGGGGTTGCGAGAACGAACAGAGCTTCTGCAACCCCTGATTGGTTGGGCCCGCCACTGTGAGCATCCTCAGGTTAGGGGGGCCAGAGGCAGGAGCTTGAGCGACGTAGCGCCGCCACCTCGGTTCTTGGTGTTTGGGAGGCGACAGACGATGGCGGCTCACTTCTCCTGTTTCTAGAGTGAAAAGTTACAGAAACGCACTGCGAGCAATGTGCCTTGCCCATTGCCAGTGCTGGGGAGTTTCTTCCATCACTTCTTCTTCCCAGCGAAAGCACTAGGAAGTGTCGATTGGTGGGCGTTTTGGGGGACAGTCTTATGTAAAATTGACGTTCAAAAAGTGCTGATTCTCAGCCTAATTTGAATAAATGACTTGATTTTGATTTCTCCTTCTTCTTCAGCCTATAAAGGTCCACTGCTGGACAAAGGCCTCCCCCAAGGCTTTCGTTGCTTCCCATTGCCATTAAAGTTTGGCAATTCTTCAGTTTAAAGATTACCTCTTGCGTTATCCATCCATTATTTTTTGGTATTGACCCCGTTTATCAACAAACCAGTTTTTAAATTGTTTTTCGAAGAAAACAAAATCGGTTTGTCCTTGTCTATGGTCAACATTTTGTTCTACGTTTTTTTTTCGTTACACCTTAACTGGCTTAGACACTAATGAGACGGATGTACGGTTCGAATAGGTCGCTTCCTATGCAGAAGAGCCGACACGAAACTTCAAGGTTCCTCTTTTATAACAATTGTCTTTCCGTAGTTTTAATTACTGAATTCGCGGAAACCTTTTTGGAATAAATATGTACTTGGCATCTTGAGGAAAACTGAAATTTAAGTCTGAAACGCCAACCCACATTGAGCAAGCAGTGGTGATTACGCTCAATCCTTCTCTGTATGAGAGGTGACCTGTGCCCAGCAGTGGGACGGTAAAAATGATGATGATGTACTTGGCAGTACGAGAGACTTAAGAGCGCTTTGTCGTTCAGAATAATGGCACTAGAGAACGCAGACGCTAACAACCCGTGAAGAGACTTCACTTGCCTGTGCGCCAGGGCCATGGTACCATGACCCAGGAGGCATCGGTCTCACTCGGACGCTAACCCTTGCGATTCACTGACCACGTTCAGTCCGAAGTGGGCGATCCCTTGTTTGAGTGCACAAAAGATATCAGAAATCTGAGTAGGTGGCTAGAAATCGTGAGGCCAGTCGCATCAGCTCCTAAATTTGAGCTAGTATTATTATGAGCGAAAAGCGCTACGACCGCGTGCCGCGTACCCTGCCCCCTTTCGCCTGCGCATGTTTACCTCCTTTTGCGAAATAATATTTATTTTTTAGGGGGATTTTTTTTTAACTTTAGCGCGGCTTTAAAGGCATTAGTAGAATCAGTTATCGATACCTAACAATACTTTCACGGATCGGACTGGGTTTTCTTTACATATTGTCTATAAACATAAACACCAGGGTCTCCTCCATCATAATATGTATGTGAAAGTCGCGGAAAAGTGATGGATGCGGGCAGCACAAGACCGATCATTGTGGAAAGCCTTGGGGGAGGCCTTTGTCCAGCAGTGGACCTTTATAGACTGAAGAAGAAGAAGAGCAAAGACACAGAATCCATAGAAAGTGTAGTTTGTAAGATAAAATAGCCGGAAAAATCTGACGTGCAAGCCCTGATCCCATTTTATTCCGTAAATGACTATTTAAATGCTAACAATAGCTGGTCGCTCTGATTAACTCAAGACAATGTTTGTGTTTTTTCTCCAGAAGTAGTTTACTCACACGTTATATGGGTTCCTAAAATTGTGTTTTTTATGTAAGCTGTCACGCCGTTTAAATCTGGGGCTTTTATTTAGGTAGGTAATAAATTTTTACTTCCTGACATTTCCATTTTAATGATAGGTATATTATTTTGCTAGTATTTTGGCGTGGCTAGCGGGCATATGGTAAATAATTTCATTGTTGTTGTATTATCTTGTGTTCATTACTATACATAGTATTGTATAAAGTCACGTGTTTTTTTTTTTTTATGAACAGCCGCTGTGCTTCTGGGGAGTTTGTTCCGCCACCTTTTCTTCCCAGCGGAAGCACTAGGAAGTATCGACTATCGATGGGTGGGCGTTTCAAGGAACTGTCTTATGTAATATAGACGTTTAACAAGTGCTGGTATCTAGCCTAATTTTAATCAATGACTTTTGGTTTTGATGAGAATATCATTGACCGGCCGATGTGCCTCCGTCGCGTAGCGGTAGCGAACGCGACCGCTGCGCAAGAAGGCGCAGTTTCGATCCCCACGCATTGCATATGCATGAATATGAATATTTGAACTGGTCTGGTCGTGCCTCGGAAAGAACGTTAAGCCGTTGGTCCCGGTTGCCATACGAACATCTAATGGCAATCGTTACGAATTGTTAGAGCCCTCAAAAGTCCAACAATTGTCAACAATGTTCAACAATGGTCAGACGGCAGTCGCTTCACGGACAATATCGAAGTTTAGCCAAAATTCAGCAGTTAGACTGGTAAAGCGGACCCCAGACTCTAAAGCTGAAAAAGTTTCGAATGCGACTGGGATTAACGCTGAGATGATGCGATCGGCCGATGTGTGAGATGTCGGATACATCTATCATTGACCTTAGTTTGACTCGTGCGACGGTTATTATCTATCCCCGTCTTTGTAAACATATTAAATGATATTTTAACAGCCTTGATATACCGGTTGTGTGCATGGCCGTACGAGCGAACATCAAACCAGTCTCGTGGATCTGGCTATTTCACTATTTGTCGATATGGTTAACGTATTGTTGATTTTGCTTGGATGATGTGTTAAGTTTCGTTATTTTAATACGATTGTGTATTTTATGCTGTAACTAGCTTTCCGCCCGCGGCTTCGCCCGCCTTGAGTTCGGTTATGTCGCGCTTTTTAGAGTTCCCTCGGGAATATCAAATTTTTCAGTAAAATGTAGCCTATGTCCTCTCTCAGGGTCTAAAGAATGTCTGTGCCAAATTTCATCAAAATCGGTTGAGAGGTTTAAGCAGGAAAACGTAACAGACAGACAAAGTTACTTTCGCATTTATAATATTAGTATGAATTAGTAACCAGCCAGCAAGATTATCTGCGTCTAAATAGACTAAAAGGTGAGGGCAGCAGCCTACCTTGAAGTGTCGCAGAACATGTATCATCATCATCAACCTTTTATCGTCCCACTGCTGGGCACAGGTCTCCCCTCATACAGAGAAGGATTGTGCGTAACCACCACGCTTGCTCAATGCGGGTTGGCGATTTCAGACTTACAGGTTTCCTCAAGATGTTTTCCTTCACCTTCAGTCATTGGTGTTAAGATATACTTAGGAAGTACATATAACTTTAGAAAAGTTACATTGGTCTGGAATCGAACCCGCGCACTCATACTTGAGAGGCTGGTGTTTTAAGCACTAGGCCACCACGACTTATACTGAGAACATGTATGAACTCCCCTAATTACTAATCCATTAATATAAAGTGCGTATGTTTGTATGTCTGTCTGTATGTATGTGCCCAAAGTTGCTCAAAACCGTCACCACTATAGATAATCATATAGATCTGGATGCGCTGAGTTCAAAAAAAACACAAAAAAAAAACAAAGAATTTTGTTTTTGTCTCGGTCCTCAAAGTATAAACGACGACTTATCTCCAACAATTCGTCTAACTGCAATGCTTCGATATAGCCTTCGGGTTGTGGAGGTCAGACGGCAGTCGATTCACGGAATATATCGAATTTTAACCAATATCAGCAGTTAGACTGTCAAAGCGGACTCTAGACTCCGAAGCTGAAAAAGTTTCGGATGCGACTGGGATTAACGCTGAGATGACGATGATGACTAATTGACAGCCTCCGTGGCGTAGCGGTAGCGAACGCGGCCGTTACGCAAGGAGGTGCGGGTTCGATCCCCGCACAGTGCAAAGTATGTATGAATATGAAAATTTGACACTGGTCTGGTCGTGCCTCGGAAAGCACGTTAAGCCGTTGGTCCCGGTTGCCATACGAACATCTAGTGGCAGTCGTTACGGGTTGTTGGAGCCCTCAAAAGTCTAACAATTGGTCTAACTGCAATGCTTCGATATCGCCTTCGGGTTGTGGAGGTCAGACGGCAGTCGCTTCACGGAATATATCGAGTTTTAACCAATATCAGCAGTTAGACTGTCAAAGCGGACTCTAGACTCCGAAATTGAAAAAGTTTCGGATGCGACTGGGAATAACGCTGAGATGATGATGATGACTAATTGACAGACTCCGTGGCGTAGCGGTAGCGAACGCGGCCGTTACGCAAGGAGGTGCGGGTTCGATCCCCGCACAGTGCAAATATTTGTATGTATGAATATGAAAATTTGGCAATGGTCTGGTCGTGCCTCGGAAAGCACGTTAAGCCGTTGGTCCCGGTTGCCATACGAACATCTAGTGGCAGTCGTTACGGGTTGTTGGAGCCCTCAAAAGTCCAACAATTGGTCTAACTGCAATGCTTCGACGTCGCCTTTGGGTTGTGGAGGTCAGACCGCAGTCGCTTCACGGAATATATCGAAGCTTAGCCATATCAGCAGTTGGACTGTCAAAGCGGACTCTAGACTCCGAAATTGAAAAAGTTTCGGATGCGACTGGGATTAACGCTGAGATGATGATGATGACTAATTGACAGACTCCGTGGCGTAGCGGTAGCGAACGCGGCCGTTACGCAAGGAGGTGCGGGTTCGATCCCCGCACAGTGCAAATATTTGTATGTATGAATATGAATATTTGCACTGGTCTGGTCATGCCTCGGAAAGCACGTTAAGCCGTTGGTCCCGGTTGCCATACGAACATCTAGTGGCAGTCGTTACGGGTTGTTGGAGCCCTCAAAAGTCTAACAATTGGTCTAACTGCAATGCTTCGATATCGCCTTCGGGTTGTGGAGGTCAGACTGCAGTCGCTTCACGGAAAATATCTAAGTTTAGCCAAAATTAGCAGTTAGACTGGTAAAGCGGACCCTAGGCTCCAAAGCTGAAAAAGCTGCGGATGCGACTCGGATTAACGCTGAGATGATGATGTGATGATGACTAATCAAACTATAAACGAGGACTTATCTCTAACTTTTAAATAAACCACGCAGTAGGCACTGGCAAAATGTACGGTGTAATAGGGTATTTGACTAAAAATAACTAATTAGTCCGTCAGTCAGATTTCTAACAAATAGGTACTAGATAAGTATATTTTGTTTTATCAAATCAATAAAAATTTACAGATATAAAAGGCATCAAAGATCAGGAGTGGTGGCTGGTGACGTCACTGGCCGCTAAAAAGTGTAGCGTGCAGTGACGTCACACGAGTTTTCAACGCACTGTGTCGTCTTAATTTTTTGTTTATATGAAAAAAGAAAAAATACGTGTCTAGTACCTATTTTTTGGAAATCTGAATGACGGACTAATTAGTTTTTTTTAGTCAAATACCCTATTGCCAAAAAACCCCATGGGACTATACCGCACAAATATTACCAATTCTAGCCGAGCATTTTAACGTTTGCGCTCGTCTGTAATTGGTAAACTTCGGTAGGGAGTTGCGAGCTGAGGTTGCAAGTAATTAGCATTTATTTTATTTGACGATTAGAACCTAAAAATCTGACTTGGAGGCCAGAAGCTGGGTGTACACCCATGATTAGAAGTCAACCCTTACATAGATGGTTTTTAAAAAAAATAGCAGGTGAGGTCGAATGTCAAAATTTTCTTCCCATCTCCTCAAAATGAATGGGAGAGTACTTTTTAATGGTTACACTCCGTCCGCGTTAGATTTCTTGAGCCTTAAAGCTTTAGAGACAAAGTTGAAAATGCAATAAAGGAATTTGATAGATTTTAGTAGCTTAATGTGCTGTCGTCTACATATTATCAACCTTTTTATCGTCCCACTGCTGGGCACAGGTCTCCTTTCATACAGAGAAGGATTGAGCGTAATCACCACGCTTGCTCAATGCGGGTTAGCGATTTCAGACTTAAAGTCCAGGTTTCCTCAAGATGTTTTCCTTCACCTTCAGTCATTGGTGTCTAATATATACTTAGAAAGTACATACAACTTTTAGAAAAGTTACATTGGTACTTGCCTGACCTGGAATCGAACCCGCGCACTCATACTTGAGAGGCTGGTGTTTTAACCACTAGGCCACCACGACACCTCGTCTACATAATAAAATAAAAATAAAATTTAAAAAGCGTTTAATAATTCTTGCAAAAAAAGGAAACAAAATAAGTAAAAAACTAAATCTAATACCTACTAACAAATATTGATAATAAAAAGAAACTGATTTTAAACTACGACTTAGTACTATTAGAAATAATCAATTTGCAAGAACCCCTCCGCAGGTGAAGGCCTCCTCCAAGGAACCCCAATTATTTCTATCTTGGTCTGCTTGCATCCATCTAGAGCCTGCCATTTTTATTATTTCGTCCGCCCATCTTGTAAGCGGTCCTCCTCTTTGCGCTTCCCACTTGGGCCACTCCACTGAATCACTCTTCTGGTCCATCGATCATCCGAGAGCCTTGCTACATGTCCCGCCCATTTCCATTTAAGCGCTTTTGCGTAGGTAAGGGCATCAGTAGCTTTGGTTACGCTTCTTATATTTGAGTGTATTATTTTATCCCTATTTTTGATTTTGAGCATTCTCCTTTCTAGGCCCCGTTGGCAAGTTATAATTTTTCTTCTTATTCGCTCTGTGTATTTCCACGTTTGGCAGCCATAGGTTAGACGTCTACATACATCATCATCATCATCATCATCTCAGCGTTTATCCCGGTTGCATCCGCGGATTTCGCGTTGGAGCCCGGGGTCCGTTTCCCCCTTAATTTCCTCCATTTCGTGTGATCTTTAGCATCCTGTGGTGTGAGATTGTTGGCACGCATGTCATCTGTTACAACGTCAAGCCAGCACTTCTTTGGTCTACCCCGCTTGTTCCGGCCCGGCGGAGGCGCCATAGCAAGACATTTGTGATCCACGTAACATGCCGGTTTTCGTAAGACGTGACCGTACCAACGTAGACGACCCTCCTGCAGTTTGACGTCTATATACATAACACATAATTATCAGCTAAAGCGCATATACATTGTGTGGACGTGACTCGCGGGTGACGTCGTCGATACTACTATAACACAGAAATATAATAATACCCATATTGTACCTATTATTGTTGTACCAGTTAGTTTTGTCGTGGTCTGGCAGCTTGATTAATTTATGTGGCCTTCCCAAATGTCCTTTCTTGTTCGTCGAATCGTTGAGTTCCGTGAATATTTGAGTTAAACTGCACAATTTCTGACAAATACGTGAACTGACTGGACGGGTCTTCTCAACCTGTGTGGTCATGGGCGTACAAAAGTACGCCCATGACCACACAGGTTGAGAAGACCACATGGGGGAGGCAGATGGGGTCAGCTGCCCCTCCTCCCCTGGAAATCTTGCAGAACATATTTGAACTCCCCTAAATTCTAATCAAAGTATAAAGGGGGTTTATACAGGATCATTTCCATCTAGTTGCCGTAACCCCCACGCTTGGCAGGCGGATTAGGGATCCCCGTTATCGTTAGCCTTATGCATTTTCACATATATTTTACTGAGTAGCAATAGCAGCAGTACCTACACTAATACAACCTTACAAAAGCCACATTACCTTTATTTGCGGATGGCAAATCATCAATTGATCTCTCTCGTTCTGGGCGGAGCGAGCGGGCGTCTCAGACTATTACTGACTAAAACCGTGTTCCTTCACTTCCCTGTGTGCCAGGAGCCACATTCTTTCGAACAACCGTCGGAACTCACAGGCATCGGTCTTCGTGGACCCCGTCACGATGTGCTGACATCTCTTTGAGGCGCGCGTGGAACACAATGCGCCGCCGTCGGCCCGGGCCTAGTCCTTACCGGGCGGCGAGTTGAAAGTACCTTGAGGGCATGAATGTATAGAAATTTGCTGTTGTAAGAACCCACATATTGGAGTAGTATAGCGCCACACAGTGTCTTGATATTCCCGCATCCGTGGCAGTCTTCGTGTCCGTGACTAAGCAGACAAACTGCAAGAGCGTCGGCTACGCTGGTACGGTCACGTCTTACGAAAACCGGCATGTTACGTAGGTAACAAATGTCTTGCCATGGCGCCTCCGCCGGGCCGGAACAAGCGAGGTAGACCAAAGAAGTGTTGGCTTGACGTTGTAAGAGATCACATGCGTGCCAACAATCTCACACCACGGGATGCCAGAGATCGTGCGAAATGGAGGACTAATTGTAGGAAAGCGGACCCTGGGCTCCAACGCGAAAGCCGCGGATGCAACCGGGATTGGTTTGAACAATTGGTCTAACTGCAATGCTTCGATATCGCCTTCGGGTTGTGGAGGTCAGACGGCAGTCGCTTCACGGAAAATGTCGAAGTTTAGCCAAAATCAGCAGTTAGACTGGTAAAGCGGACCCCAGACTCCAAAAGCTGAAAAAAGCTGCGGAAGCGACTGGGATTAACGCTGAGATGATGATGATGATGAGTGTCTTGATATTCATGTGTTATTTTACAGAAAGAGGGCTGTGGTTGGGCGAACCCTGATGGTGCCGATCTGCGAACCACTGGAGAAACCAATGGAGAGACCAAATTCGGAGAATTCCCGTGGATGGTGGCTATTCTCAAGTAAGCGAGATTATACTTAATTTAAAAAAAGGCATTAAATATAATAAATTACATATTTAAAGCTAGGCGCAAATGTGCCACCGACCACAGCCACCGGTGTCTGCCGCGCGCTACCGCCACATTTCTAAAAGTGTCAGAAGCGAGCGACAGCCACCCGTGTCTGGAAGCCGCCACATTTTATAACCCGCTCGTTGCTGCGCAGTCTAAAGATGAATTCTGACACGGAAAGTTTGCTCGCGCTTTTGTTAATAAGCAGAAGACCAAGACGACGCCGTCACGGCCCGTATTGGGTGCGTCCAATTTTAACTGGTCCTACAGTGAAACATGACAGTGGCGGGTGTCGGCGTTTTGTGTGGCACGTAGTGACCACTAGTGGCGAGTTGCGGACACAACTGTAGCGTGTGGCCGCCACCGGATACACGTGTGCGGCGCGTCTATACAAAATATAAAGTGTGTTAAGTCGCCGTCGCTGGCCACCGGTGTCTGTAATCGGTGACTTATTTGCGCCGAGCCTTAGTAATAGCAGCCACAAAGGGTGATCGATCAGGTTCATCAGCTGCCCACCCCTCCTGCTTTTCTGTTTTCACCACCGCATATTCCACTCATAACCAGTTTTTCTTCTTCTCAGGATCGAGCCCGTTGACGAGGCTGCCCCAGACGGCATGAAACTCAACGTCTACGTAGGAGGAGGTTCCCTGATCCACCCAAGCGTGGTCCTTACTGCTGCCCATTACGTCGCCAGTGCCAAAGCTCTGAGAATCAGGGCAGGAGAATGGGATACACAGAGCACTAAGGAGATTTATCCGTTCCAAGATAGGGACGTAGCTGAAGTGGTGACGCATAAAGATTTTAATAAAGGTAAGTCTCAGTGGTGGCCTACTAGAATAGTAGTGGCCTAGTGGTATCGAGAGCAGTGGTGGCCTACTAGAGTAGTAGTGGCCTAGTGGTATCGAGAGCAGTGGTGGCCTACTAGAGCAGTAGTGGCCTAGTGGTATCGAGAGCAGTGGTGGCCTACTACGGCAGTAGTGGCCTAGTGGTATCGAGAGCAGTGGTGGCCTACTACAGCAGTAGTGGCCTTGTGATACCGAGAGCCGTGGTGGCCTAATGGAGCAGTAGTGGCCTTGTGATATCGAGAGCAGTGGTGGCCTACTAGAGCAGTAGTGGCCTAGTGGTACCGAGAGCAGTGGTGGCCTACTAACTAGAGCAGTAGTGGCCTAGGGGTATCGAGACCAGTGGTGGCCTACTAACTAGAGCAGTAGTGGCCTAGGGGTATCGAGAGCAGTGGTGGCCTACTAGAGCAGTAGTGGCCTAGTGGTACCGAGAGCAGTGGTGGCCTACTAACTAGAGCAGTAGTGGCCTAGGGGTATCGAGAGCAGTGGTGGCCTACAAGAGCAGTAGTGACCTAGGGGTATCGAGAGCAGTAGTGACCTAGTGGTATCGAGAGCAGTGGTGGCCTACTAGAGCAGTAGTGACCTAGTGGTATCGAGAGCAGTGGTGGCCTACAAGAGCAGTAGTGACCTAGGGGTAAGAGCAGTAGTGACCTAGTGGTATCGAGAGCAGTGGTGGCCTACTAGAGCAGTAGTGACCTAGTGGTATCGAGAGCAGTGGTGGCCTACAAGAGCAGTAGTGACCTAGGGGTATCGAGAGCAGTGGTGGCCTACAAGAGCAGTAGTGACCTAGGGGTATCGAGAGCAGTGGTGGCCTAGTGGTATCGGCTGCGACTTACAAGTTGTAAGCCATAAGTTTGAACCCCATCAGGTGCTTTACTTTGTGTAAATTATTTCAACACCACTGCTCTCAATATCAGGGAAACATCGTGACGAGAGCATTAGCCTTATTATTTAGCGATGAAATTGACTTTTTTTTTTATTACTTATAAACTAGTGCTTGACTGCAATCCCGCCTGATGGTAAGCAGTGATGCAATCGTTGATGGTAAAACGCACTAGCTTATTAAGCCTATTCACTTTAAAAAAAACTGAGTGAATAGGAAGGAAGACGGCAGTTGAGCGAGGTGATGCAATGTTTAACCCAACAACACGACCAACGATGCTGCGCCAGAGGATGATCTGGAGACCCTCCGCGACCAAACTCCCGACACAACAACATTAGGCACATCGTACCAGGTACACATCGCAACACAACTGCTCAGACCCGTCCTCCGTACGGCTCCACCAGACAGACACAGACGTCCGGTTCACCAGACATCATGCCGGAACACGACGAATCGCTTGGCGGCAAGACTTTGTCTGGTGGGTGGTAACTTATGCCGGCGGCTGATGTTGTTGCCTACCACTGAGAAAACTACCTAAACTAATAAAGAAATTTGACAGATGTACAGAAGACAGCACATTAAGCTACTAAAATCTGTCGGATTTCTTTATTAGACTTTCAACTTTATCTCTAAAGCGTTAAAGCTCAAGTTTGATTGGGAATAATTTTACAGTTTGGGGTAGCTTGACCTGCCGTTGTCCGAACTTCTTTCACTCAGCCATTCCTGAGCCTAGGCACAGGCAAATGGCAGAAGAAGCCCAACTTCTATTTTTTTTTTTCTTAAAATTCGTGACTTCTTAACCGGGCTATCCTGTGGCCGGTCTTAAGAACTCGAAGCCTCCAACCAAATTCTTCTTCTCTTTCAGGCAACCTGTTCTACGATATCGCCGTCCTCTTCCTAGCTAAGCCAGTAGACTTGGCTCCTAATGTGGGCATAGCTTGTCTACCACCAGCCAAGGTGAAACAAGATGATGGCACCAGGTGCTTCGCGACCGGATGGGGTAAAGACGTGTTTGGAAAGGAGGGGCGGTACCAAGTCATCTTGAAGAAGGTTGGTAACATATTGATCAATTTTTGACGTGGTTCCATTCCAGATCAGGCCAGTACCAATGTAACTTTTCTAAGTTATATGTCCTTTTTAAGTATATCTTGGACACCAATGACTGATTACAAGGTGAAGGAAAACATATTGAGGAAACCTGGACTTTAAGTCTGAAATCGCCAACCCGCATTGAGCAAGCGTGGTGATTACGCTCAAGCCTTCTCTGTATGAGAGGAGACCTGTGCCCAGCAGTGGGGCGATAAAAAGGTTAATGATGATGATAACTTCTTTAAGCCTTGCGGTTTTTCTGAACAGAGAATGAAACTACAAGGTAATTACGTAACACACTATCAGTAGCAATGGGTTTCATTTCGACAGTTCAACAGCATATAACAGCGGGATAATTCCATCAAGGGCCGGCACCTCCATCTGTTCTTTCCATCCGTTGGCGATCGGCTGGCTATGACATGGCTGGAGGTTGACCACTGCGTTGCTCAATTTCTCACAGGTCATGGCAACTTTAAAAGTAAACTGTATTCTTTTAAACTTGTTCCTTCGCCTTTGTGTCAGTGTTCTACATCGAACTGTGAATTTGAACAGTCCGCACATCACATCTTGTGGGAGTGTATTCTTTGGCAGAATGAACGCAATATTATGTTGGATAGTGTACAAGTTACATCCGGAGTTGTTTATTATACGGACCTTGTAGAAACTAGAACTAATTTCCGTGCGTTCATGCGCTTTTGCCATACCTATTATTGGAATCAATTGTAACAGCAAGTACCTACTTAGGACCCATTAACTTAATCAAATGTTATTCCGTGGTGCTTGGCAATCTGGGCTTCTCCCAGTTGCATTAATGTCCCTTTGTGCCGATTGGCCTAGTTCTGTTCTGTCTCCTGCTTGTTATGGAGGGAAGTGGAAAAAATATCTTTTTTCTTACTCCTCCGCTATTCTTTTCTGATTAATTTCGTTGCGGGACCCAAGACAGTTGAATGGTTTCTCCGGGACTCGTCGAGCTTCATTGCTCGGCGTTTTTCTGGCGGTCTCCACTGTTGATTCTGGCTTTCAGGAGTTGCAGTGGGTTGGGAACAGTGTGGCGGGTTTTGTCCCATAAAAAAAACACACTATCAGTAGCAATGGGTTTCATTTCGACAGTCCAACAGCATTCATTGCGTTATGATGTTGAGCAGACACATGTTGCGAGTACAAGGAGCAATGGATTACCAATATGCTTCAAAATGATAGTAATAGCATATTATCCAATTAGGGTGCTGCATGCTTAGTAGTGCTGGTTAGCTTAACTTCAGCCGGTCAGGACGGCGTCACCAAGAAGACACCGAAAGTGAGACAATGGCGCCGAAGTAGCGATTACTAATAATAGCATATCCACCGCACGTCCATCACCCGAGTTCCAATCATCTTGGCCTCCGAAGTCTCAAGTAGTAGGCAATCAGTAGAACTCGGACCGAGATCATCATCAACATCTCCGCGTTTAGTCCCGGTTGCATCCGAGGCTTTCGCGTTGGAGCTCGGGGTCCATTTTTCTGCTCAATCTTTAGCATCCTGTGGTGTCAGATTGTTGGAAGGAAAGAAAGAAATGTCACGCATGTCATCTCTTACAACGTCAAGCTAGCACTTTCGGGTCGATGAGCCGGCTACATATACAAAATACTTTTAATAAAACATTTATGCCGCGTATATCGAAGAAATAGAACAATTTGCTTTCGGCGGTGTTTCCGTCTGACTGCAATCTAAGCGTCAAAAATCCGTTGGTGCTTTTGAATACTTAATGTCGGTCAGTCCAAGAAAAGTGAAGCTAAATTGCACGTTCCAAAGCGTAGATCTCTATGGAGAAGAACGTGCAAGAAACTCCATGGACACTCTTTTAAAATCATAATCCAAATCCATACTAATATTATAAATGCGAAAGTAACTCTGTCTGTCTGTCTGTCTATCTGTCTATCTGTCTGTTTGTCTGTCTGTCTGTTTGTTACGCTTTCCCGCTTAAACCTGTCAACCGATTTTGATGAAATTTGGCACAGACAATCTTTGGACCCTGAGAAAGAACATAGGCTACCTTTTATCCCGGAAAAATTAGATGTTCCCGAGGGAAATCTAAAAAGCGCGATATAACCGAACTCCACGCGGGCGAAGCCGCGGGCGGAAAGCTAGTATTATAATATGGGTTACATTTCTTCGTTACCTACATATTTTTGTTGCTTCTATCTTCTATCTTGTCTTCAAGGATAGAGTGAATAGGCTCTTAATAAACTAGCGCGCTTTACCAACAACGATTGTATCACTGCTTACCATTAGCGGGATCGTGACCAAGCACTGATTTATAATATTAAAAAAAATAATTTTGATCTTCTCCACACACACATACTGCCGTCATCAGACCATACTGAACTGCCGAGTTCAGTCGCGGTGGACAAACGCTTGCCGCCAGCGATACGTCATGTTCAGTTCTCCAACGGCTGCGGTAGATAAACCACCTTCACCATCAACCTTTTATCGTCCCACTGCTGGGCACAGATCTCCTCTCATACAGAGAAGGATTGAGCGTAATCACCACGCTTGCTCAATGCGGGTTGGCGATTTCAGACTTATAATATAAAGTCCAGGTTTCCTCAAGATGTTTTCCTTCACCTTCAGTCATAGGTGTCCAAGATATACCTAGAAAGTACATATAACTTTAGAAAAGTTACATTGGTACTTGCCTGACCTGGAATCGAACCCGCGCACTCATACTTGAGAGGCTGGTTTTTAACCACTAGGCCACCATGGTTAAACCATCTTAGAAGGTTCAAATCCTTTATTTTTTTTTCGCGAGATAGAGTTGCCTCATGAATGTCCGCCGCTCTAGAGTGGGCGCCGGGGTCTGTCAGACTATTACTGACTAAAACCACCCCGATGTTCCATCTCACCCCTACGCAGCGGGTCGCCAGAACAAACGATGCTTACGCAACAGTAAGGTCAAATTCCGACCAAACTAAAAGGCAGTTGTTTTATTCTAATTGCTCTTCTTTTCCAGATCGAGTTGCCCGTAGTTAAGCACGACAGGTGCCAGGCAGCTCTTCGCAAGACCCGTCTGGGCAGGTTCTTCCAGCTGCACTCCTCCTTCATGTGTGCTGGTGGTGAGGCTGGCAAGGATACCTGTAAGGGTGATGGTGGATCCCCGCTGTCTTGTCCTATTGAGGTAAGAACAAATCAATATATATTGGATGCTTTTTGGTGGGGAGTGTGCGAGGGATGGAAGTACGGAGGATGGAGGGGGATTTAATTCCCACATCTCCGTTCCACCATCGGACGACCCGTCGTACGGCGAGTTTTCACCCTTACGTTGTTAAACCACTACGATGCGGACGAAGTGTTTCGCCTCCTCTTTTATACCGCGTATATCGAGGGACTGGAACAATTTGCCAGCGGCGGTGTATCCGTCGGGGTACCATTTGAGTGTCTTCAAGTCTAGGCATAAACTAGTGCGCTTTACTATCAACGATTGCATCACTGCTTACCATCAGAAGGGATTGCGGTCAAGCGCTAGTTTATAATTCATTTAAAAAAAAAATATTTTTTGACATGCTTTTCCCCTCCCCCTCCTCGCGTCCAATTCCTCATTTCTGAGGGCCGTGAAGTCCCCGTGGAAGAAGCTCTTCCCTGATAGTGTCCCTCCATTTATGTCTGTTCTTGCCGCCATGTAGCGCGGTGGGTAGTGGGTATCTATTGTGCAGCGAATCTGGTCAATCCCATCATCATCATCACCTCAGAGTTAATCCCAGTCGCATCCAAAGCTTTCTCAGCTTTGGAGTCTGGGGTCCGCTTTACCAGTCTAACTGCTGATTTTGGCTAAACTTCAATATTTTCCGTGAAGCGACTGCCGTCTGACCTCCACAACCCGAAGGCGATATCGAAGCATTGCAGTTAGACCAATTGTTGGACTTTTGAGGACTCCTACAACCCGTAACGACTGCCATTAGATGTTCGTGGCAAGCGGGACCAACGGCTTAACGTGCTTTCCGAGGCACGACCAAACCAGTGCAAATATTCATATTCCTGCATACAAAAATCTGCATCTGGTCAGTCCATCTTGATCTAGGTATATCGTTTGCCATCAACCTTGTCAGTAACGATTATTGTTCAAGGTTATGTCTGTCTTTTCTGGCTATGTGACTGAAAAACTCAAATATTCTGCGCAGACAGGGAGTTGACAGTCTGGCCTTTGTTGGTATTTATTTTCCCAAAATAAGCCATATTTTGATTTCTCATAACATTTACGCCTTTTTTTGGGATGGGAAATCATCAAATAACCTCTCCCGCTCTGGGCTCAGACTTACTGATGACTAAAACCCACTTGTGTTTCTTCATTTGCCTGTGAGCCAGGGCCACGATTTCTTTTCCCAACCAACCCGCATCCCTGACCCAGGAAGCAGCGGTCGTCGTGGACCCGTCACGATGTGCTGACATCTCTCTGAGGAGCACGTGAAACAACGCGCCGTCGACCAATGCAGCATCATGCGTTGCATCTTCAAATACTATTCCTAATAATTTGTTTCTTTTCCACAGTACGAAAAGGACCGTTACGTTCAAAGTGGCATCGTTGCGTGGGGCATTGGGTGTGGTGAAGACGGAACCCCTGGTGTGTACGTCGACGTCTCCGTCCTGAGGAATTGGATCGACGACAAGGTCGCTGGAAAGGGCTACGATCCTAAGTCATATACTTATTAAGAAATTGTTAAAGACAGTGGTTTTAAAATGTTTTTTGGCAATGATATCATAAATAAAGAGGTTATATCCAATATTTGATTTTAAAACCGTCACAGTACCTAACGTACCTACATAAGATTGTCACGTCACACTATAGAAAACAAATGCTGTTTGTCCACCGCTTTGATATCGAAAGGTCAACAAGAACTAGATAAATGAATGAGCTTTGATGGGAAAGCTAAGATGAGTGTCACGCGCATTTTTCGTTGGACTATCAAAATTATTTATAGTGTCGTTTACTAAATTAAAGCGCGTGATTTATGTAGTAAAAAGTGCGTTCGGTAAATAATTCATAAAGAACATTGAAATATCGCAGCATGGTGGCCACATCATGACTTTGCCTCAAACCTCCCTCATAGACGGTTTACGCGGCCGTCTTTTTCAACTGTCATTGGCGCCATTATTGTGAAATTAAATTTTCAAAGAATTTCTATATTTTGTTACACGTGTTATTGGCAAAATTGTGGTATCTATTCCACAGAGGCCATTGATCAAGAGTTGAGGTTGAATCTCACTTTGAAAAAAGAAGATAAATGCATTACCTAGGTACTATAATTCCATATCCACCGTACGCCGTCGCCAAGACATCATGTTTCCAATAATCTTGTATTTGGTTGACGTCTCAGTAACGGCTGCGGTGAAATGGTAGGTGGTGGTGACATAATGCTAGCGTGACAGCAGCATGGTATGTATTTATTATTGAGAGCGAAAAGGAGACAAGCATATGCTGGTCCCGTTGACTCGCCGCGACTTTCGTCCCGTTCACTTAACGCAGTTTTAACGTACCGTACTAGTAAAGCGTGTATATTCTATAAACATCGTTTTACGCTTAATATCGTTCGCTATTTCATGTCGATACTCAGCTGTTTTATCTGGTTTAGATTCCACCAGCCACCCTACGAAAATCCTGGGAGGAAACATGGCGTACGGATGTGTATCAGTCTATTTAAGACTGCCACCGTGGTCGGTGACCAGCAATAAAATTATTTTCTATTTTGTTTGGTAGTCAATGTTTTACTATAGATTTTTTACGGTTTTTCAGTATGTGGCAATTTTAAAAGCTTTTTTTATCGATCTTCTTATTTCATATTTTCAAACTTGAAGTGACAGCAAATGTCAAAATTTAACATGCGGCCCGGCCAGGTAAGTGCGGCCCGAATGAGTCAATGCGGCCCGTCTAACTTGTCATTGTCACAAACATGTATTTTTAAACCACTGTCTAGTAAAGACCATAGATTATATATGCTCAATTTAACTTTTAGCACTGATTTTTGACAATAATAAATTGATATTATATATTTCATGCATTTATTCATTAATTAAATTGTGATTTTATATTTCTGAAGCATTTTAAACGCGCTTTGATGTTGGTGTATCTAAGTTTGCATGTTACAACAAACATGGCGCCTTATAAGATTTTACTTCGCGTTTAATGCCTACTCAATTTTATTAAGAAAAATATACTAAGTACTTATAAGTTTGCAATGTAGTTTTATTTATGTGCACTTTTTGCCACCTCAATTCCCTTTCCAGGTCGCCTAGCGCGCTATAAAGCGGTCGTGTTTGAGTTTCTTAAGAAGATAATGTGAAATTAAATTATTCGGATAGGAACTGTAATAACCTACATAAATTAGGTTTATTTCATATCATTTTGGCTTATATTGTATGTCTAACCATAGAAATGCCTGTAGTTGAAGGCTACTCTCTTACCGTATATTATAAATACGTAAGAGAGCGCAACAAAATGCGTCGAAAGGAATGAAGAAATGAATGGAGATGTTGAAGGAATGTGTCGGAAGGAAAGAGAGAAATTTTGAGAATACACACTATTAGGTGAAGTAAGTAGGTAAGCTAAAGTGGCAATAGGTTGGACATGTTTATCGAAGGACTAAAGGTCGGTGGAACAGGTCGAGTCCTGTAGGGTAATTATGTAACAAAGTTTCAGTAGCAATGAGTTTCGTTTTGACAGTTCTATAACATTAATTGCGTTATTGAGTAGGCACTGCTGGAGCAATGGATTAGCAATATATTTCAAATTGGGTCATAGTGTGTTACGCAAGTTTTAAAGTAAATTGAGATCGACAGCCTATGAACAACCTGGGAGAGGCCTATGTATATCAGTGGTCTGCGATAGGCTAAATTGATTGGTGTTGTTGAGGTAGATGTGAGGCTTGCTCGTCCCATGGTCCTCCAAAAAGGACCAATATGTTCTGAAAATTAGGGAAAAAACAGACTTAGTTCTTTTATAACCTAATCAGTACCGTGTAAAATAAATTGGGGATCCTTTTCTCGATTAGTTCCAAACATTTGTTTTATAGATAACTAGCTGTTGCCCGCGACTCCGTCCACTTGGACTTCCCTTTAACCTTTTGAACGCCAATCACTTCTATACAAGTTCGAGATTTTCGTGCCCTCAGCGCCACTACTTGATTAGAAGTAATCACAGTATAAAATAAATTTACGACTTTTACAAGACCTTTTATTTTGTTTTTATGGAAATTTGCCCTGTTATCAACCATATTTTTAACTTTTTCACGCATAATAAGTTCTTATTTGTTTAATTTTCAATAGAAACAAAAACGCCAGAAAATATTTTAATGCCCCCAGCGCCAATTACTTGATATCAAGTAAGCCAGTGATGGGACACGACGAAGACCTCGCTATATTTCATCTCGTCGAAATGATCATAAATACTATTATTGCAAGAAAATGACGTAAATATATAATATTTTATAAATATTGTACACTTTAAACTAGGTTTTATTCACCTTAATCAAGAATTAATAGGTTTTCTAATCATTGTCGATAGTGAAACCCCGTTTGAAAAACCCATCCCTACAAAGTTAGTTAGCGGTCCGTACGCGCCACCGACGTGTATAGAAGGAAATCTGTGACGTCATAAGCGGACGGGTTTCAGGGTCATAGTGACCTTGTGCATTTTAGTGTAGTGCAATGTTTACATCTACAGTTGGCGCAAGTGTCCTTATAAAAAAAAATTGTGACTGTGAATATGACGAATTATTGCGAGTTCAAGTCTGAATCAGAATTTTGAAATAGTTCGTCGTCTTGACATTCCGTTAAGTCGTCAACTTCCGTTTCAGGAATTTTCTTCAGTTTTCTATTAGTTTCTACAAACCAGAAAAATAATTGCGAGTATTTAGCGACACCATTAAAAAAAAGGTCTTGTGTAAAACAGACACTTACCCTCCATTTTATTTTATTTTTTAAAACGTAGAAAACCACGTATTTAACTTCAATTAATTGTATTTGTTGTAAGTAAACGAAATAAATTATGCAGGAATCGGTTGAGTTTATGCACGTGTACGTGTAACTCGACCACAGTGAATATAAAATATATACCATAGAAATCTAGACATCCCTAGAACAGAAAAGATTTTGACGTGCCTCGAGCGCCAACTACTTGATATGAAGTAGAAGGATTACATTTGGAGACAAATAGGGATGTGCCTTGTAGAACACACGTCTAATAAATTTAAAATTCTTTTCTTTATTGTGGGGAATATATCCAGGTTTTCATATTGTTTTTTTTATGAAATAAAATAAAATATGAAATTACGATTACAGTTTTTATTTAGCTTCGTAAATTGGTGAATAAACATTATTTTATATGTATAATATTATTTGTCGATAGGACACTAATCCCATCCCTACGTTTTACTATACATACGTTATACATTTGTAGTGTGGCGCAGGAGGACACATCGCGTATTATATAGATGGGCGTTCAAAAGGTTAAAGCGCGCGGTGGTTCCCGTAAACTAAAAACAGCTCAGTTGATATAAAATAAGCGCATGTTCAAATAATGGGAGCAGTATGTAGTACGTCCGCGTACGCTCCAGTTTTCGCAACATTGTTATTGCTCTGCTCCTGCTGGTCATAGCGGTTAAATGTTATATAGCCTATGTCCTTTCTCATGCTCTAGACTATCTGTGCACTAAATGTCATTACAATCGGTTCAGTAGTTTTGGCGTGAAAGCCGGACAGACAGACAGAGACACTTTCGCATTTATAATATTAGTATGGATTATTAAAATGACAGTCTGTCACTAAGATATTGCTAAGTGAATGCAAGGTTAAGAGGAGTCTGCCGCCCAGTAAGGACCAAGCTCGAGTCGACGGCGCATTGTGTTTCACGCGCGCCTCAAATAGATGTCAGCACATCGTGACGGGGTCCACGAGGACCGATGCCTCCTGGGCCAGGGTTGCGGGTTGGTTAAAAAAGAAACCGTGGCCCTGGCGCACAGGCAACTGAAGAAACACGGGCGGGTTTTAGTCAGTATAAGCCTGGCCCGCCCAGGCCCGGGCGCCACGCCCTCAAATTTCCACTCCGCCCAGAGCGGGAGAGGTCATTTGATGATTTCCCACCCAGAACAAAAAGCCAACGGCTCTACGCAGTTCAGAGAATGATTAAAACCTCTTTACAATATTATAAGCTTTATTATCTAGATCAATAACCAACATTTCAGCTATATTATTACTACATTAGGAACGCACATTCGAAAAACAAAAAAAAAACAAAATAAAAGAAAAATATTTTTGTCTCACGATTTAATACTTCGAAAAAAACAATAAAATAATTCTGAAAACAACTATTTACAAATGAAAGTTAAAGAAAAAGTGTAATTATGCTTAGAGCTAAGAAAACCATGGTTTTATAAATCCGACAAACGTGTTTCACGTCATATTTGGCCAACACTTTTTCCACAAGCCAATATTGTGATACAAATTATTGCTTTAAATGTTGCCATATCAAAAAAATATCGCCTAATATTACGGAAAACCAACTACATAAAGTTGAAATACTTGAACATCACTTAAAAAGAAGTTGTAACTCTTATAAATAGTTTGTTTTTTATTTTATAATTTCTATATATTTATCAACTTTCTGGAATGGAATATAACACAATTCAAATTGGCACTAATATGGAGGGATTTTTTAAATTTTATTACTCATTTTCACATCCTTGGTTACACTGCAAAATTACTACATATTGCAACCCATTATTCTTTGACCACGTAGATTATGGCCCACTCCCTGACAAAGAGAAAGCCGAGACAGCAGTGGGGACATTATAGGTTGTATATTGCGTAAAATGTCATTGGAAATCGGGAATGGATTGCAAATATGTAAAGTAAGATAAGACCGTTATTTTTTGACGAGTACTTTTTTTAGGCAATGCGGCCTGCTGGTCAGATTTATGCGGCCCGTTTTTGTTTTCATGCGGCCCGTCCAACAGTAGTCGTTTTAGAGACACTCATATTAGACATTTTAAAGCATTTTGTACAAGTTATTAAAGATGTTTTTTTATTATTTACTTTTTTGATCGGGCCCAAATTTGATAAAAGTAAGGTATCTGCAAAGGACTCGTCAAATATTATATCCCTAACACTATGCTCTAAAACAAGCTCAGAACAATGTCGTTGTAGTTTTCACAATGGAAGCTAACTCGCTTTTTTTCATTTAAGGCCATAGTTCCTATAATAGGCTATTTTGTAGACTCTGGCAATGCATACTGAGTTTAAAAAATATATTTGTATATAGATTTATAGGCAGTTTCAATGTTATTTATATACGTGATTAATACTCTCAGCGCCCGTCGAACAATACCATGCGGCCTGGTTGACAGCTTGCGGCCCGACCGCCCGACAGTCATAGCTTTTTTTTGACTCAATATGCATTGTGCTAGAATATTTATCTATTAATAAATATATTATTCACACCCACATTTTTATAGTATTTTTGTATCCGTAGGCACATTATCGGTTCTGGAACATTCTTAACATTATTATCTAAATAATTAGTAAGTATACATAAGCATTTATATAAGTAAGCAAATACGCAGAAAGAGTATATAGTTGCGTTTTTTAACATCGAATAAAAACTAGAAGAGTTTTTTCTAAATACAATTTAGTGTCAAATGAAATCGATGTCAAAAATCGAATTTAGAATTGATTATTTTAGTCTTTATCTATTGTCTATGCGTAGAGGCACCGTTTTTCTAATCGTATTAAATATATCGAAAACATTTCTTAGTTTAATCGACTATTATTAACAACAATAAATAGTTTTGGAATCGATTTGAGCTCAAGAGACGAACTATAGAGTTTGACTACGGCACCAGTTTGTGACGTTTATAAAACGTCATTTCTTTAAAAAATACGATGTTTTAGTTAAGGTCACACAACTCTTTAGTGAGAGGCAGAGATAAAAGTCAGACTTTACAGAAAAAAAAGTCTTCAAAAAATGCATTAACAGTGAAAATATACAGAAAAAAAAAATAAAAACACCCTCAAAATGAATACTCGGAAAATATAGCGCTCACACAAATGATTCTAATTACAAAATTGCGCAGAATATATAAGACATACAAAAAAAAATATAATATCCCAACGAGACTGGCTGAAAGAATAAAAAAAAATGACCATAGCCAATTTGCTCTCTCACTAACCGCCAAAACATCGATTTCTTTTTTGAAACTTACTCTGCAGCATTGATGGTAATGGTCTTGCCTTTAGGATCATCGAAACGATCCATAGTTCTTATATCCATCATCATCATGACTCCGTAGAAGGTGATGGCCAGGAGGATGAAGACCACCATGAGGCCTGCCCAGATGGGTGCGGAGAAGAATCCGACACAGTGGAACGACTCACCAAACTCTTGAGTCGTGTTGGTCTCGAAGAAGGGCTGGATCTGTGGATATAAATATTATGTCATCATCATCCTTTTTTTTATAGTCCCACTGTTGGGCACAGGTCTCCTCTCATAGAGAGAAGGATTGAGCGTAATCACCACGCTTGCTCAATGCGGGTTGGCGATTTCAGACCCAAAGTCGAGGTTTCCTCAAGATGTTATCCTTCACCTTCAGTCATTGGTGTCTAAGATATACTTAGAAAGTACATATAACTTAAGAAAAGTTACATTGGTACTTTCCTGACCTGGAATCGAACCCGCGCACTCATACTTGAGAGGCTGGTGTTTTAACCACTAGGCCACCATGACTACAAATAAATATTATGTGTTTTTTTTATAAACATTATATTATATTATATTATTTAGCTTATTTAGTCGTGGAGAAATATCGCCTTCGGGTTGTGGAGGTCAGTAATGTGCGTCTTAGCAATTGGACCCGCTAGGGATGGCGGGCTGATCGCGGCTACGGGGGGTGCGGCGAATGTAGTAGTATCTCCCGGGCCCCCCACTCATGGTACTCGAAGGAATTGTGGGGTTTAAATCGGTAGAAGTCCGACATAATTTTTCATTATTCCCAGACGGAGGGTAACCATGAGGATTTACCCACGAAAAAAAAAAGGTTAAGCTATGTTTGCCGCATTTTGACAGCCTCCGTGGCGTAGCGGTAGCGGACGCAGCCGCTTGCGCAAGGTGGCGCGGATTCGATCCCCGCACAGTGCAAGTATTTGTATGCATGAATATGAATATTTGCACTGGTCTGGTCGTGCCTTGGAAAACACGTTAAGTCGTTGGTCCCGGTTGCCATACGAACATCTAGTGGCAGTCGTTACGGGTTGTTGGAGCCCTCAAAAATCCAACAATTGGTCTAACTGCAATGCTTCGATGTCGCCTTCGGGATGTGGAGGTCAGACGGCAGTCGCTTCACGGAGAATGTCGAAGTTTAGCCATATCAGCAGTTGGACTGGTAAAGCGGACCCCAGACTTCAAAGCTGAAAAGGCTTCGGATGCGACTGGGTTTAACGTTGGGATGATGATGATGATGATTATATTATTGTATAGCGTATTTATGTTGTGGAGAAATATCACCTTCGGGTTGTGGAGGTCAGTAATGTGCGTCTTAGCGATTGGACTCGCTAGGGATGGCGGGCTGATCGCGGCTATCTTGGGTATCT
This sequence comes from Sesamia nonagrioides, assembly GCA_017933935.1. NCBI lineage: Eukaryota > Metazoa > Arthropoda > Insecta > Lepidoptera > Noctuidae > Sesamia > Sesamia nonagrioides. The sequence goes on along the minus strand of JADWQK010001689.1, from coordinate 771,305 downwards.
CCCGGACTCCCATTAAACCCCACAATTCCTTCGAGTACTATGAAGTACTCGAAGGAATTGTGGGGTTTAAGTCGGTAGAAGTCCGACATAATTTTCCATTATTCACAGATGGAGGGTAACCATGAGGACCCGCGAAAAAAAGGGGTAAGCTATGTTTGTAAGCAAATATTCATTGATATTCATGCAAACATATTTGCACTGCGCGGGGATCGAACCCGCGCCTCCTTTTACAGCGGCCGCGTTCGTTACCGCTTCGCCACGGAGGGCATAAATCATAAATCACGGAGGGTATATCCACCATACATCCAATATCCATTTTGGGGAGTGTGCGAGGGAATTATATGATTTAATTCCCCCATCTCCGTTCCACCATCGGACGACCCGTCGTACGGCGAGTTTCCACCCTTACGTTGTTAACACCACTACGATCCGGACGAAGCGTTTCGCCTCCTCCTTTATACCGTGTACATCGAAGGACTGGAACAATTTGCCAGCGGCGGTGTTTCCGTCGGACTACAATTTGAGTGTCTTCAAGGCTAGAGTGAATAGGCTCTCAATAAACTAGTGCGCTTGACCATCAACGATTGCGTCACTGCTTACCATCAGGCGGGATTGCGATCAAGCGCTAATTTATAATTTACTAGCTTTCCGCCCGCGACTTCGCCCGCGTAGAGTTCGGTTATATCGCGCTTTTTGGATTTCCCTCGGGAATATCAATTTTTTCCGGGATAAAAGGTAGTCTAAACCTTCCTTAAGAATCACTCTATCTATTAAAAAAAACCGCGTCAAAATCCGTTGCGTAGTTTTAAAGATCTAAGCATACATACGGACATACAGCGAAAGCGACTTTGTTTTATACTATGTATTGATATTAAAAAAAAAATAATACCTTCAGATCGTCAAAGCTGATGTAGTTGCTCTTGGCCTCTGTCTCATTTCCAAAAGTCACATGCTGGGCACACCGATAAGAGAAGCCAACGAGAGCAAAGACCTCCTCGGATGGAGACAAGGTGTTGGTGACATCGCCCAGGGTCAACACAACATTATCTGTGGAAAAACACATACAAATATTAATCACCAGCTTTTGCCAGTTCAATTTTTCAATTCGGATCAGTAGTTCCTGAGATTAGTGCGTTCAAACATATATATGTATTATGGATATAGATTATGGATTCGGCTTCTATTATTTTTCATTTTTCGAGAGGCAATAGAGTATACATCATCTGTGATAATTTCCACAGTCTAGAATTCTAGATAATCACGGTTCATGAGATACAGCTTGATGACAGACAGATGTACAGTAGTCTTAGTAAAGTAATTCCGTTTTTCCCCTTTGGAATGGATCCCTAAAGAAACTAACAAGATTAAACATAGATTTAACTGAAGTAGACAATTTGGCATTAGTCCAAGTACAAAGGAAGGCGGTCTTAATCAATATGTAGCTGTTTATTTGCTCTCGTTCTTCAAGAACCGGGCAACAAGCTCTAATTTCATCATTTCCCTAGCCTTTTCCAAACTCTGTAGGGGTTTGCTTGTAGTATAACTGGATTTAGCTGAATACAACATTATTTTTATGTTTTTGTGCAACCTGAAACCAGGGTTCGAAGGATATATTTCAATTGATATATATCATGATATATATGCGATATATATCTGATATATATCAAACCATTTTTTGTGATATATATCAAAATTTATGGTATGTTTCTTTGCGCTGCTGGCATATTCGTCGTTTTTTCTGTCTTCAGACCGTAATACTTCGAATTTACCAAGTAGGTACTGCAATCAATAATAATAGTGCAACGTAAAAGAGCCAAAATAATTTTCAATTCTATCATCTGCAAACATACCTACTCCTCAAAAGTGAAGTGTAGTGTTAATCCTTTAGGAATGTCAACAGGTGATTTGACAGTTCTAGCTGACTAGAAAAAGACTAATATGTTATTTGATTATAACTCGACTAAGTACAAATATTAGGATTTTTAAGATATTTGAATTTTGCTTCCCTAATATTTATAGACTTTGTTTTCTCAGAAAAAGATGGTTATTTTTAGTTGATTTTTGTGAACTATAAGATTTTATGTTTATTTTGTTAAATAAAAACTAAAAATATGTTGTTTTTATATTGTAAAGAATCTATGTACAAAATTTCATAAACAAAAAATTATGTTGTAGGTCTTTATGCAAAACCTGAATATAGTTTGCTTAGAATTAGGGTTGTAACGGAGGCTTGTTAGCGGAGGCGACGAGTCTCACCTCCGCGAATGCGGAGGTTAACGGAGGCGGAGGCGGAGGTGAAAGTACATATAGAAAAAAATTAAATTTATGGTTAATTAAAACAAAATGTTTATTTTAATTACGTACATTAATAGTAGTATACTTGGTAAAAAAAAAAAATTACTTCCTTGTAATGAAAATTAAGGAGAAACAAATTGTGTTTGCCGCATTCCCGCCTCGCACTAGTTGATTCTTGACCATTTCACGCTCAAACGCGGCCGGACGGTTGTCGAGCGTCGCAGCTTGCGCGTTATTTATTTTATAAATACGTAAATAAACCTCCGTTATAACTCCGCATAAAATTGTGCGGAGGCGGAGGCGGAAGCGAAGATACGATTTCTTGCGGAACTTCCGCAGTAACGGAGGGGGAGGCGAAGCTCCGTTACAACCCTACTTAGAATAAGTAACTGAATTTGAGTTGTGGTGGCCTAGTGGTTAAAACACCAGCCTCTCAAGTATGAGTGTGCGGGTTCGATGCCAGGTCAGGCAAGTACCAATGTAACTTTTCTAAAGTTATATGTACTTTCTAAGTATATCTTAGACACCAATGACTGAAGGTGAAGGAAAACATCTGGAGGAAACCTGGACTTTCCAAGTCTGAAATCGATAATCCGCATTGAGCAAGTGTGGTGATTACGCTCAACCCTTCTCTGTATGAGAGGAGACCTGTGCCCAGCAGTGGGACGATAAAAACGTTGATGATGAAGTAATTGAATCAATTCCAATCACTTTTACACTATTTTATATTTTTTCCAATTCCAAAATACATTCAGAAATTTTTGCCATCTTTCTGCCTGTCTTCAAGTAAAATTAACATGTTTATAAATAGTAAATTATACTACATTTCAATTTATCAAATTTTATAGAATTTACGAGTGAAGTACATAATAATATCTACCTTTAAAGTTAATTACAAACAAACAAACAGAATTAATTATGCATTATACAATATGTAAAGAAAACCCTGTCCGACCCGTATAGATAATAAAGGTTAGGTAAACACTTGACCAAATATAATATAAAATTTTACATAATCATCATAGTAACAATACTAATGAATTTTGAAATAATCCTTTTTCCCGGGAATTAATTCCAATTTCCCCGAAATCTGGTATTTTTTAAAAAAGTGACAACACCGATATTATTATAAGCGAATAGCGACGCGTCACAGGTGCCGCGTGCCCTGCCCCCCGCCGCCCGCGGAAGGGGTTGCTTACAGCACTTGTATTAAGTTACCTCTTTTTGCGAAATAATATTTATTTTTTTAGGGGGATTTTTTTTTTAGGTTTTGCCTGTCTACAAAACATTATTAGAATCAGTTATCGATACCTAACAATACCTTCACGGATCGGACAGGGTTTTCTTTACATATTGTATATTTTTTTCTGCCTATCTGACTTTCAGGACCCGGTAACCACACTGCAACAATTTCTAAATGTATTTGGGAAAAAATATAACATAGTGTTCAAAATATGAAATCGATTGATGCTAATTCTGAATAAACTGTATTCAGGTTTCATATAAAGAAAAATTAAGAATAACATTGCATATGTAGAGGATCAAGATTGGATTGATTAATTAAATTTCCCATCCATATGCAAAATACACATGTTGATAGAGTTACATACACCGGCTCATATGCTTATCTCAACTAAATGTATATCGATGCTGGAAAGCGATTTTGTTGTATCTCGAAAAAAAAAGGCAATTTGTTTTTAATACGTAATTCAATTCAGAAAAAAACGCTTTGAAAAATCAAAATTGTATCACAAAAAGAAACATCATAGGAATATGTTGATCAGACCTTGAGACGCAGTATTTTTTTCTGAATGCAATTATGCAATAAAATCAAAAATGCCTTTTTAGGAGATACAACAAAATCACTTTGCAGGGTCGATATGTCTAACTTTATGGCTATTCTATCAATACCCATTTTGATGGTGATCATAGAAGGAGTCTTCAAATATAAAACTTACCAAAGAACCAGTATCCAGCCTTTGAGTGAAAGTTGAGGGTGAGCGTAGTGTTGTCAAAAGTCATTGTAGCATTTACAAATGTGTTGTTGAGCACAGAACTCTGGGACGTAACATCTCCCAATGTCCTCGAGAAGTTACTGGTTGTGACAACAATGCTTGACGCAGTCATGCGGAGACCATCCAGAGTATACATGCGAGTGCTTCGTGGTTCTTTCGCATCACGACGCACGCGTGACTTAGTCACCGGGATGGTCCATGATGGATAGTTGGCCGTATACACCGCAACGACGTCTGAGGGCATCTTCGCGATTGTTTCCTGCATGTAAGCGTCGTGGCGACGCAGCATGTCAGCCCTTGATTCTCCTTCTTGGGCATCATTTAGGTTGATGAACACAAATCTGGCATCAACAGGGATGATATCGTCAGAAAATATATGCGCAGCGTCGGCGCCAGCAGTGCGCTTCAGGGTAGGCACAGCATCGTTCACAGTAGGTAAGTAAACAGCTTCAGCGAGGTTCTCGTGCAAGTACGGGAAGGAAGTCTCACCATCTTCGTTTTTCAGTGAAAAATCTTCAACTGACAGCGTTTCTTCGATGAAAACGAGCGTCTGAGGTTCTTCTACCGATGCCTGTTTGAGGATTGCCGCAAATTCGTTGCTGGTATAGGTCGTAAGAGGATTCGATTTAATGGAACCTTTGAGCGAGTCGCCCCATAGAAACACTGGGACTTTTGATGCATAACAGCTAATTACACTTAAAACTAATAATGGGAACACCACACGGCAAAACGCCATTTTTAAGGCTAATTCTGTTGGACGCAAAACGGACTAAAAGTTAGTATTTTAGCCCAAATTTGTCATAAAAAGACAGCGTTCGGGCGATGACGACTGACCATGGGTCATGTGAAAAGTGATCATATGATTAGTTTGACGCCTTGTCTATGATTTGGTATTATTGCCATTATAAGTTTTTTATACTGCCAAAATTGAGAAAAGACATTCAAACGCACATTGATAAAATTGTATTACTTTACTGTGTCGTGGTTTAAATATAACTTTAAATCGTTATGAATATTTAAAATGGCTATTTTAACAACGAAAGTCACAAACAAATATAAATGTAAATTTTTCGAAAGAAACTAGGCCTCCATATTAACTATATTTTCCCAATTTTATGGGTATGCTTTAAAAATTCATGTAATTGTCCATAGACAATTTCATAGCCATAAACAATAAGTTTCTTTTCTTTAGGTAAAATAGTAAAACTCTTGCAAAAAGGAATTATGCATTTATGTTAATAAGTTTATAAGCACTGAGTGCCATTGATTTACCATATACCTACCATGAAATAATTAAAATTAAATCACCCTTTTTAAAATGTCTCTGGACTAAAATTAACGTGGCATGAAGAAAATTCCGTACATAACATTTTAAATAACTCACTGTTTTACCACGTTCTTTATAGATACATGGCAAACTGTAAACAAAACGAAACATGCATAAATTATTATGCCTATTATAGTAAGTGTATAAAGGCTGTATCTGACATCGACGCACAAACGAGTACCATGGATCCAGTACATGATTCTGAACCCCCCAATGGTGGAATTTTTCGTCGGCTTTTTCATGAATTAAAAAAAAAAATGTAGTTTTTTTCACTTCAGACCATTCACAATTGCTATACTTTTATAACCCAATAAGATTTTAAAGTAAAAATTCAATGATTCGCTAATTACATAAAAAAGCGCAATGAAAACAAAATCCGAAAAACTATCTTATCAGCTGATTTAATAGAGTTCAGATCAGAGATCAACGTCATACCTACAAACCCGCACGGCGGCACGCTTGCAACGTTCAAAAGCCGTGCCGACACTTTTTTTTAAACACTGTGTATTCTGTAACCGTTCATTAACGACATAAATGACTATCATAATTTTATTAGTGGCATGCGGTCTAGCCTTTTCGCGAAGTTTGCGTTACGATGTCAGATACATCCCGTATAGTCGTCGCACAGTAGGACTAACTGCCCAATGCGTTGCTTCGGTTTCAACGATATATGCTTGACTTAGGTAAAATATTTAGGTAGTTTATTTACCCACGTCGTCTGTGAAGTTCTTCTTTTTCACCTCTTCTATGCATCTTTAAAATAATAATATATCCACCATAGTCTACTGACCCTGAGTCCAAAGAGTACCTATAACAACATAATTTGAGTCTTACAAGGTCCTACCTACTTAGTGGTTCTGTCAAAAGCGATAACAATGAATTCATTCGTTTTTGTAACGTTTATTTATCTTATGAAAGCCAATGGGCCGTCTTCAAGTATTGGTGTATCTGCTGCAAATCCTGTGCCTGTGTTTATGTTAGATTACGAGCAAGTTATGCTTCATGTACAGATAGACCCAAATCCCTTTGACAAGTTGGGTTCTGCTGCTTTCTCAGATGTAGTCCATGACTCCGTTAAACGCTGTGCAGGAGTTATAATTTTTGTTGAAGAAACTTTTAGCGCTGAAGACATAAGTACAAAAGATGGCGTTGATGGCACTCCGTATAAAAATTTACGCGCCTCCCTCCTAGCAAACAAGGACATGGTGAAATATATTCCTTCAGTAATCCAACCCTATCAAACGCTGAAACATATATTCCCACCGAAAATAAACAATCTTTTTGTTCTCTCGCAACACTCAAAATTGCAACTCCGTGATAATTTTGAGTATATTTACATATTTTTCAAAGATGAGGCTTCTGAAACGAAGGCAGATGTGTTGCAAAGACATGATCATTTCATAAAGAAGGTTATTACGGCGGTGCGTAAGTTGAAATCTGGCCCGATCATAGCGTACTATACGGGGAAATCGAACCCCGTAGTCGCGGAGAAGGTAGAATTCATAAAGAGTCCACCGACGGTAACTGCCAGGAAATCAGGAATTTTCGTCGTTTCGCCACGGGCGCTTTTCCGCCTTTTTGGTTAGTACCCAAGTTGATTTAACCCTATTTTGGGGTTTTCTTAGTAATATGTTTTAGAGGTATGGGAAACAGGGTGTTAAGCTCACTCATCTTCCATAGACAATCGTGATTCCTTTTTTTTTTGTTCTGGATGAGAAATTATCAAATGACCTCTCCCGCTCTGGGCCCAGCGGAAGGGCGTCAGACTTCTACTGACTAAAATCCACTCGTGTTCCTTCACTTGCCTGTGCGCCAGGGCCACGGTTTCTTTTTTAACCAACCTGCAACCCTGACCCAAAAGCGTGGATCCTCCGACCTCCCCTTTCCATGGAGGATGAGTGAACTTTACACCTTGGTCTTCATACCTCTTAACGGGTGACCCTGATATGATTGTGTGATAGAGTGAGTGCGTATTGTTAAGAAACTATGTCATCACTTATACAATATGTAAAGAAAACTCTGTCCGATCCGTGAAGGTATTGTTAGGTATCGATAACTGATTCTACTAATGGATACAAAGCCGGGATAAACTTAAAAAGAAAATCCCCCTAAAAAAATAAATATTATTTCGCAAAAAGAGGTAACGTAATGTAACGCTTTAAAAAAAAAGAAAGGGGTGTCTTACTCCACCCTACCCGGCAGTTACCGTAAATTGAATCATGTAAATAAATACTTGGTAGCTAGGAGCATTAAATAAAACAATAAATGGATACAATTACAAATTTATTTTATAATTACCCTGTGTCATAAATATATGACAAAACAAACTCCTAACTTACCTAGGCGATTTCCTGACTCACTCCGTCTCGGGTCGGAGTGGGACAGGGAATCCACATGAGACAATTCAGCAAGCTCAGGGTCGCTTGATGAGGATTCGTGAGGTGAACCGTTTTGATCACGGCTCAGTCGTTACCAAAGTATCTCAGGTTATGCACACAATATCAAGCCAATAGCCTACTTAAATGCAACCTGTCGGAAACCCACTCTCAATCACTAGATACATCAAAACACAGAAACAAGGACAGGGAGTCCACGCTTCTAACTAACACTTCTAGATTGCGTTACTGGATTACTCTTCTAGACTGCGTTAGCTCTCCTGCCTAACGCCGCTGGATTACGGTACAAAGACCCTTGGCTTCACTAACTGACGGGTGTCAGATTAATGCACGGTTGAACGCGGCCTGCGGGATTAGGTATCTCGGGAACACCAGGAGCAAAATAATCATGACAGCTTATACCTGTCTAGTCGTCGTCGAAAGAGAACTTGATGTGCCGTACCATCAGGGTTCAGCCACATCCACTCCAACAAGCCTGATCCAATGGGAATCAAGGCCACCAAAGTTATATTATGACGCGACGCCTCCCAAAACGGGTTCCCACCCTAGGCCCGCCAATAGAGCCAAATCTAGAACAACATTTAACCCAATTTAGCACTACAGAACAGGAAAACACGTGGAGAAGATATTCCGGGTACAGAAATGAATACTCACAGAGAGATGAGCCAGACTTCAGGTGCACCGCCCCATGGGGCTTATTGCACCAAACGCCAGCCTTGGGTACCGGCTATTTCCACAAAAGACTTGCGACACCACGCAAGCTTCGGTAGTTCATTTTTTCTCGAAGCTTCTCTCTGTTCCGACCGACCACTCCCATTGTCTTTTCCTGAACCATAGACTCGTGCGTTCCGCGACTTGTATTTTTAACTCAGACTCATGAGTTGGTTCTTAATTTTTTAATATCTTTATTTTAAATCCTTCTTTTATATTCTATTATTTAACCCGGTCGTTCTTTATTTAAATTTATTTATTATATTAACGACCGTCCTTTCGGGCAACGCCATCTCTCGGCTCGATGTAAAATATGTGACCCGAGTTCAACCCTAGTCCACGAGATGTCGCCTGCTGCTATATTTTGCTACGTGACAGTAATACATGTGCGGTATGCAACCCTTCCGCGGGCGGCGGGGGGCAGGGCACGCGGCACCTGTGACGTGGTCGCGTCGCTATTCGCTCATAATAATACCGGTGTTGTCACTTTTTTAAAAATTATCAAATTTCGGGGAAATTGAAATTAATTCCCGGGAAAAAAAGATTATTTCAAAATTCATTAGTATTTAGCCAAGTGTTTACCTAACCTTTATTATCCTTATGGGTCGGACAGGGTTTTCTTTACATATTGTATAATAACTAGCTTCCGGCCGCGGCTTCGCCCGCGTGGAGTTCGGTTATATCGCGCTTTTTAGATTTCCCTCGGAAATGTCAAATTTTTCAGGGATAAAAAGTACCCTATTATTTAATGAGGAATTCTAACTTTACGTATGAAAATTTTCAAAGCAATCGGTTCAGTAGTTACGGCGTGAAAGCGGAACAAACAAAAAAACTCATTTTCCGAATTATAATATTAGTAAGGATAATTTATCTTATATACAAATTTTCTTTTGTTTATCCGAAACCCGAAACACGTGTCCAATATTTTTAAGCAAAAAATTTATCTATTACAAAATTTCAAAAAAGATATCATTTAAAATCACCAAGTTATGGGCTTGTTATCTTACTTAGTTGTCCCAATAAAAATGTGGTCAACGCGGCACCGCTCGCCCGCAGCGTCGCATGCCGCGCGCCTGCAGTGGCACGGCACGGAGTGGCGGTACTTTGATCGCCTTACACCGTACATGTTTACACCGTGAAATTATTACTATTAAAGAGTTAGGTCCGTATTACAGAACGTCACTCAAATCTCAAGCTCTACTTAAGTCTCGTTTCAAGCCATTTGATTGGTTGAAACTACATAGTTTTAAGTAATGCTTAAGCAGAGATTAATGCTTGAGTGTCGTTCTGTAATACGGACCTTAGAAAGTGATAGCGCGTCAATGACAATAATTTTCAATGGCATTTATTTTGTTTTCACTTTATAATTCAGAGTGTGGCTTGCAGTCGTACCTACCTATAACTTTCTTGATTAAAACGGACTTCGTACCTACCTATAACTTTCTTGATTAAAACGGACGTTGTTTCCACAGGTGTAACCATGGCCACACCGACTCGTCGTGCCGAGTTCAACATAGCCCCAACTATATCTGAGGAGACTTACTCTCGCCACGAATTGACTACGAGGTTTGCATTCTCGGAATTTGAACTGGAGTGGAACTTCAGGTTCCAGAGAGATTATTGGGTCTTAAGTAGGTTATATTTTCGTTTCAATAGTTCTCCAGTCTTAAAAAAAGCATTACAATGACAGCTGTTATAAAGAAGTGTGCAAACGCACATGGAGCTTGTACAAGCTGTCGAATTTCTTTAAAACATTTTCCAGTTTATCGCAAGTTTGATTGGGAAAATTTTAGTTTCTGGTATAGGTACTTGATGTTCTGGTGTCCGCTGACTCATGCACACGCATGGGCTTACCCAGGGGAGGGAAGGTGGGGGCAGTCTCACGCAGGCCACTCTAGATGTCACGGGGGGAGTTAAACACCTCACTCCCCCTCGACCCGAGGAGGCCCACAGTGGCGGGCCAGCACCAATCGGGGGTTGCGGAAGCAGTGTTCGTTCTCGCAACCACCGTAGGTGTGAGATAGAACATCGGGGTGGTTTTTAATCAGTAAGAGCTTGACAGACTCGCCACCCACCCCAGGGCGGTGGCCATATCCATGAGGATTCTCCACCCCGAGAGAATAAAAAGAAGGTCAACCTATTCTATCAACCCGTGCGGCTGACTTAGCTACAAACCAAGCAGGTATGATAATGTTATAATTTCCTTTTTTCTTGCTTTCAGAAAAAGTTTCCATATATGAGGGTGACGAAGAAGTTGGCAACACCATATTGAACATACAATCTCCATACAACACCTCCTTTTTTTGCCCAGAGCCTATCAAGATTTTGAATAGCAGAGACGGTAGTACGGTCACCATTAATCAAATTCACGTGAGTTCTTATTAAGTACAATGTTTTGAGTTTGTAGGGACTTGAGGAATGCCTACGCAAGCAAATCGTCCGGCGGGCTAACCGAACAGCGGCGAGCCACGACAGTCGTTTCTGGGGACTCGGTATAGTCGCCCACATGACATCGCCCTGTCTTGACACATACATACATAGTACGTAGTTAATAATAACAAAGTATTGTGGAGTCAGAATTATAGACACATTTAGTGTTTCTTTTAACCATCCTATCGTACGAACAACAGCAAGTCAAGCTACCCGCTAAGGGTGCTACCACACCAATCGAGCGATTGTCGATCGATGGTAGAATAGATTAGTCGACGTCGATCAATAGTAAGTTCCTACCACACCAATCGATCGATAGCCGATAGAATAGATGCCATCGATCGATGGTAGAATGAATTGGTCGACGTCGTTCGATAGTTTATACTAGACCAATCGATGGATTGTCGATGGGGGGGTTAATCGATCTACATCGACCGGCAATCAATCGATTGGTTAGTCAACCGATATCCGGCGACCGATGCCATCGACCGGCAATCGATCGATTGGTTAGTCGACCGGCATCCGTCGATCAATTAAAGCTACCACACCAATCGATCAATGTCGACCGATGTCGATTGATGGCATCAATCTATTTGTGTGGTAACAACTGCCAAATATTGTGCCATTATGACAATTGCTCATGGCCGTACGGGGGACGACGACGACGACGACTACGCACACACAGTAGAGGTGGGCAAAACAGTACTTTAGAAAGTACTGCCATATGGCATGACATTTCGTCCCGCGTACTGTGGCACTTAAACAGTACACATTACCCTAAACATGGCCTGATGCATTAGGTACCCAACGCAAGGTATAATATTCGACAAAGTTGATTTCCCTTCATACTTAACCCTTATTATGGTATACTATACTAGAAATTGCGAATAAGGGCTTCCAGGCTTAGGACTGGCAATATTCCTGCAATTTTTTTTTTTTTAATGTCGTATATTGGCGTGTTTAAAAATCAACTATGTACAGTGATTCTTTTTGTATCTATATACAACGATTCTTTCTTTTTTTTTTTGCTTTTTAATTATTATTTTTTTATATTTTTAAACCGATAAACCAACCGCCGTCGCTGACCCGTTCGTTCCCTCTGCGTACTGTTTTGTCAGGTGTCATACTAAATTTTGCCGGGTTATACGTACTGTTTCAGTACGCGGTCATGCCATATTACGCCCTATACATTACTCACAGTACTTACCTACCCATCTCTAAGGCACAGGCGCGCGACATCAGCGGCGTCTGTTCTGCGGTTAATGGGCCCTGTCCACTACCAATATTGGCCCAGATTCCCTTGTTTACAAACTAAACTAAAAAGTTCTTTGCATCTTTCTCTTTAAATTTCATGAAGAAAAGGACAGGACTAAATGCATTAGTTTAGACCTGTCAAATTAGTCCGCGCTTGACGTAAAACGATGTATTTTTAGTCGCCATGTTTATAATCACGTCTAAACTGTCTATGGAATATTTTAATTTGACAGGACTAAACTAAAATGTTAACTTCTATCCTCTTCTTAATGAAATAGAAAGGTAAAGATTCACTGATTTTAAAATTAGTTTGCGAACACGAGAATCGACGCGAATGTTTAACAATTTTACAGGCTATGTCAGCTAGCCAATCAAAAACAAAGAGATCTGGATAACCTAGGTGTTATCCAGATCTCTTTGTTTTTGATTGGCTAGCTGACTCATCATCATCTCAACCTTAATCCCAGTCGCATCGGAAGCTTTTTCAGCTTTGGAGTCTGGAGTACGCTTTACCAGTCTAACTGCTGATTTTGGCTAAACTTCGATATTTTCCGTGAAGCGACTGCCGTTTGACCTCCATAATCCGAAGGAGATATTGAAGCATTGCAGTTAGACCAATTTTGCTGAACTTTTGAGGGCTCCATCTACTCGTAACGACTGCCATTAAATGTTCGTATGGCAAGCGGAACCACAACGGCTTAACGTGCTTTCGGAGGCATGACCAGACCAGTGCAAATATTCATATTATGCATTACAAATATATCCTTGCACTACGCGGGGAATGAAACCGCGTCTCCTTGCGCAGCGGCCGCGTTCGCTACCGCTACGCCACGGAGGCTGTCGCGGCTTTTATTGGCTTGCTGACTAATATGAAGTAATTACATTGCTTGTCTTATTTTTCCCTTAGATTGAACCGAAAAGAAGTGGAGGTTCGAGTGAGTTCAGTCCCAGTCGGCACTGCGCGCCGTATTTCAGCGCGGGGATATTAGCCGCTTTGATGGTCACCTTTTTGTGCTTAGGCATCACGATGTATGGAATTATGTCTATATATGATGTCTCAGCTAACGACCGCTTTGATGATCCGAATGGCCCGCCGTTGTCTCATGAAGCAGGGCACATAGACGTATGAATGTATGATGGTGCCGAAAATACTCTGTGCTTGTTCACGAACTAAAAATTCTGTGCATTTTTGTTTTCTTTAAGCAAAGGACATAACATACATATTATTTTAGTCCTGTCAAATTAAACTACTACATAGAAAAACCAATTGTCGTGGTAGCCTAGTGGTTAAAACACCAGCCTCTCAAGTATGAGTGCGCGGGTTCGATTCCAGGTCAGGCAAGTACCAATGTAACTTTTCTAAAGTTATATGTACTTTCTAAGTATATCTTGGACACCAATGACTGAAGGTGAAGGGAAACATCTTGAGGAAACCTGGACTTTAAGTCTGAAATCGCCAACCCGCATTGAGCAAGCGTGGTGATTACGCTCAATCCTTCTCTGTATGAGAGGAGACCTGTGCCCAGCAGTGGGATGATAAAAAAGGTCGATGATGATAGAAAAACGTCGATTTTCTTGCTCACCAACTATAAGTTTTTTTAGTTCAGTTCTTTCGTTTATTTCTTTAAAAATAGTACAGAAGATAAAATTAGCTTAGTCCTTTGAAATTAGTCCGCGTTTGACGTACCTAATTGACGTATACTTAGTCGCCATGTTTATAATAGCGTCGAAGCTGTCTATGGAGCATCTTAATTTGACAGAACTAATATTTGTCGCCTGTCCTTTTTTTATGAAATTGTATTTAGTTTAGTTTGTGAAAAAAGTATTTTAGGGTCCATTTTAGGCTTTATTAAAATACGATGCGACTAACAAATACGTCAATTTATATCAAGCGCTGACTTATTTGTAAGGACTAAAAAAGGAATAAACTAAGTTTATCTTCTGTTAAGGCCTTCAAAGAGCCTTTGCGTTATTTTGATATAATATAATGAGGCCATCTTTTACTGATTACGATAGCGACGCAGACGTTTGATTTTGTTTAAGAGATTCCTTATAATAAGAACATTTTGCCGGGTTTATTATAATCTATTTTTAATGACTAAATAAAAATATTTTTTATGAATATCTTTTATATATTTTATTACATCTCCAGTTTGAGATTTTCTAACAAAGAGCGGCATGCGCCCGCTCTCAAGCAGGCCATTTTATATTAAGTAACTTTTTGGAAAAAATAATGATATTCTTGAATGTAAACTACGCCGGGCAAAATCGCAGATACATTCTGTACATTTTTATATCTTGCTCGCCAAGTTTGCGTATAAAGGGTCTAAAAGGGATCTATATTACAGGGAGACAAACATTGGGACAAGCAATATTTAAGGATCTCCCCATTTCTGATTTAATTACGTAGTGAAACCCCAAGCATAGCCCTCTCTATTGCCCTAGTAACCGACATAACCCGAAGAATTGCAACACTTAAGTGGCAGTGGGCTGGGCACATTGCCCGTAGACCGATGGGACCGGTGGATGCGGGAGGCGCAGGACCGGTCGTCGTGTTGGTAGATCGGCGTGCGGGTTGGTAGATCGGCGTGCGGGTTGGTAGATCGGCGTGCGGGTTGGTAGATCGGCGTGCGGGTAGGTAGATCGGCGTGCGGGTTGGTAGATCGGAAAATATGATATGTAATTTCATTTTGGTTTTAATAGTAAAATATTTTCGAGAGATCATTTTTTTGGATACGAAGGCCGGGTTTGCGTGAATCCGGCCGGATTGAAAATTATACCGGATTACAATCCCTAGTGGTGAACTTTGCGAGATGCAGAATTTGAATTATGTCAGCATCAGGCGTTGTTCGCATGTAGCGTAGTAGATACAAGTTTTTGAAAGTTAGAAATAAAACGCAATAATTAATTCTTATCGGTGTATTTGGTAAAGCTGAACTACCTACATTATTATCAGTAAACTACATATGTAGAAATTAAAAAATAATAATAAGAACAAAATTAGTCCGACATGACAGCTTTGTCGAACGACTAAGGTCCGTATTACAGAACGTTACTCAAAACTCAAGCTCTACTTAAGTCTCGTTTCAAGCCATTTGATTGGTTGAAACTAGTTATAAGTAATGCTTAAGCACAGATCAATGCTTGAGTTTCCTTCTGTAATACGCACCTTAGTTATAAATATACAATGCTACAGATGTACAACGATCTTTTGCCGCGTGGCCAAAGACTGCTTCTTCAATACATTCTACAAGCGCCATTCAAGCGCAAAAAAAAACTTTGTACCACTTGAGATAAATATTCGAACTTAGAACACGAAACACTTCGTCAATTTTCGTATATTTTCAGACAATATCGGGGCACATTTAATAATAATACTAACCTTAAATGCATTTATAGTTCTGATGTGTTGCTATCACCACAAAATGTGCACTGGACATTATATTTCCATATTTGAGCGGTTCTTTTTAACCCCAGTAATATTTTGCATACGCTAAAAATCCTAAGTGGAGGTAATATCGATCAGGCGTACTGAGATATGTAAAACAAGCTTTTAATCGTTGTGAAAAGAGATAGCACCTGTATAGCTCAATCTTTGTCTTTTTTTGTATATGTAGTTAGTTAAGATTAGATTAACTGTTTTAATTTGATAAAAAATAATTATTTATTTATTACTCTAATTGTCCGCGTACCTAGTGGCTCTTATCAGAATAGCGACGCTGCGACATTTACTTTTAAAATGTCGAAGCATTATGCTGAGATAGAGCCTATTGGCCTCTTAAAGAACTTTCAGTCATTAAACATTACAAGTTACTTTTTTCTGTATAGTATTTTATTTTGTCTAGGTTTATGATCTCCGCGTACGAGTCATAATATTGTCTCTAATTTAAAAGTAACTCGTAATTACTACTCTAGCGGGCCGAACTTTGAATATAGTGTAACTGAAATGCTTTAAAAAAAAAATAGCGTATGCAAAATACCCTAGTTTGCCAAGCGTTAATATTATACATTCGGGCTTCAGAAAGAGACAAGTGCATGAGTGACGGAGACGACGCTATACGCTCTGCTTAGCGCAGCGTTCGAGATTTTATAGCATATTTCCTTGGCGCGCTCTGGTCGATTCTCAATGCTAAAGACTCTGCGTTGAAAACTCAGTACTAGAAACATCTCCAGTGTTCCTGTTCTGAAATATTAACGACTGGGCGTTGTAATAGAGTCCCCAGATTAAACAGTATTGAAATAACAGCCTACATTCAATGACAAGACTTGCAGTCATTAATTTTTAGTAATTTTGAGCGAAAAACTGACATATTTGAATCAAAAATCATGTTAGGCGGAAAATGGCGCGCTAGGAAGCAGTAGAATGAAATAGGCGGATTTAGACGCTAAGTTTTCACGTCAAATATCAATCTTGTGACTATATTCCTTAGCGGTCCAAGTTACATGGAACGATTTGATGTTAAAAAAGTGGTTGGAAATAAGTCATTTCTTGCTTCAATTTAGTCCTGAGCAAGCATTGAACCATGCAAACAGGTTAGAAAAATTCATTCCTCTGCGGACAATGTATTAATGATCTGTAAAGGTATAATTATAGGAGATAATAATTCAAAAAATTAATTTAAATTATATTTAATTTAATAAAAATAATGGCTGCAAGTCCCATCTTATACTACCAGGAAACCACGAGCCCATTTACACTATATAACAATTTAATATTAAATTCTAATGTCTAAATTAAAATGGCGTCTACATTTGATAGGAAAATGTGAAATATTGAACCACTGGAAATTTTGTAGATACAATATTATGCATTTTCTGTGATAATTATGTTTTTGCTACACAGTGGTATGATAAAATAATATATTTTATTACACCATGGGTGACAATTGGACTTGATACATAGGAACTAATTTGATAACATTTTCGGTCTGTGTGGTTATGATAGGATCCGAATATACCCGAATAAATGCGTTATGACTGTAGCCGAGTGTACACGATTCAGTTACGAAAACGCCCGAAGTTTCCACATCAAAAATCGTCAGTTGATAGTTTTTCATTAAATATATTGGTTTAGTTTTTATGTCTTGGACACATTATGACACTTTTTTAGAATAATCGTTTCTCATAAGAGAACAAGCTGTGCACATTGCCTTCCAATTGAGCAGAGTAAGTCCTCTTCATGAATCTCAGATCTCCAGAGTAACTCATTTCACGTAAGATGTCAACTGACCGAGCCCCAATGTCTTGGCAGCTGTGTTGCAAGCCTGCCTGTAGGTATGGCAGGAACCGCAAGACTGAGCCATTATCCACAATGCTTCCACTCACTCCCTGTGCCACTCTGTGCTTATCAGACTCCTGGTGGAAGTATCTGCTCATTGCTGCTCCTTTTCCATCCTTGTTCTCCATAGCTTCTAAACTACCCATTCCTCTGTACTTCTTCAACCTGACTCCACCAGAAAAGAAATATTCTCCAGGTGCTTCTGATGTTCCAGCTAGTAGAGAACCCATCATGACAGTTGAGGCTCCCAATGCTAATGACTTAACAATGTGACCCACCGATTGTATTCCACCATCTGCAATAACTGGCACATTGAACTGACGGGCATAGGATGACACTTGATACACTGCAGTGGCTTGAGGACAGCCACAGGCCATTACTTCTTGGGTGATGCAGATGGAGCCACTGCCATGCAACTGCCATGCAACCCTCAAGGCATCAGCCCCAGCGTTAATAAGATTTTTAGCTTGAATTCTTGTCACAACGTTACCTCCAATAACTTGGATGTCAGGGTAGGTCTTCTTAATAAATTTTATCATTTCAATCTAATACATTGAATTTCCTTGAGATGAATCAAGAATAATCACATCCACTCCATTAATGACTAGCAACTGGAGACGTTCCCTGTCTGCTGTGCGAGTTCCAATTGCAGCACCAACCAAGAACTGTTTGTTGGAATCTTTTGATGCATTAGGGTAGCTTCGAGCCTTTTTTAAGTCAGTTCTTGCAATAAGAGCAACTAATTCATCATCTCCATTAATGATAGGCAATTTACCTTTCTTGCTTTTTTCAAGAATGTAATTATAGAAGAATGTAATTGTGTAAGAATGTAACACAATTTTGCCAATAACATGTGTTACAAATTATAGAAACTGAAAATTTTATTTCACAATTTCGCTAATAACAGTCGAAAAAGACGGCCGCGTGAACCGTCTACGAGGGAGGATTGAGGCAAAGTCATGATGTGGCCACTATGCTGCTATATTTCAATGTTCTTTATGAATTATTTGACACTATAAATCATTTAAAATTCCAATGAAAAATGAGCGTGACACTCAG
This sequence comes from Sesamia nonagrioides, assembly GCA_017933935.1. Classification (NCBI taxonomy): domain Eukaryota; kingdom Metazoa; phylum Arthropoda; class Insecta; order Lepidoptera; family Noctuidae; genus Sesamia; species Sesamia nonagrioides. Next base: position 752,540 of record JADWQK010001689.1, on the reverse strand, counting down.
CTTTCCCCGTGTAGATACTTGTAAATAATTCTGATTCTTTGGCGAGTTTTGACAATACAATGTTAGCATATTAGGCCACTATGTACAAGTCTGTTTTGATGAAACTCTAGCGTATGAGGTAGACAGCAATTTGTGCCTACCCTCAAATGAAATGAAGGGATGAATCAATCATACATACATACACATTGTAATTTCATAACAATTCCACTTAAAATTGGTATGTTGTTGGACGAGGGGAAAGGGTCAACGAGGTCAGAGATATAAGAATACCTGTGGCTCTGAAAACATGTTAAGCTATTGGTTCCGAATGTCCATTCATTATGGGGCATGGAAGCTGGAAAGTCTGACAACCGGGTTGGAAAGCTCAGATAGGCAGCCAACTCTATGTAGAATACTGTTATACAACTCAACATCATCTCGGCGTTTAATTCCAAACGCATCCGAAGCCTTTTCAGCTTGGGAGTCTGGGGTCCGCATTACCAGTCTAACTGCTGATTTTGGCTAAACTTCGATATTTTGCGTGAAGCGACTGCCGTCTGACCTCCACAACCCGAAGGCGATATCGAAGCATTGCAGTTAGACCAATTGTTGGGACTTTTTGGGAGCTCAAACAACCTGTATCGACTGCCAATAGATGTTCGTATGGCAACCGGGACCAACGGCTTAACGTGCTTTCCGAGGCACGACCAGAACAGTGCAAATATTCATATTTAAGCATACAAATATTAACCGCCTCGCTACGGAGGCTGTTAGGTCTGTTATACAAAGAAATCGACTCCCAACACAATGCTATTTGTTTGCCATCATTGAATGAGTTTCTTATTACAAAAAGAAGAAATATGAAACAGTCTGTTGGAAGTTATGACCATAATACCAGCCGCTGTGAGGTTTATTAGAGGAGCCCTATGACCAGCAGCGGATGTCTTCAGACCCTTGAATCTCGTTCAACATCTTACCAACCATAACTAGAGTTTTTACCAAAAAATCATCCGTACAACCAAATTCAAACTTTGCCTCTGAACATGAGGCGGATAGCTGCGTAGTATCCGATTAGTGAGCTACTTCGGAGCGTAAAGCGCACTTCAGAGCAGACTTAAATTTGAATCGAGTTGTAACAAGCATACTTTTAAAGTATTAGTATGGAGTGAACAGCCAATCAGAAGTAAGCGATTGACGCAACGCCAGCGTTCAGCCAATGAAAGCCTTACTTCTACATATAAATACGTCACTCTAGACTAAATACGAAAACAATATAAAAGTGTTACATTATTAGGCTTAAAAATAATTTACGTCAAATTAATATAAAGTTATAATTTCGAAAACATCTGCCTACTTTGTGATACCATATCGAAAAAAGTAACTTGCTTTTTGTGCTACATCTAAATAAACAACTACACAAACCCGCCAGAATAAATGCTTAAAAAGATGATAAAAATCGCATCAAAAACTATTGCGACAGTCGCCAAAAGTGACTGTATAAGCCCATTTATAATACTATGGCGTAAATTACCCTTCAAAGCATCCCCTAATAATGTAACAAGTTATTTTAAAACGGCATTCATTCCTATACACTGATGCGAGCATACCGCGCGAGACGAGAACTGGGAGTACAACGCAACTGAGTGTAAGTAATCTAGTTCTTTTCTTCTTTCTTCTCTTGATTCTGTTGATCGGTTGATTGGGTTTGCTGCTGGCCTTCGCGTTCGGCTGCCATCTGGAAAGAAAGGTAATTTTTATTTGGGTTTTAATTTTTTTAGCCTTCGGGTAGCCAGTGATGCAATTTTTGATGGTATAGTGTACTAGTTTATTAAGAACCTATTCACTCTAGCATTGAAGACACTTAAAATACGACCGCCGCAGACCGCGAGACCTGAATATAGTTTATTCAGAATAAGCAACTGAATCGAATCCAATCATTTTTACACCATGTTATATTTTTCCCAAATACATTTAGAAATTCTTGCAGAGTGGTTACGATAGATCCATAGTACTTGCGCCGCGCGCCACAGCTGACGCCAGAGGTTAACGAACCGCCGAACCGGGGAGAGGCTTATTTCATTTTCTATCTTTTAATTATTTTTATATTTATACATTGTGCTCACATGATAGAAGCAACAGAAACATGTAACGAAGAAATGTAACCCATATATTATGATTTTAAAAGAGTGTCCATGGAGTTTCTTGCACGTTCTTCTCCATAGAGATCTACGCTTTGGAACGTGCAATTTAGCTTCACTTTTCTTGGACTGACCGACATTGACTATTCAAAAGCACCAACGGATGGTTAATTTGAAATAAAAAATTTTGATTTTGATCTGACAGATTGTAGTAGTTTAATGTGCTGTCATCTGTCCATGGGGTAAGTGACTTCAGTAGGATTATTTCGGTTAATCTAAGCAACTGATTAGCATACAGTTTATTCATATCAATTTAAGGGTTAATTGTGATATGCTAAAGCTGCAGCTTTGTCCTGGCGCATAGCGAGTGATGGGTGGTTTTTAGCCAGTAAAAGTCTGACACTTGGCCGTATCGATCGACGGTCTGGCCCTTACGCTGCGCCCAGAGAGGGAGAGTTAATGATTTTCCACCGGCAAAAAAAGGTTTAATGTGATACCAGGGTTCGAAGGATATATATCAACTGATATATATCCGATATATATTTGATATATATAAAACCATTTTTTGTGATATATATCAAAATTTATGGTATGTTGCATTTAAGTACTTTTACCGACGCGCTGCTGGCATATTCGTGTCGTTTTTTCTGTCTTCAGACAAATAGGTACTGCAATCAATAATATAGTACAACCTAAAAGAGCCAAAATAATTTTCAATTCTATCATCTGCAAACATACCTACTCCTTAAAAGTGAAGTGTAGTGTGTTAATCCTTTAGGAATGTCAACAGGCGATTTGACAGTGCTAGCTGACTAGAAAAAGACTAATTTGTTATTTGATTATAACTCGACTATTTTTTTATCTTTATTTTTTTTCCCTAATATTTATAGACTTTGTTTTCTCAGAAAAAGATGGTTATTTTTAGTTGATTTTTGTGAACTATAAGATTTTTTATGTTTATTTTGTTAAATAAAAACTAAAAATATGTTATTTTTATATTGTAATAAATTCATAATAATAAACTGTCATGTCCCTGTGGAAATCGTATAGGTAGTAATAAGATAATAAAATGACAGTCCTAAGAAATGGATATAAATATCGGATATATATCCGATTTTGGATATATATCGGATATATATCATAAATATCCGATAATTTGATATTTATTATAAATATCGGATATTTTCGAACCCTGTGTGATACCAATGCCTTTGGATATTATGTGCATGAGGATGACGTGAGAAGTGTAATAGCCACAAATCATTCAGCTGGCTTCTTAGACCTAGCTGATTGATATAGCGACTATTTTATTTTAGCACACGCGCTTGACCAACCGGCTTTTAAGAAGGCAAGATGGCTCAAATGTGTGCATTTGATTTGTTAGTGAATTCTGGGGAATGAATAGAATGGAGTAGAAGAAGAATAGAGGGATTTGTGAACACGTGTCCAGTATTTTTAAGAATCTATGTAGGTATAAAATTTCAAAAAGATATCATGAAAAACCACTAAGTTATGAGCTTGTTATCCTACTTGGTTGTCCCAACAAAAATATGGTCCACGCTCCGCTCAGGCGGACGAACGAGGCGTTGACCTTTGGCGTCAGCTGTTGCCGCTGTGATAAATAGCAAGGCGCATTTTAATGTCATACTTCGTAGTTTTCAATTTTTATTATTAAACTGGAGCTATATTTTAAAATCAAAATCAAAAATCAAAATCAAAGCATTTATTTCAAATAAACCAGTTACAGGCACTTTTGAATTGTCAGAAGGTCGGTCAGTCAATAAGATGAAGCTAGTCGCCCATTCCAAAGAGTAGGTACCTATGGAGAAGAACGGGCAAGAAACTCAATGGACACTCTTTTAAAGTTTCAAGCTATTGTTACAAATATTTGATTACATCATTCATGTTGAAATCAACCGTGTGAGAACGATGAAGAAATAAATTGTACGCCGAGAGCGTCCATTATGAAAACACAACAAAAATCAATTCAGAAATTAAAATACGCCGTGGCAGCTAAGAGATGACCAGTCCCTCCGACGGCGTCCGTTCACGAACATGACGAATGGATCAGCATCATTCAGCTCAACCATATTCAAGGGAACCCAATGACCCAACACACACGCCACCATCAGCGGGACATTTGAGTGAGCATGACATACTCTCAACAGCCAGAGCACTATCAAGTCAATAAAAAAGACTAACCCAACAAAAAAATGCCTTACAGCACATTCGTATTGTGCTCACACGTTTGCTATGCAATTATACAATACTAAGAAATTGAATCTACACAATGCTAAGATAGTTTTGTCCAAGGTTCAGCAGCTCCAACAGTGTTTCCGAATCTGTGGAAAGTTTAGCTCCTGTGTAGCTGTACAAGTGCCGAACACCTCTGTCAGCGATACAATTCCGTAACGTACAATATGCTTGGCTACATAGTGTGCAATACAGGCTTTGAATTAGTAACATAAACAGTTACATATTAAAACTACAAGAGGAAAAATCAGAGAACAATCAGTGTATAGAAATCGGACGCAGCTCAAGCCCAAGCCTTTTTTTCTTTTATATAATCCTTCACACTATAAAATGCTTTCTGACACAACTTACGTTTAATGAAGGATTTGAATTTATTCAGGCTCAGATCTTGAACTACATCTGGAAAGTCCATTGTAAAATTGTATACATTGGCATCTGAAGGAGCCACCTATTTTCTTGAGCCTTGTTGTAGGTACAATAAATTTGTGCCTGTTCCTAGTATTTATATTATGGACATCACTGTATTTTTTAAACAATTTTATATTTTTATGAGCATACAAAAGATTTTCATAAATATATTGAGACGGCACGGTCAGTACATTAATCTCTTTAAATTTTTCTCTGAGAGAGTGTCTCGGACTTAATTTATAAATTGCACGAACAGCTTGTTTCTGCAAAACAAATATTGTTTGAATATCGGCGGCATTTCCCCACAACAGAATGCCGTACGACATTACGCTATGAAAATAGCCAAAGTACACTAAACGGGCCGTCTCAACATCAGTCAAATTACGAATTGTTCTAACTGCGTATGCAGCAGAACTTAGTTTTTTTGACAATTTTTCTATATGTGGACCCCATTGAAGCTTAGCATCCAGAGTTATACCCAAGAATACTGTGCTGTCTTCAGATTTCAATTCTTCGCCCTTTATCAACACTTTAGTTTCCCCCTGCCTAACGTGAGGTAGAGTAAACTTAATGCATTTGGTTTTTTTCTCAAACTCTCTTTTTTTTTTTAAAAATGTGCTCTACTACCTTTTTAGAATAAGGTGAAAGTGAAGGTGTTAGATGAAGTGGTTAAGTGAGTGATTAGGTGGTTACTAGTTTTATTTATATGCAAACTAGCGACTCGCCCCGGTTTCGCACGGATGCAATGCTGATCCTAAATACACTACAGAAAAACCGTGTGTGGCCGCTCGTCTTCATTTTTAATGTGACTTGAAAAAAGACGATGAGCCCTGAGTTTGTGTCGTCTAGTCTTCTCAGAGGGTAGTCAGTTAGGAAATGCCGGCTCCAGCTAGTTTTAAAAAAATATGACGTGTAAAAGTGATCAGTGATCCTACTTGCATAATAAACGATTTCATTTCGCTTGGCCAATGAGAAGCGTTCTTCTTTCATACGTCGGACGTGAAGTTTTAAGTAATAGTTAGAAAAGATGAAGATATTGTGCCGAAGAATCTATGGATAGAAAGGCGATGAGATCATGACTGACCAGAGATCCAGGGCCCTAGGCTGCTATGTTTATAAATGCCATTCCAATAAGATCCGAACAAAGCGTTTCGCCCCATACATCGAGGAACTGGAACAATTTGCCAGCGGCGGTGTTTCCGTCGGACTACGATTTAAGTGTGTTCAAGGCTAGAGTGAAAAGGCTCTTGTAAACTAGCTTGTCTTCTCTATATGAGTAGAGGACTGCAGCCTGCAGCAGTGGAATCATTATGGTGCCCTTACCTTCTTGTAGGCTTGCTCGAACAGCTTGAGACTGGCCTGCTGCAGCGTGCTGGTGGCGGTGCGGATCTCCTCGGGGTCAGCGGTGTCCTTCTTCGCGAGCAGCTCACGGAGTTTTGCGATGTCTTCACGAAGTTTGTCGCACTGTAGGCAGAAGAAAATTATTAAAATACAGTGTATAGTATAATAATATACCTAATAATCTCTGCTACCATATAATGCTTGGGAGTCCACGCTTCCCTAGCATACAAAATTAATAAACGAGGCACACCCGGCTACCTTCATAAAAAATAGTAAAACAGTAATACCCCTTGTTTTTTTGCGAATTCTTGAAGACGTGTTGGGTATTGATATAGAATGTGGAATTTTAATCGTCTTAAAATACAGCCCACTTCATCTATCTAATGACTATAAAACATTACAAAAAAAAAAAACAAAAAATTAGTGGGTTAGTTAGGGTGCCCTTGGAACATAGGACACGGACTGCGCGCGCGCATATAATTTGTTTCAAGCTACATTATAACTTCATACGTTATAATAATACATTATATTAGACAAAGTCCTGCCGCCAAGCGATTGGTCGTGTTCCGGCATGATGTCTGGTGAAGCTGTACGGAGGACGGGTCTGAGCAGTTGTGTTGCGTTGTGTGGCGGGTACTATGCGCCAATTGTTGTTGTGTCGGGAGTTTGGTCGTGGAGAGTCTCCAGATCAATCTCTCTCTAGCGCAGCATCGTTTGGTCGTGTTGGTCTTGGTTTTAACATTGCATGATGAATAGGCTTAATAAACTAGTGCGCATTACCATCAACGATTGCATCACTGCTTACCATCAGGCGCCATTACCATACCCAAAATCGGCCCCATTGTAATATTTCAAAAGCCTATTTTTGTTTTATTTATATTTAGTAGTCATTGAATAGATAAAGTAAGCTGGCTTTGTGAGAAGACTAAAATTCCATGGTTTTAAAAAGTGATTGTCTATGAGTCAATGATGTTTTCTGTAATAATGACAGCCTGCGTATGAAATTTACACTGATATTACAAGACACAACCACGAATGTGCGTAAAAATATAATGTGCCGCGGTTTCTAGGAAAGCGGCGTGCAAGGTGCACGCTACTAGCTGGTACCGCGACTGCTGTCGCACGGCTGCAAAAGTGTACCGCGCACTGGCGCGGACACCGATCGGCGGTGCTTCAAAGGTAAGTTCTCTAGTAAAGTCCAGATTTATCTGACGTCACACCAATCAAGGCACTTTGACAGCCTCCGTGGCGTAGCGGTAGCGTTCGAGCAAATATTTGTATGCACGTGTTATATTTATAACGAGTCATAATTCTAATAAAAGTATTGTATTGTGGATTGCTTAAGTTTAGTTGATTCCGAGGGTAGAATAACTTTTATAACATTATAAAAACGGCTCAATGGTACTCTGAGAGTGGCATTTCCTATAAATACGGTGACTCGTAATTATAGGAAATGACGAAAATTACCCTTAGTAGGCAGTCTTCATCGAGCCGTCGGACCGAGCACACTACCAGTTAAGTATTCTTAATATTTGTTATAGGCACATAATTCTTATGTGCCTGGTCTTATGTAATTTGTATTGCTGATATTACTGATGATTCTAAATATGCCCAGTGTGTAATGTTATAAGTAAATATAGACATAATGTTTCTTCCATAATGTCTGCTTTAATATTATTTAATAACCCACACTCTGCTATCCTAACACACGCATATGAATATTTGCACTAGTCTGGTTGTGGCTCGGAAATCATGTTAAGCCCTCAAAAGTTCAACAATGGACTAACTGCAATGCTTCGCTATGCCTTCGGGTTGTGGAGGTCAGACGGTAGTCCCTTCACGGAAAATATAGAAGTTTAGACAAAATCAGCAGTTAGCCTAACTTCGGATGCGACTGGAATGAACGTTGAGATGATGATGACTCGTGGAAAGCTCTGAAGTCACTCCACCAACTCATCCCGGACTGTTAGTTACTGGGAAATTGCTAAGTGATAATGCAGTAACCTTGAGCACTATTCCAGATAACTCACCTCTTCCTGTGGCAGCTGGCTCTTGTACTCGTCCATCTTGGTCTCAGTATCGTGGAGGACGCCCTCAGCCTGGTTGGAAACCTCCACTCGCTCGCGCCTCTGCTTGTCTGTGGCAGCGAACTGTTCGGCGGCTTTCACCATGTTCTCAATCTCGTCTTTGGACAGACCGCCTGATGACTGGATCACAACTGTTTGGGGAGAAAGATGATGTCAATAGTTTACACAGGGGTGCCTAACCAGAGGCACGCGTGCCGTTGCTGGCATGTTACAAAATAATTTTGAGACTGCCAATGGGCCTCTCCATGTTGATTTCGGCCCCTACTAACGCCTGCCAAAGGTCCGGGACTGCAGGGTCCCGAGTAATGTCGAGAAAGATTTAAATAACAATAGTAACTACGCAAGTTAAAAAAGAAAATGTTGGCACGTCATGGCTATGTAAGTATATAAGTTAAGTTAAGTATATAAGTAACTTAAAAAAGTTGGAAACAATAGCACGTAGATACATAAGAGGTTCGCCATTCCTGTCAAAGGCGTCGTACGGAGTGTACCACGTTATTGACACCACTACGATCCGGACGAAGCGTTTTGCCTCGTGGCTTTTATATCGCGTCATCATCATCATCATTTCAGCCGGAAGACGTCTACTGCTGGACATAGGCCTCCCCCAAGGAACTAAACGACAACGGGCCCTGCGCCTCCCGCATCCAGCGGTTTCCCGCGACGTTCACCAGGTCGTCGGTCCACCTTGTCGTGGGTAGGCCTACTCATGCTGCGTTGTCGCTACTCCAGAACCCGTCGGCCCCATCGGGCATCGGTCCTACGGGCAATGTGCCCGGCCCACTGCCACTTTAGTGTTGCAATTCATCGGGCTATGTCAGTTACTCTCGTTCCTCTATAGATTTCTTCATTCGACATTGAAATATCGCATACATCGAAGGACTAGAACATTTTACCTACAGCGGTGTTCCTGTCTTACTACAGTTACGTGTCTCTAACGCTAGAGTGAATAGGCTCTTAATAAAATACTGCGCTTTACCATCAACGATGACCATACGCGTAATCGGGGGGTGACAGAAAAATTCTACGTCAGTTCTTTGCCACCCCAAAATATGTATAATTTAATGATAATAACATTTTAAAGTTATAAGATTACGACATAGGTAATTGATTCTGTAGAAATTTGGTTTTCATCTTAATAAGTAAAATAATATCATGGGAAAAAGTGTGAAGAACACTTGGGAAATAGTTTAAAAAAAAACACTTTTTTGACCCGATTTTTGCAAAAAAGTCCCGAGGTTGGATCCCCGGACCCACTCTACCGTGGGAGGAAAGCCACGTCAACTGAAACAGCGAAATTACGCTCATGACGATGGCATCACTGCTTACCATCAGGCAGGATCACGGTCAAGCTCTAGTAATCCTGAATGGTACTTACTTTGCTGTTCCTTGCCGGTGCCCTTGTCCCGAGCTGACACGTGCACGATGCCGTTGGCGTCAATGTCGAAGGTGACCTCGACCTGAGGAACACCACGTGGTGCGGGAGGGATGCCCACCAGCGAGAACTGTCCGAGGAGCTTGTTGTCGGCAGCCATCTCACGCTCGCCTTGGTGTACTTTGATCTCGACTTGGGTTTGGCCGTCAGCAGCTGTAGAGGATAATTGTTTGGTTATTAATACAGTAAGTCAATAGAAATGGCGCTGATTCCCTAGTTCACTTTAAGTTTAGTGTATTTTTTTCTTTTAAGAAAAGGATAGAAGATAACATATTAGTTTAGTCATGACCCTGGCGCACAGGCAAGTGGAGAAACACGGGTGGGTTAGTTTAATCAGTAAAAGTCTGACACTCCCTTCCGCTCCGCCCAGAGCGGAGGCCTCCCCCAAGGCTTTCCACGATGACCGGTCTTGTGCTGCCCGCATCCATCGGCTTCCCGCGACCTTCACCAGGTCATCGGTCCACCTTGTTGGGGGCCTCCCTATGCTTCGTCTTCTTCTAAACTTAGCAGTACAAAAATTCTTTTGTTGTGTATTAGAAAACACTTACCAGTAGAGAAAACTTGGCTCTTCTTGGTCGGTATAGTGGTGTTCCTAGTGATCAGCTTGGTGAAGACTCCTCCGAGGGTCTCGATACCTAGGGACAGAGGTGTGACGTCGAGTAGCAGGATGTCAGTAACGTCGCCGGCTAGGACTCCGCCCTGGACGGCAGCGCCGACGGCGACGGCCTCATCGGGGTTAACAGCGCGCGAGGGAGTGCGGCCGAAAATTTCTTGGACTGTTGTTTGGACCTGTGGGGTAGAAAATTGGTGTTTTATTAAAAGAAGTCAAAAAAAAAAAAGGAAGGTTGTGAAGGTTCTCAATTAGACTTATCTATTGTTTGTTTCCTCAGACCATTCATATGGTTGAACTGAATGTCTTAAATTAGAATTTAGTATGTATGTGTGCGACAAATGGATCTTTTATTTTCACAACTAAAAAGTGAAAAATAAAAAGACGGCCTTCCAAAAACAAAAATCCTATTTCAAAATCAGTAACTTTTTAAATGAAGTTTATTTTGCAAGTTTAAAAAGGCAGCGGTTGCAGCACATAAAAAAAGATTTTCTGTCCAGCAGTGGCTGCCGCACCGGTGTGGTTGTGGGAACCCGCACTGAATAAAAATTACTACGCTTTTCATTTTGACAACTCGAAAACACCCATTGCGTTATTTCCTTGTCAGAAATCACCGCTACAACCATTCTGTGTGGATAACATATTGTTACTATAGTGCGTAAGTGCGTTTCATGTAATAGTTCCTTTGCCGTCATGTTGGCCCTAATGCAACTTAGTGTGTGAGAGAGAGAGAGACGCAAAATGCGTCTACCTTGTTTACGATAGTGACAAAAAATGAATGCCAACATGATGGCAAAGGAACTATTAGATGAAACGCACTATACAGCTTACACATTATTATATCTTGGTTTGTGCAACAGTCAATAGTAGTAAGAATAGTCTATTTTAGATTGATATGTATAAATAAATGTATGTGAGCTTATAACCCGACCCTGTACAGACACGGCCGGGGAATATAACCCCAGTTTACTCTGGCACCCGTCTGATAGACCGCCTAGACAGCCATGAGGGACTGACATCGGCTTGTGCTGTTAAGGTGCTTAATTGCATACTTCATCGGATTACTGATTAACTAAAGATAAACGAACAGTGGGAACTTTATGGGTTGATTATGTTACATATACTGCTTTAGGTTGAAAAAAAAATTCACTGGGCACTCCACAATAGCGGCGGTAAGCCTCTCTTTGAGGAGTGGCTAGAGAGGCGCCACGGCGCCCTCACCTTCCGCCTGACGCAGGTCCTCACCGGACACGGCTGTTTCAGGAAGTTCCTGTCCCATATAAGGCGGGAGGAAACGCTAGGGTGTCACCATTGTGTGGATCGCCCTGAGGACACGGTGGAGGTCTGCCCGGCTTGGGTAGAGCACCGCCGTGTCCTCGTGGCAGCTATATCTCGCGTCCGACCCTGGTCTAGTTGGTATCAGTTAGAATCGTTCGGACCACCCATTGGCCCGTTCGGTCCAAACGATCCCAACTAATCGCAATCATTTGACAAAAATGTGTTCGCCGATTAGGGGGAAGGCCTTGGTCCGGAGTGAGAGTGCATGGCAGGCCGTCACCTCCTGCGAAGCAGTGATGCTGGGAAGGGAGGAAGCGGAGCGCGTGAGGCAGCGGGAATGCCAGCGTCCTCACGCCTAAGCCGCCGCAGGAGACGTCCTGGTCGGGAGACAACATCGAACTCCCGAAACCATAGGTGCGGGCGAGCTGCCCGCAGCTCGCCGCCCGGTTGCGGACCAGGCCCGGGTCGACGGCGCGTTGTGTTTCTCGCGCGCCTCAAAGAGATGTTAGCACTAAGTAACAGGTCCACAAGGACCAATGCCTCCTGGGTCAGGGTTGCGAGTTGGTTAAAAAAATAAACCGTGGCTCTTGCGCACAGGCAGGTGAAGGAACAAAGGTGGGTTTTAGTCAGTAAAAGTCTGACACGCCCTTCCGCTCCGCCCAGAGCGGGAAACGTCGTTTGTAAACAAAGTTAAAATGTCATGCTGTGCTCACCTTGGGCATGCGGGTCATGCCACCCACAAGTAGAACTTCGCCGATATCAGATCGCTGTACCTCGGCGTCCTGCAGGGCGCGCTGGCACGGAGCTACAGTACGCTTGATAAGGTCAGCGACTAACGACTCCAGTTTTGAGCGGGTCATCTGTTGAGGAGGGATTTTCGTAAGTAAATTATTCCAGAGCACAAAAAATTACATTAAAATTTGTTATAGGCTAGCTTTCGCCCTCAGCTCTGACCGCGTGGTGGTCTATGAGAAATTTTTCCAATGAATACAACAATTTTACTACCCAAACAAGAAGTACAGAATATAATATTAGTTTAGTCAAATTATTCGGTCAACCATAATCATCTCAGCGTTAATGCCAGTTGCAAGCCGTCCGAAGTCCGAAGCTTTTCAGCTTGGGAGTCTGTGATCCGCATTGCTGATATTGACTAAACTTGCGATATTTTCCGTGAAGCGTCTGCCGCCTGTCCTCCACAACCCGAAGGCGATATCGAAGCATTGCAGTTAGAGCAATTGTTGGACTGTTTGAGGGCTCCAACAATCCGTAACGACTACTATTACTTGTTCGTATGGCAACCGGGACCTACGGCTTAACGTGCTTTTCGAGGCACGACCAGACCAGTGCAAATATTCATATTCGTGCATACAAATATTTGCGTCTTTCTGTGCAAATAAAAACTATTTTATTGTATGCTTACCTTGAGGTTCATGTGTTTAGGACCGGAAGCATCCATGGTCAGGTACGGAAGGTTGATATCAGTCTGCAGGGAGCCAGATAGCTCAATCTTGGCCTTCTCAGCTGCCTCCTTCAGACGCTGCATGGCCATCGCGTCCTTACGGATGTCTATGCCTTGCTGTAAATGGGAAATCATGTTTAGATACAGGAAGTGTTGATCGGCTACCGGCAGAAGTTACCACCCACCAGACAAGTCTTGCCGTCAAGCGATTTGTCAGGTGTAGCCGTACGGAGGACGGGTCGGACCAGTGAGTGTTGCCAGTGATGGCATAGGAACTGAAACGTGGTCGTTTCCAATGGGCCTCATACGAAGGCTCAAAGTCACACAAAGGGCGATGGAAAGAGCTATGCTCGGAGTTTCTCTGCGCAACTTGATGTAATCAAATAATTTGTAACAATTTTAAGATTTTAAAGTATGCATGGACTCTTTGAATGTACAGGCGTCACCAAAGTCAGAAGCAAAACCATAGGGGCACCAAGATCTTACACAGATGTTCTTAACAGGCCAGGAGACTTAATGGGCTTCTGGAGGGAGGTGGGTTGGTTGGAATAACCTTCAACGGCCGCCATGGCCCTCTGGAGGGACTGAGTGCGGAAACTAAGCCCGTAACATAGAAGTGTGCATGGAGTTTCTTGCCTGGTGCCGTAGCCAATGTAACATCGCTTCATAACGAAACGAAATCGAATACCAAACCAACCAATAATGAAAACGATTGACCATTTGACGCGATAAATGACGTGGTCAATCGTTCTCGTCATTGGTTGGTTTGGTATTCGATTTCGCTTCGCTACGCAGCGATGTTAAATTGGCTACAAGCCATGTTCTTCTCTATAGAAACCTTTGTAATTGGCCTCCAGCTTCATCTTACTGACTGACTGACCCACCCTTTAAGAATTCAAAAGTACCTGTAATTGGTTTCATCATCAACTTTTTTATCGTCCCACTGCTGGGCACAGATCCCCTCTCATACAGAGGAGGATTGAGCGTAATAACCACGCTTACTCAATGTGGGTCGGCGATTTCAGATTTAAAGTCCAGGTTTCCTCAAGATGTTTTCCTTCACCTTATAATCAACCTTTGGTGTCCAAGATATACTTAGAAAGTACATAATATTTATTATTATTTCTTTCGTTTCTGGCTTCGCACGGTTTGTGGATTTAGGCAATGTCACGTAATGAATTTTCATTCATGTCGAAAAAGACGACCAGGTGAACCGTCTACGAGGGAGGTTTGAGGCAAAGTCATGATGAGGTCACTATGCTGCGATATCTCAATGTTCTTTATGAATTATTTACTGCATGTACTTTTACTACATAAAAGTTATTTATGCGTTAGATAGCCCATTAATCCAGGAAGGCTTTAGGCTATATAACATCACGCTGCGACCAATAGGAGCGGAGCATAACTAACTCCACGCGAACGAAGTAGCTGGTGGCCGCTAATATAACTTAGAAAAGTTATATTGGTACTTGCCTGACCTTCAAAGCCGCACACTCATACTTGAGAGGCTGGTGTCTTAACCATTAGGCACCACGACTTAGAATTGGTTTACTTAAACTAAATGCTTTGATTTAGTTGTACTTACATCACGTTTGAACTCATCCACCAAGAAGTTCACAATGACGTTATCGAAGTCTTCACCACCGAGCAAGGTGTCTCCGTTGGTGCTCTTCACCTCAAACACACCTTTCTGAATCTCAAGCACAGAGATATCGAAGGTACCGCCTCCCAGGTCGTATACGGCGATGCTGGAGAGAAAATGTAGGGTAAAAATTAGTTCAATGTTGTTTGAAAGGTCAATATGGGTTATCTGAAATGACTTTCGCTAGATGGCGGTAGTGAGACGACAGGTCACGTGTCAATGGTATAAAATATGTAAAGAAAATTCCATCCGACCCATAAGGATAATAAAACTTAGGTAAACACATGACCAAATAAAATATGAACTTTTACATAATCATCATAGTGACAATACTAATGAATTATGAAATATTTTTTTTCTGCAAATTAATTCCAACTTCCCCAAAATTTGTTAGTTTTATAAAAAGTGACAACACAATTTTTGACGGTATTATTATGAGCGAATAGCGATTCGACCGCGTGCCCTGGCCCCTTCGCCCGCGCATGTTTTGTCTACCGCACATGTATTAATTTACCTCCTTTTGCGAAATAATATTTATTTTAGGGGTATTTTTTTTTCAAGTTTAGCCTGGCTTTGTAGGCATTATTACAATCAGTTATCGATACCTAACAATACCTTCACGGATCGGACGGGGTTTTCTTTACATATTGTATAAGCAGTTAATTATCTATAGTCGGGAATGAATGTTGAACGTCATCAAATATTTTATGTTCATTTTGCTAGTACTAGTTTATACAATATTTATATCATCGTTATTTCTTTCAATATACGAAACCTGAATACAGTTTGTTCAGAATAAGCAACTGAATCGAATCCAACAATTTTTACACTATGTTATATTTTTCTCCCAAATACATTTAGAAAATGTTGCAGTGTGGTTACCGAGCGCACACCACAATTGTCGGTAGATTATAGTACTACACGCACAGTGATGTAGGCGTGGGCGGACGAGCGGTACTATGACCATATTTTTGTTGGGACAACCAGGTGCGATACTAACTCATAACTTTGTGATTTTTCATAATATCTTATTGGAATTTTGTACATAGAATGTTCACTTAACATACTGGAACACGTGTTTCGGGTTTAGCATGTACAAAAATGACGTATATAAATTTTTATTTTTAATTGTGTTCAACTCGTACAGGAAGATCATAAAACAAAACTAAGGTCCGTATTCCAGAAGGAAACTCAAGCATTGATCTCTGCTTAAGCATTACTTAAAACTAGTTTCAACCAATGAAATGGCTTAAAACGAGACTTAAGTAGAGATTGAGTTTTGAATGACGTTCTGTAATACGTACCTTAATTTTATAAGAATACTAGCTTTCCGGCTTCGCCCGCGTGGGGGGGTTCGGTTATATCATGCTTTTTAGATTTCCCTCGGGAATATCAAATTTTTCCGGGATAAAAGGTAGCCTATGTTCTTTCTCAGGGTCGAAAAATTGTCTGTGCCAAATTTCATCAACATCGGTTGAGAGGTATAAGCAGGAAAGCGTAACAGACAGACAGAGTTACTTTCGCCTTTAAAATATTAGTATGGATTATTTTTTCTTTAATTAACCAGTCTTCCTAAAGGGAAGACGGGAAGACGAAGACTGGTATTGCCCGGATCGGATTCCAAGTTTGAATAGACAGTCGCTCCTAGCTGGGATTCATCTGTATCCAATTAAGAGTTAGACCTTAACATAGGTGGGAACAGACCAGGCAGTTATGTATGATATGAAGCACACTGATTTATAAATAGAAAGGAAAATATAATGTGCCGCGGTTTCTAGGAAAGCGACGTGCAAGGGGCACGCTACTAGCTAGTACCGCGACTGCTGTCGCACCGCTGCAAAAGTGTACCGCGCAATTGGTGCGGACACCGATCGGCGGTGCTTATAACTAGGGTTGTAACGGAGACTTGTTAGCGGAGGCGGAGGCGGATGCGGAGGCGACGAGTCTCACCTCCGCGGATGCGGAGGTTAACGGAGGCGGAGGCGGAGATGAAAGTAGATATAGAAAAAATTGAAATTTATGGTTAATCAAAACAATTTTTTTTATTTAAATATGTACATTAATAGTAGTATACTTGGTAAAAAAATATTACCTTCTTATAATGAAAATTAAGGAGAAACAAATTGTGTTTGCCGCATTCCCGCCTCGCACTAGTTGATTCTTGACCATTTCGCGCACAAACGCGGCCGGACGGTTGTCGAGCGTCGCAGCTTGCGCGTTATTTATTTTATAAATACGTAAATAAACCTCCGTTATAACTCCGCAAAAATTGTGCGGAGGCGGAAGCGAAGAAACGATTTCTTGCGGAACTTCCGCAGTAACGGAAGCGGAGGCGAAGCTCCGTTACAACCCTACTTATAACTTACTAATCTCCTGTGTCTAAGGTGAACTCTACATTTAAAATTTTAGATTCGACAAAGTTATCAATCAAGTGTTCAGAATGTTTTAATTAAGCAAAAATAATGCTTCACAAAACGGAGTAAAGTGTATATTGTGTTAAGAGTTTTTAAATAAGGTACAAACGACAGCACATCAAGCAACTACAATCTGTCAGATTTCTTTTTAGATTTTCAATTTTATCTCTGAAGCATTAAGACTCAAGGTTGATTGGGAATATTTGACAGTTTTGGGTGGCTTGACCTGCTGTTGTCTGTACATATTCCAGATTACACAAAAGATTTTATGCTTAATAAAATAGATCCATACTAATATTATAAATGCGAAAGTAACTCTGTCTGTCTGTTACGCTTTCCCGCTTAAACCGCTCAACCGATTTTAAAGAAATTTGGCACAGACAATCTTTAGACCCTGAGAAAGAACATAGGCCTACCTTTTATCTCGGAAAAATATGATATTCCCGTCCCGAGGGAAATCTAAAAAGCGCGATATAACCGAACTCCACGCGGGCGAAGCCGCGGGCGGAAAGCTAGTATATAATAAGTATGTAAAGAAAACCCCGTCCGACCCATAAAGATAATAAAGGTTGGGTAAACACATGACCAAATAAAATATGAAATTTTACAGAATCTGCTATCATCCGTACACGGTTAAATTTAAGAGCCGAGGCAATCCGAGCATGAAGTAAGTTCAATAGTATTATTATTTTGGAATACGCTATTCTGCCCCTTGATTACGTAACGCGCATTACTATCAATTGCAATCATTTTGAAGCATATTTGGGTGGCTTGACCTGCTGTTGTCTGTACATATTCCAGATTACACAAAACATTTTATGCTTAATAAAATAGATATATAATAAGTATGTAAAGAAAACCCCGTCTGACCCATAAAGATAATAAATATTGGGTAAACACATGACTAAATAAAATATGAAATTTTACAGAATCTGCTATCGTCCGTACATGGTTAAATTTAAAAGCCGAGGCAATCCGAGCATGAAGTTCAATAGTATCTTTATTTTGGAATACGCTATTCTGCCCCTTGATTACGTAACGCGCATTACTATCAATTGCAATCATTTTGAAGCATATTGCTAATATTGCTCGATTGAATGTTTTTGAAGTGTCAAAATAAAACCCATTGCTACTGACAGTATGTTACTCAATTACCGTGCTGAATTATTTTGAAGGATGATGCTAATCCATTGCTCCATATGTTGAGAAAATTAGTCTGTTCAGCTCATCGATCACTAATACACTAGATAACACAGTCTCGAACAGCCTCCGTGGCGTAGTGGTAGCGGACGCAGCCGCTGCGCAAGGTGGCGCGGGTTCGATCCCCGCACAGTGCAAGTATTTGTATGCATGAATATGAATATTTGCACTGGTCTGGTCGTGCCTCGGAAAGCACGTTAAGCTGTTGGTCCCGGTTGCCATACGAACATCTAGTGGCAGTCGTTACGGGTTGTTGGAGCCCTCAAAAGTCCAACAATTGGTCTAACTGCAATGCTTCGATGTCGCCTTCGGGTTGTGGTGGTCAGACGGCAGTCGCTTCACGGAAAATGTCGAAGTTTAGCCATATTAGCAGTTGGACTGGTAAAGCGGACCCTAGACTCCAAAGCTGAAAAAGGCTTCAGATGCAACTGGGATTAACGCTAGGATGATGA
The DNA here is from genome assembly GCA_017933935.1 of Sesamia nonagrioides. Taxonomy (NCBI): domain Eukaryota; kingdom Metazoa; phylum Arthropoda; class Insecta; order Lepidoptera; family Noctuidae; genus Sesamia; species Sesamia nonagrioides. The sequence goes on along the minus strand of JADWQK010001689.1, from coordinate 733,844 downwards.
TGACACAGTCTCGAACAAAACTCTTATAAAAATGGCGACAAGTATTAAGCAGTCTAAAGTAGCCAAAATAAATATACATTAATTTAAAATCAGCCTTAAGTGCAATGTATAAAGTTCTTATCACAAAGCAGTACAAAAAGCCATTATTTTTTACGACCGAGTCTGACATCAAACCAAATTCAACCTTACACGCATGCATCAAAGACAAAATTATAAAGTACTAAATGAAAGAAGCACCCAAGTGCTGCGTTGTGCTTGTTCTGTTCAACCATTTTTTACGCTGATTATGAATCTAGTGTATAAGTGATCGATGGTTCAGCTACATATAAACGTAATGAAGTGTTGAAGTGTCAAAATTAAAGCCTACAGTTAGAGCGGTACGCGACTACCCAGCAAGAGTGTGAGTGAAGTTATTATGTTACTTACATTTTGTCATCAGTCTTATCCATGCCGTAGGCGAGGGCAGCCGCGGTTGGTTCGTTGATCACTCTCAACACGTTCAAACCAGAGATCTGACCTGTTAACAACAAAATTATGTTATTTTTTTTTTATTGTAAACTATTGCTTGACTGCAATCCCGCCTGATGGTAAGCAGTGATGCAATCGTTGATGGTAAAGCGCGCTAGTTTATTAAAAGCCTATTCACTCCGAAAAACTGAGTGAATAGGAAGGAAGACGGCAGTTGAGCGAGGTGATGGAATGTTAAACACAGAGGGAGATTGCTATGGAGCCCCTTCACGACCAAACTCCCAACACAACAACATTTGGCGCATCGTACCCGGCACACATCACAACATAACTGCTCAGACCCGTCTTCCGTACGGCTTCACCAGACATCATGCCAGATCACGACGAATCGTTTGGCGGCAAGACTGTCTGGTGCCTAGAGTGTCTCAGCCTATAGAGGTCCACTGCTGGACAAAAGCCTCCCCCAAGGCTTTCAAAATTCCATTGCGGGGCATTGTCATAATCCCTACGCTTGGTAGGCAGTGTTGGGGATCGCAGTAATTTGTTATTCCACAGGAGAAGCGCTGCTGCCCGCTTCTTCGCTTAAACTAGCGCGCTTTACCATCAACGATTGCATCACTGCTTACCATCAGGCGGAACTGCGGTCTAGCAGTCGGTTCGCTGACGATAGTTGAACGTGACAACGTCATAAGAAAATACTGATGGAATGGTTGCATTTTTCAAACCAATTATCGTTGGTATAAATAATTGACACCACATTCGCTTTTCACTGCACTTCATACTTGACGAAAACATGTAAATGTAATTATGTAGCAGCTGTCCACGCGGACGCATCGCTCACTCCAGTATGAGAGACAGATATCGAACGCTCCCGAACGCGCAGGCCGACTGTGCCTCTTTGTCGCTCGTTCCGTGCTCTCGCTTGCACCTCCAAGCCTTAAATGGAACGCCTCAGAGCGAGGTAACGCCGCATGAGTCATGTTTTTTCGTGCATGCAGCCGGTTCCATCGAATTATAAGACGTTGCCAGGAAAAAAATAAAGATGTTATCACATACCTGCATCCTTTGTAGCCTGTCTCTGCGAGTCGTTGAAGTAAGCCGGCACGGTGATGACAGCGTTCTTGACGGAAGTGTTCAGGTAGGCTTCAGCAGTCTCCTTCATCTTCACCAGAACAAACGCTCCAATTTGAGATGGAGAGTACACTTTACCGTCGCTGCCTGTAAGAGAAAAATAATTCAATTTAGTTTCATCAACATCAACCTTCTTATCGTCCCACTGCTGGGCTCAGGTCTCCTCTCATACAGAGAAGGATTGAGCGTAATCATCGCTTTTGCTCAATGCGGGTTGGCGATTTAAATTTAGTTTATTTAATGACAAATCGTGTCGATTGTGGCTTAATGCGAACCCACTAGCACCGTATAACGGACTAATTAGATTTTTTTAGTCAACTACCGTATAGTTGTCAAGATAAATCTACTAATCAACTAATCTAAACACGTATTTTTTCTTTTTTCATATAAACAAAACTCTATCAAACTCGTGTGACGTCACTCCTTGCTACACTTTTTAGCTATGAGTGACGTCACCAGTCCCCACTCCTGATCTTTGATGCCTTTTATATTTGCCAATTTTTATTGATTTGATAAAACAAAATATACGTATCCAATATTTTTCTATAATCTGAATGACGGGCTGAATAGAATATTTTTTTCACCTCGGAAGCACCCCTATTGTGTAACGTACTGTTACTATAATTTTGAAACATTGCTAATTCATTGCTCCATATGTCTGTTCATCAATGAAACCTATTGATACTGATAGCGCATGACATAATTAACCCGCAGGGTTTGTATTTTCAAAATAGAAGGAAAATAATAATGTGCCGCGGTTTCTAGGAAAGCGGCGTGCAAGGGGCACGCTACTAGCTGGTACCGCGACTGCTGTCGCACGGCTGCAAAAGTGTACCGCGCACTGGCGCGGACACCGATCGGCGGTGCTTATTAAAAAGTCAAACTCGACAGAAAGAACATCTTCCACCAAAGCTGCCATCTTTCCAAGAGGTGAGGCGAAACAATGTGCACCTGTATCTACAACGTTTGTATGAAAAACGCATCATCCTCACGTTACACAGATACTACATACATCTCGCAAGCGGAATTTACCGTGCAACTAGCATAGTTATACAATACAACTTCCCGACGGCAAGCATCGGGCAAGCGTCTTCCAGGCAACACCAGTCTGCCCCCTTATCGGCGAACACAGTTTTGTGAAATGATTTTCACAGTTGAGTGAATGATGAGCTGAATCCGGTTAGATTGGAAGCTGACCCCAACATAGTTGCAGATGATTTATTTATTATAAACTAGCGCTTGACCGCAATCCCGCCTGATGGTAAGCAGTGACGCAATCGTTTATGGTAAAGCGCACTAGTTTATTAAGAGCCTATTCACTCTAGGCCTTGAAGACACTCAAATTGTAGTCCGACGGAAACACCGCCGCTGGCATATTGTTCCAGTCCCGCGATGTACGCGGTATAAAGGCGGAGGCGAGTCGTCCGGATCGTAGTGGTGTTAACAACGTAAGGGTGGAAACTAGCCGTACGACGGGTCGTCCGATGGTGGAACGGAGACGGGGGAATTAAATCATGCATTGCCTATTGGTCCGTTCGGCTCAAACGATCCCAACTAGTCGCAATCATTTGACAAAAATATGTTCGCCGATTAGGGGGCTGGTCTGAAAATCATTCCTTTTCTATGGAGGATGTGTGACCTTTACATTTCGCTCCTAATACCTCTAAAAGGATATGGTAGCCATAGAAATTTTAACAAACAAAATATAGTTAGCATTATACAAGATTGCATACAGTCTGTACAAGTGTTGTAGTTGGAAAGGATTGGTCCTTTCCCAGGATACAACCCTTATGTTTATTTTCTCGGTGGTAGCCCATAATATCGGCTGCCGGCAGAAGTTACCACCCACCAGACAAAGTCTTGCTCTGATCATGTCTGGTGAAGCCGTACGGAGGACGAGCCTGAGCAGTTTTGTTGCGATGTGAGCCGGGTACCATGCGTCAAATTTTATTGTGTCGGGAGTTTGGTCGTGGAGGGTCTCCAGATCTGTTTCCCTCAGACGCAGCATCGTTGGTCTTGTTGTTGGGTTTATTAACATTGCATCACCTCGCTCAACTGCAGTCTTCCTTCCTATTCACTATTTTTAAGTGAATAAACCAGCGCGCTTTACCATCACCGATTGCATCACTGCTTGCCATCGAGCAGGATTGCGATCAAGCTAGTTTATAATTACAAAAAAAAAAATTAAAGTAATTGATAACTCACCCTGCACCCAAGCATCGCCATTGGAAGCCCGAACGACCTTATAAGAAAGATTCTTCATATCCTTCTGAACTTCGGGGTCGTCAAACCGTCTGCCAATAAGACGCTTGGTGGCGTAAAACGTGTTTCCGCTGTTGGTGACCGCTTGGCGCTTGGCTGGCATGCCTACCAGGCGCTCGCCCTCCTTGCTGAAGGCTACGTGGGAGGGGGTGGTGCGGGAACCTTCGCTGTTCTCCACGACCTGGATGACAAAAAGGATGGCTTAGGCGAAATTGCTGACATAGAAAGTGGTACGACAATAAATTAAACATCGTGTACCTCAATACATTCTCAGTCTACCCATAAAAAATCATATAAATATATCCATTAATTTAACCACAGGAAATATTTTTTTATTTTTCACATTTCTTACATGATGTACATGTTGATAAGGAAGCGCTTATAAGTTAATGACCGCCGCATCCAGCGGACTAAACTTTAATAATAATGGTGCCAAAAATACCGAGTCGATACAGGACCGCGCTGTAGCCGCTCGGAGGTCAGTGAACTAATATTTTAAAGGATCTTCTATTTCGTTTCCAATTTTATGCGATATGGTTTGTTTGAAACTTTTTTATTTATTTTTTTTTTATTTTTCTTGCTAGTTTTTTTTTCTATCGTTTAGGATTATTCCTATGAACCAGCATTGTTCGTGTTTTCATTTATTATCGTATTATCAGCACCACTCAGTAGAATCGGGAATGTGTTTACAAATCCTAAATTTTCTGCAATATTTACAGACTATGTTGTAATCAACCTACTGTCTGTCTGTTATAGCCTACTAGTCAGACTAATATTAGGCCGCGTTTCCACTGACGCGGAGAGGAGCTTAGCGGTGCACGAATTGACCAACCTCACCTCTCGAACTCCAGAGGAAGGATACTGTTTGCATCGAAATGAAATGAAATTATGCAATTAATTAATAGACGACCTCCGTGGCGCAGCGGTCAACACGCCTGCCTGCGATGTGGAGGCCCCGGGTTCGATCCCCGGCCAGGTCATGATGGAAAACGATCTTTTCCTGATTGACTTGGGTCTTGGATGTTTATCTATACAACGTGTAACAAAAAGGGTATATACATACCAAGTGGACGGCCTCTTGATAAGATAAGAAACGATACGGGAAGGGTTCTCTAACCTTATGTTTACATGGTAGGAAGTTATGAATTATTCCAATACATATGATACCAGAAACCACAGTTTCAAACTGAAATCAATACAACACTAGCAAAAAGCCAGCTGATCGGGGTCATTGAACAGTTCATCAATAAAAACAAACCTCTTACTTACTTGCTTACCCTGGTATTTCTTCAAACAGTGGATAAAGGGTTCCCGATGTTTATTTTTCTTAACATTTTTTTTTCGGAAAAATAATTTTACGTACAAATAAGTTTTTTCTACAAAAGCTAACTTTATGTTTGTGAACAACAAACCAAGTCATAAAATAGGGCGAGTGCGTGCGCTGGAAATCGAAAAACGTCTAGCGGCTTTAGTCACCTACGTAAAACAATAAAAAAACGCAATTTATTTTATAAATGAGTAAACTTATCTAACAAATCGATAGAACCGAGTTGGTAACTCTCTCTCATCTAAAGCGCATTTCCCGGTTGTATCCGCGGCTTTCGCTTTGGAGCCCGGGATCCGCCTCCAGTCCAACCGGGTTCGGCTGAATACCAGTATTTTACATGGAGCGAGTGCCATCTAACCTCCACAATCCAGTTACTGGGTAATACGATATCCCTTGGTAAGACTGGTTGTCTCACAGATCTACGAATGACAGCCGGGACTAACGGCTTAACTAACGTGTTTTCCGAAGCACGGAGGATACACACACAAACACCCAAAGCTGGAACAACTACTTGTAGGTCATACAAATATTTGTTCCGCGCGGGAATCGAACCCGCGACACGCTGTGCAACAGTCAATCGCTTAACCACTACGTCAATCGTGCAGTCAACTACCTGCAATTCACTCAGTAGCTACTCAATCCTACTTCCTACTAATAAAATGCGAAAGTTTGTAAAAATGTTTGGATGAATGGATGGATGTATCCATACATACATTCTTACAAATTTTCGCATTTAAATACTAGCTGCTCCCTGCGGATTCACCCGCGTAAGTTTCGATCCCCTGGGAATATCGAGATAAAAAGTGTCCTTTATGTTAATCCTGGTTATAAACCATATCTTTGCCAAATTGTATCCAAATCAGTTCAGTAGTTTTTGAGAATCGAGTTGGTAACTACAACACACTAAATAATACCCAATCTATTAACTACATTCCTATAAATTTCCTTACGTAACTAATTCTTTTCATGTCGGTTGCCATTTGCCATACATAGGTAGGTACTTAGTTTATGAAAAATTAATTACTTAGATGAACGTGCGAAAGAGACTACGAAAAAGGATTTCATATCTGTTCAAATGAACCCAAAATATCATTTCTAAACAACTCATGTGTGTCCTAGTACAAAAAACACCCCATGAGTTCCGTAGATAAATTAAATTTTAGTTAGTCTTTGCGTATTCACTTCTGCGATATAAAAGATTTTGCCTTTTGCAAAAATAATAGCTTAAAACTCAGCAGTAGATAGATAGAGTACAGTACAGTCTTAATTTACCTTTTCAAAATAAATAAAAAATACGCAAATGTACTAGGAGTGCAACAGATACGAGGATTGTTATCGCTAAATTAAACAGCGGTTCCGCAATCACAGAACCCTAATTGAATGTCCTAGCTCAAACATATGAAATTGAATACGATAAAATATTATCTCTCAGTCGCGTACGCCGACGGCGTGCATTTTGTGAGAGAGATGACAATATTTCCGTTATTTTTATCCGTTATTCCACACATATATTATTGTTGTGTGAGTGACTTTAGAACGCGCCGAAAGCAATCATGTTGAACATGATAAAATATTGTGTCTCGGTCGCACGCGCCATCTGCGTGAATATTTTAAGAGAGATGACAATGTTTTGTTCCATTTGTCTACTATCTTTGGCGAAATATTTTAAAACGCCGAAACAGAAATTAAGTACCTAAATAAATAAAGTTCAATTTTTCATAATTCCTATTAGTTCAGTACAGATCTAAGATTCGAACTTTACGGTCGCATGCGCGTTTCGCGATTTTTGTGTTGTGAACTTGTGACGTGTGTACAATCATGGCCCTTAGCAATACTGAATATTTTGAGATGATCTTGTGTGTCGGACAAGAGGATGGTAATCTGCGTGCTGCTCGCGAACTTTATCGTCAGCGATTTATCGATGGTAGGGCAGAAGGTGAGCGTCGACAGCTCCCTTCGGTGGCGTGTTTCCATAGAATGGTACATCGTCTGCACCAAACTGGTTCTTTTCACGCTCCTGGATTAGGGGTCGCCCGAACACTACCGATCCAGATTTAGAGGAAGCCGTACTCGAACATTTCGAAAATAACCCACGTACTAGTACTCGGCGAGCTGCATTAGCGCTGGGTGCATCTAACCATATGCAAGTATGGCGAGTGTTGAACAATGACGGTCAGCACCCATACCACTTCCGTCGCACCCAGGAACTGACACCTGCAGATTTTTTGCCTCGCGTGACCTTCTGCGAGTGGTACTGCGGTCAGGTAGCAGCTTCGCCAGATTTTGGCTCAAGAGTACTGTGGACAGATGAAGCGTCATTCACAAGAGCTGGGATAAGCAAGACACCAGACATGCTACGGAATGTCCAGGTGTCGATACACAAACGAGCGACCTTGTGTGTACAGTACCAAGGGCGTCACATCGAACCACATCTCTAAAAAATGTAAGTTAATTAAATTATTATTTTTAATTTTCATATTTATTTTGCTGATTGTTCGGACTATGTTTAGCTATTTTTGAGGCAAAATTTAAGTAGGCAGGTAGGTACAAATTACCGGGCGGGCCATTGTCAGCATCTCATGGACGCGCGCGTCGCAGCCGCGCGTTTCAACAATATGTAGGCAGACAGGTACTAGGCGATCAGAATTACAGAAGAAATGTTTTGTAATATTAGCAAGTGACTTGGAATGTTGTTGACCCTCCGTAGTGTTGTTACACGTTTGTTAATATTTGAATTCAAGAATCATGCGATACCAAGGATACCAAGAATTTGGTATCAATTCTTCGAGTAATTTATTTTGAGCTGAAACTTTGTGTAGAGTTTCTATACCACCTATAATCTTCAGGGGTTCTTGATGTATATACCCTTTTTGTTACACGCTGTATATGTATCTATTATAAATATAGTATCGTTGAGTTAGTATCCCATAACACAAGTCTCGAACTTACTTTGGGGCTAGCTCAATCTGTGTGATTTGTCAAAAAAAAAAAAAAAAATTAGGATCACTAATTGTTGGTGTTTGTAAGGACACATTAAAAATTAAAATGTAGAATAACAATGTGTTTGTACATAACAATCAATTTTCGTGATTTAACAAAAAAAAAAAAAAAAACAGTGATTAAAATATCATAATTGTAGCATAATTACCCATATTGCTTAATCACATTGCTTAGCAGAGCGAGCAGCTCAATCCCAAGATTTATTGTCTTCTAAATAATCTGAGATTTTATAATACCCCTTATTTTTGCAGGTCTTAATACAGCTTTTAAATCTTTTAATGGGCAAGTTTCGAACGTCCATGGGAAGCTTGTTGTAAAAGTGTATACATTGACCCATGAACGAGTTGCCTACTCTGTGGAGACGAGTGTGATGTATAGCAAGATTGTGTTTGTAATCAGTGCTCCGAGTTCATATAATTGTCTATTTATTTATTTTTTTACTATGCGTAAATATGTCAGTTATCACGAGTTTTATGCAGGTAATAATTTTTTATTCACTTAAATTTCCATTTTATTTTAATTTTCTATGCTGGTACTATGCTGGCACGGCTAGCAATGGTAAATAATTCATAGCATATGGTAAATAATTCTATGTTCTATGTTATGTTAAGAGTTACTTAGCATACATAGTATTGTATAAAATCGTCTGTTTTTTAATGAACAGACAGTTGTGCTGCTCGGGAGTTTGTTCCGCGGGTGTTTTTGGGGGACTGTCTTATGGTGTTGATTCTCGGCCTAATTTGAATAAAAGACTTGATTTTCATATTTGCTTGTGATCATCTGAATATTGCCGAGCCCTATAATCTAGACAGCGTAAAATTTCTTTAGAAGCCTTCAATACTGGTTCGACAATATTGTTTTGTTAATCATCAGCCCGAAGACCTAACTCCGTGCCACTCTCAGGGAATACCTACGTGCCTCTATCATTTAAATTAGGGTTGTAACGGAGCTTCGCCTCCGCTTCCGTTACTGTGGAAGTTCCGCAAGAAATCGTATCTTCGCTTCCGCCTCCGCCTCCGCACAATTTTTGCGGAGTTATAACGGAGGTTTATTTATGTATTTATAAAATAAGTAACGCGCAAGCGGCGATGCTCGACAACCGTCGACCGTCCGGCCGCGTTTGAGCGCGAAATGGTCAAGAATCAACTAGTGCGAGGCGGGAATGCGGCCAACACAATTGGTTTCTCCTTAATTTTCATTACAAGGAAATATTGTTTTTTTACCAAGTATACTACTATTAATGTACGTATTTAAAATAAAAATTTTGTTTTAATTAACCATAAATTTCAATTTTTTCTATATGTACTTTCACCTCTACCTCCGCCTCCGTTAACCTCCGCATCCGCGGAGGTGAGACTCGTCGCCTCCGCATCCGCCTCCGCCTCCGCTAACAAGCCTCCCTTACAACACTAATTTGAATTTTCCGAATCTTAATCAATAAAAGAAACACGATAATTCAAAATCGCGAAAAATAACCCATTTTTACCGTGATGTTCAGACGACTATTAGACAAACGTGATAAGTTTTTGACAAAAAGAAAATAATAGAGGCATAGGTATACTTTTCCTCTAACTTTTGATATGAAAATAATTGAGATCTGTTGTGTTTTGAAAAAGAAAACAGCGGAATACGAAACTTCTTTTGGTCAACGTTTTTGTAGGTAAAATCAGCCTGAGCTGCAACTGTCCTTTTCGCACTTTCCGGGAGAGGTCGGAAGCAGCGCGACGACAATAGTTTCTTCAAATACCTATTTTCCAAATTCCTCAGCACTAGAATCCCCTCTTAATGCTTTAGAGATAAAGTTGAAAATCTAATAAAGAAATCTGACAGATTGTAGTAGCTTGAAGTGCTGTCGTCTGTACATGACCCGCGCATATTATTGTACTATCTCTGGCTTAATCCGTGTCAACTATAAATAGAATGAATGAAGTAAGAAAAGTATTGAAGAAAACATTTGTCATGTAAATGAATAGGCGAGAAATCTCGACCTTAGAACCATTAGGTACGTACGTACAGATCCGTCAAAAATGTGTCTTTGATAACGATAATACTGAGTTTCTTCTCTTTATTTCAACTAATCGTAATATTTTTATCTTTTTCTGTTAACGAAACACACGCAGGCGGCATACGTCAGCAACATTTTGCCGGCGACCTAGGTTGGCCGGCTTCTGTCATTGTAAATCGTAAAACTTTGCCGGCGGCATGTCGGCGGCTCGACAGCAGAAACTTATTTGGCAGTTAAAAATACTAGCACGTCATACAGCTGACATGTCGGCGGGCAACACGCGCGGGCGGAGGTTACCGACATGCTTCTTTCAACATAAGTCGCCGGGTTGTGTCGGAGGGCTGTGCCGCCGGGCCTTTGTGTGTAGAGCGCTTTACCGAGCGCACAACTCAGCTGGCGTTAAATCATACCTAGTACTAGGCGCGCGAGACAGCGGCACGCGCGCCGCGCCGCTGTAGGCGCGGTCGGGCGAACGGTGGGTTGACCATATTTTTGTTGGGACAACCAGGTAAGATAACAAGCTCATATCTTTGTGATTTGTCACTTTTTGGATATCTTTTTGAAATTTTATATACAGTATGTTAAATAACAGAGGGCGTTCCCTTAAACTTGTTAATATATATCATTAATAGATTAAAATAAAAATATCAGCATAGAAAAATAAGCATAAAAAATCCGAATAAAAAAAAATTCTAATTGGAAATAAATTTGAAACCTCCTGTTTTAAATCAAAATAGTAGTCGTCATGTATAAATAAATTGCGACGTTGCCGTCTTTCATGTTCGCGTGTACAGTGTGTTTCTTTTACATGTCAATTTAAAAGTTTTATTGAATATTTTCTTATTGGAAAAAATTTTAAAACATTTTGTTTTCGAATGGAAATATTTTTTTTAGCGTGTATGTATGCTATACTATTTCGGGTTAACGGGAACGCCCTCTGTTAGTTAACATACTGTATAGATTCTTTACTTAAAAATACTGGACACGTGTTTTGAGTTTTACCTGCTACACAGATACTCTTTTAAAGTGCCGCCTTACTGACGTACTACACCATTATCTAGCTTAGTGATAACCGACTTATCAAAATAGGAGATAAAAATGACGTATTACAAATATGTGCCACGGTTTCTAGGAAAGCGGCATGCAAGGGGCACGCTATTAGCTGGTACTGCGACTACTCTGGTACCACTGCAAAAGTGATAAAAATTATGTAACATAATATGACAAGTCTTCGACCAGTGTGTGTTGCCAGTAATGACTTATGGAACTGGAGGTGGTCGCTAACAATGGGCCTTGTCACTCGAAGGGCAATGGAGAGGGCTATGCTTGGGGTTTCACTGCGTGATTAAATCAGGAATTAGGAGATTCGCAGAAGAACGAGAGTAACCGACATAGCCCGAAGAATTGCAACACTAAATTGGCAGTGGGCCGGGCACATTGCCCGATGAGGCCGACGGGTGCTCGAGTGGCGACCACGCACCGGAAGCCGCAGCGTGAGTAGGCCCCCAACAAGGTGGATCGACAACCTGGTGAAGGTCGCGGGAAACCGCCTGATGCGGGAGGCGCAGGACCAGTCGTCGGGAGAGGCCTATGTCCAGCAGTGGACGTCTTACAGCTGTAATGATGATGAACATAAATATGTGCCGCGGTTTCTAGGAAAGCGACGTGCAAGGGGCACGCTACTAGCTGGTACCGCGACTACTGTCGCACCGCTGCAAAAGTGTACCGCGCATTGGTGCGGACACCGATCGGCGGTGCTTATACTAACTTGGCAAAGTTTTTGAAGGACTGTTTGCACTTGATTAGGAGATTCTGTGTGTTGCCAGTGATGACTTACGGAACTGAAACATGGTCGCTCACAATGGGCCTCATACGAAGGCTCAGAGTCACACAAAGGGCAATGGAAAGAGCTATGCTCGTAGTTTCTCTGCGTGATCGAATCAGAATTGAGGAGATCCGCAGAAGAACCAAAGTCGCCGACATAGCTCTGCGAGTCGCTAAACTTAAGTGGCATTGGGCAGGGCACATTGCTCGTAGAACCGATAGCCGATGGTGCCCCATCGGCTATCGGTTCTACGAGCAATGTGCCCTGCCCAATCATCAATCAATGTGCCGCCACTCCAGAACCTTACGGCAGTAAGGTTCTGGAGTGGCGGCCACGTACTGGAAGACGCAGCGTAGGGAGGCCCCCAACAAGGTGGACCGATGACCTGGTGAAGGTCGCGGGAAGTACAAGACCGATCAGCGTGGAAAGTCTTGGGGGAGGCCTTTGTCCAGCAGTGGACATCTATAGGCTGAAGAAGAAGAAGGAGATTCGAATATTAAAGACCTTATTACTACTAGTAATAAGGTCTATGATATTCCGTAAAAAATAAAATCTTTTTTCGTCTGTCTGTAATACTGCTTACGTATTCTAAACTATACAATACGCATTTTTTTACCATGATTTACAGCATTTATATCGCATAAATATGTGAGCTGTCACGCCCTATATACCTGGGGCTTTTGTTCAGGATTTGTACTTATTTACATTTCCAATTTTGATATTTTTAATTCTGGTATTTTGGCGTGGCTATGGGTGGCCGTGCTTTACTTGTGTTAATAACAACTACAACGTTATTTTTGTTTCTGCGCAAGCTGAATATAGTTTGTTCAGAATAAGCAACTGAATCGATTCCAATCATTTTTATATTTTTTCCCAAATACATTTAGAAATTGTTGCAGTGTTGTTACCGAGCGCGCACGGTTGATCATAGAGGCCGCGTTCACGCTACAGCTGACGCCAGAGGTCAACGTACCGCGCTCGCCCGCCCTAGTGGAGCGCGGACTATATTTTTGTTGGGACAGCCAAGTAGGATAACAAGCTCATAACTTTATAGTTTTTCATGATATATTTTTGAAATTTTGTACATAGATTCTTTACTTAAAAATACTGAACACTTGTTTCGAGTTTCGCATAAACAAGAAATAATGTCGTATACATATTATGAATACATAAACACAAAAAATACCGCTGTATAAGCTCAAAGATTTTGTCAAATGTTTATTGTCTATGATCCTGGCTCTGACATAAGGCCAATATTTTAATAAGTTTTCGTGTTTGAGAACGAGACTTTTACCTCTATCATTTATGATTTTATTATTATTATTTACTTATGCATAATAAACAATTTCTCTTTCTTTCACTCTTAAAATCTGCTGAAATAATATAGATATAAAAAAATCCTTACCTTGGGTGTCTTGCCCTCCATGACAGCGACGCAAGAGTTGGTGGTACCCAAGTCGATACCAATGACCGCACCGCGAACGCCCTCAGACCTAAGAACATAAGAAAGCATTGATTTAAACTAGATTCTGTCATTAGATCCCGTCTTCTTGGTACCTACATGGTAGCTAGACCAATGACGTGTTAACCATGGATTCAGTACATGATCCTGAGGCGCAGAACTGTTGCTTATTTTTAAAAAAAAAGTTTCTGTACATTATGACCTAGCAGGTATTCTAGGATATATGGACTTCACTGACCCAGCAAATTTTACAATAAGGAAGTCTAGAATCATATGTAAATACACCGTTTTAGTTTACAACGCCACTGTAGAAAAGTATGTTAAAATTAGTCATTGGATAGAATAAGTGCGTTGTCTGTGTCAGACGACTAAAATTCCATGGTGTTAAAAAGTTGTTAGTTAATAATTCTTCAAGCGGAAGACGCAAAATATCTTGGCATGTACCAAGACCGTCGAGTAACCTGGAAAAACCATATTTTCACGAAGCGTAAAGCATTAAGTGTGCAACTTAGGAAGCACTATTGGCTACTATCAAAAACAGTTCAAGCTTTCACTGGAAAATAAGCTCAGAATTTATAAAACTATCAAAGCCCATTTGGACATATGGGATACAGCAGTGGGGAACGGCAGCAAATAGCAACATAGAGATACTCCAGAGGTTCCAATCAAAAATGCTGCGAATAATTACTAACGCACCGTGGTACATCACCAACGATAACTTGCACAGGGACATGAAAATAAAAAGCGTAAAAGAGGAAAACACACAAGCAGTGAGACCTTACAAGAACAGGATCACGAACCATCCCAACGAACTGGCATCAAACCTAATGAAAACCAAAACTTTTAGGAGGCTCAAAAGGCTTAGCACACAAGACTGGACACTGTGACAAAATATTATAAAACGGATTGAAGTGGGTGCACCACTGGGTGCATACCAAGCATCATCATCATCATCATCATTCGAAGCCTTTTAGCTTGGAGTCTGGGGTCCGCTTTACCAGTCCAACTGCTGATATGGCTAAACTCCGACATTTTCCGTGAAGCGACTGCCGTCTGACCTCCACAACCCGAAGACGACATCGAAGCATTGCAGTTAGCATACCAAGCATGATGACATTATTTTTGAACACAACAGATGCTGAATGTCAATGAGTTGACAGATGGCATCAGAAAAAAAAAGTTGTATATGAGTCAAAGATTGTTTCTGTAATAATGACAGCCCGCGTATGAAGTCTACACTGATATTACAAGACACAACACGAGTATATATAGCAATATCAGTCTAAAAATCATTCAGTCGTCCAACGAAGACGTCTAGACAGAGCAATCGTGCGGGGTGTGAGGGACGAGACGCGGGTAAGCGGCACCCGAGCTGCGAACAAAACGATGTTCGTAGCTCGGTATCTATCATTAAGGGCTTGTTTTTGTATTTGTTTGTTTTATAATTTGATATGAGTATCAATTTTGAGTATAATTGGGGTGATTGTAACGCAGAAGCCATCCTTTTTGACATCCAAAATGGCGGACGTCATTTTCTGATAATTTAATATGGGTGTCAATAAAGTAAATATAAATGTGGTGCTTCTTACGAAAAAGCTATCCTTTCTGAAATCCAAGATAGCGGACACCAATTTAAATGTATATTAATATGATATGGGTGCTAATTCCGAGGTCGATTGGGGTGCTGGTTACGAAAATGCCATCTAAATAACTTAAATCTGTCTCGAGTTGTTCCCTTAGTAAAAATAGCAAATTAATTAAATATAATACAGCTATCAATGTTGATCTGCAATAAATAAATAATTTAATAAATGTTGTTTATTTGTGACAACCCTGGCCGAAGCGTTACTGTCTAGACGATGTCGGCATTTTACACGAGATCAAAGGCGTCGACCTACTGTATGATTTTTATACTGTGGCAATATAGTGAAAGGAGTGGACTTGCTGAAATCGTCAACACGCATTGAGCAAGCATGTTGATTACGCTCAATCTTTCTCTGTATGGAGGAGACCTGTGCCCAGCAGTGGGACGATAAAAAGGTTGATGATGATGAATGTAGTGAAAATATAATGTGCCGCGGTTTCTAGGAAAGCGGCGTGCAAGGGGCACGCTACTAGCTGGTACCGCGACTACTGTCGCACCGCTGCAAAAGTGTACCGCGCATTGGCGCGGACACCGATCGGCGGTGCTAAGACTAAGTTCTCAATAAAGTCCAGATTTATCTGATGTCACTCCAATCAAGGCACTTGATTAATGACCGTGGATTGTTCCAAATGGATACTGTGGTTCCTGCCACACAGGCAAGTGAAGGTACACGGGTGGGTTTTAGTCGGTAAAAGTCTGATACGGCCTTCCGATCCGTCCAGGGGGTTATCGCTTGCCCCCTTGAGCGAGAGAAGTAATTTTATGATTTTTCCCATCCGCAAAAAAAAGCACTTGAAATGTGGGTCTACTCAACTCTGCCTAATACTTTGGAGAATCCTTAATCTGTCTGTTTTGTAGGAATGGTTAATATTGTGCTTGAGTATTCATAACTCTTTTGGGCGAAAAGAATTTCTTATTATATCTTGCTAACAAGTTCATACCCATACTTCCATTCTAGTATTATAAATGAGAACAAAAAGATTAAAAATAACTTTAATTAAATTTGACACACAGATAGACCTCAACCTAGGACATGGCTACTTTCATCTTATTGCAAACGATGTTGCTGTTGGGTCTCCACGTAAACATGTTAAGGGCAGCTTTATCTCAAGATAGACATCATAATTTTATTCAAATATTGTGTTCAAAGTTCAGTTTTGAGGTTATAACATTAACTTAACGCAACAGATAGATATTTTTTACATGTTTAGAAAGTGGCAAAGTACTAACAGCCACATGGGTTGACCAATCAGATTACACTTGCCAAGGTGATTAATAAATGATTAATAAGCAGTTTGCAGTTGGTAGTTTTGTGTAATCCAGAACTGTAATGTGAAGATTTGGACAGACAGACAATGTTTTATGAGTTAGTTATAGCTTGTAGAAGCCAGACGAGGTAAGGATTTAATGAGCTGTTTGATACCCTTATTCTAATTTAATAAAAAGGGTCTGTCACTATTTTGAAACCTATTGTATGGACGACACCAGGTCAAGCTACCCCAAACTGACAAATATTCCCGATCAACCTTGAGCCCTAATGCTTTAGGGATAAACTTGAAAATGTAATAAAGAAATTTGACAGATCATAGTAGCCTGATGTGCCTGATGTCGTCTGTACCAATTTAAACTAAGATCAAAATGATAAAGTTGTCAGTGGCAGAAAATTAATAGCAACCTCATTTGAATGTGAATTTTCAACGTGATTTGGATAGTGATGCAAAATCAAAGGTAAAACAACTAATTGAAATGCCATCAGATTTTTACATATTTCACAAGATAACATGAATATTTCATCGAGGAAAAGAAAGATAGTGTTTAAGGACTGTTAATTTATCAGGCTTCGTTTCTCTTTTATAGAGACAATAATACATTTATTTAAATTTTACAGTAATTTACATAAAATTCCGCTTAATTACACTATATAGCTATATGCTTCAACCTATAGTTTATAAAACCTGACCCAAAGTAGGAATGTTAACAAGTCAATGAACCAAGTCTCCAAAGCTGTTGGAAAATGAAGCCAAAGACACTTTTAAGTCTCAGAGCATGTAGATCAAGCCGTAACGAACAAAATCCTTAATTTATTATGCATTCAAAGGTCATCGGATACATGCAAGAAGTTAGGTTATGATGAAATACTTAAAAAAAAAGATTTTTGAATACTTACTTGTTCCTGTATTGAACAGCATGCTTCTGGTAAATGGGCACTGTGGGGGCTGCGGTCTGAAAACCATGATGATAAGACCAAATGTTAACCTTTATATTTCACAAGTCGGTTCCATGTGACTGCAGAACCGGCGAGAATAATCAAGAGAAACAAAAGGAAATAACACAAATTCTTACAGTGAAGCAGAAATTATTAATTTTTTGACATTTTTAACAATGTGACATACGATTTTCATTCGTTTTCAAAAATAAAATGGTCACTCACGTTTCTGATAATTGACGAGAAATTCCTTTGTGTGTATAGGTCTGAACTTAAGCCGGAGCACTCCAAAGCCTTACGGCCAATCACCCGCGTAGCGGTCAACATTTTTCCAACAAAATTATCAACTATTTAATTTATTTGCTAGCTTTATTTCACTTCAAACAGAACATGTGGGTGACGCAACTTCATGAAAGAACGAATTTTACTTTTTTTTTCTAGCACTCTTCGAAGAACAAAACTTGCCAACCTAAAAAAAAAACTACCAGGCGCCCTAGAATGTTCTCCTTTTTATTTAGGAACGGAACGTTTTCATTGGCATACATATATTATTCCTGTTCTTATTGGTCAAAAACATATGTTGTCATGTCTGAACCAATGAAAAATATTGAATTGTGTGCATTACGGAGAGGTTGTTAGCGAAAACTAGCTCATTATGTAATCTTAAAAATATTAGAATAAGTATTTCAATTTATCATTTTTTTATGATAGCATTTTATTAAAAAAAACTCATTTAATGGCCTTCATTTTTTATAAATTAAATAAATTACAAAAGCTCGGTTGTTTTTTACCTTAACTTTGAGTACCATCTAGTGACGACGAGTAACATTAGATCTTGCTTAATTTGTTATAAGATGGCGCTATGTGACCCTTTTTTTTTGTTGGAATGGGAAATCATCAAATGACTTCTCCCGCTATTATTATACTCTTTGTCTCCCGCTCACGCTCTGGGCGGAGCGGAAGGGCGTGTCAGACTTTTACTGACTAAAACCCACCCGTGTTTCTTCATTTGCCTGTGCGACGGCCAGGGCCACAGTTTCTTTTTTAATTAACCAACCCGCAACCCTGACCCAGGAGACATCGGTCTTCGTGGACCCCGTCACGATGTGCTGACCTCTATTTGAGGCGCGCGTGAAACACGAACACTCGGGCCTGGACCTGGGCGGCGAGCTGCCCAATGCTCACCGCCCGCAGGCCCGCGCGCGCTATTTGGCCCTTCTGAATATTTTTAACCATCATAAAAAAATATCAGAATACCCGCTGATTTTAATTACAGAGTATCGTACATATTAAGGGCTCCACACATTAATATTTCGCCGGTGGATATCAGCCTGTTAGTTAACCGGACAAGATCACAGACACGCAGTTCCCCTGACGATTTCGTATTGACGGTCAATACAAACCCATAGTATGTGGCCGCTTTCGTCACAGGCCTGCGTCGACAGGTATCGGCCTGACAGTCCGTGACGAAACGTGTGAAACTGACGACTGCCACCGGCCACCTGTTAGTGTATAGACTCAGAGCCGTTGTTCAATCATTGCCGGCAGGTAATAATCGCTATAGTGAGTGAGCTATGCACACCTTGGACGGCAAGTCGCCCGTTATGACCAGAGACTGCAGGCGGACTGTAAGTGTATGGGCCCCTATGCCCCCTATGGTTTCGCCAATCATTCATGTTTCGTTTTGTACAGACGACAGCATATCAAACTACTACAATCTGTCAGATTTCTTTATTAGATTTTCCGCTTTATAGTCTAAGTGTTAAGACTCAAGAATCAAGATTGATTGGGAATATTTGACGGTTTCAGGAAGCTTGTCCTGCTGTCGTCCGTACTAATGAATGTTAATGTGTAGGGATGTTTCCAGGGTAAAAAAAAAATGATATGATGATATTATGTTTTATCAAATCAATAAAATTGACAAATATAAAAGGCATCAAAGATCAGGAGTGGGGGCTGGTGACGTTACTCGATGCTAAAAAGAGTAGACGTCACACGAGTTTTCAACGCACTGTACCGTCTTCATTTTTTGTTTATATGAAAAAACAAAAAAATACGTTTCTTTTGGAAATCTGATTGACGGACTATTTTTGTTTTTGGTCAACTACCCTATTGGCAGTTTTGAGTCGGCCAGTATTCAGGACATTAAACTATGAAGCGATTGACCGATGCAGTTAAAACAGAACTCAAAAAATATAGTCAATTTATTGAATAAAATGTATTTATAACTTCAGTTATTACATGTTTCATCTATTTAACAGGTACAGACGACAGCAGGTCAAGCTACCACAAACTGGCAGATTTTCCCAATCAACCTTGAGCCTTAATGCTTTAGAGCTGAAAATCTAATAAGGATATCTGACAGATTGTCTGACAGCTTGATGTGCTGTCGTCTGTACATAATAATCAAAAGCTTACTTACTAGTGATACGTGAATAAAAGCTGACACAATTCTTACTCGGTAAGTACCTACACTTTAGTTATATACAGCCTGGAAGGGTAAAAACCGTTAACACTAAAACCATAGGTAGTTTGCTTAATTATAAAAATGTTTATCTGAATTGAAAAATAAATAAACGTTATTTCTTACAAAAAATTTAAAAAGTTTCAGTCCAAGACCGGCCGTAAACTCATAGTTACAATGCGCCCGAGTTACGTATCAGTGCAAAGGGCGCTGATCTCTTGCACTGGCCGTCCGTTCTAACTTCCACCTACGTAAGTTTTAACTAACTAAATTCCAATAAAAACAATTACACATAACCTGTGATGTAACTTTCCCTTCAAACTTTTCCTGGCTTTGGTATTTAAAAGTTAATCACATTTTTATCTACAGTTTCATTTAAAATTACTTGTTAAATTTACATCGATTGAATAATGTACACTTACATTAACCACAAAAGACGATGAAAAACGGTGGTGGTAAGTGCCTTGCCGTATTCGATATTCGTGCCGTATGTGATTTACTCCCGTAATGTTCATTATGAACATAGTAAATACGTAAATTCTTCGGGCCTCGTTCAGGTTATCGCCAGCCACGGCGTAAAGCCGAACCATTTCGGTCCAGTGTAGTTTTGTGTACGCCAAAATATTACACTACATAACACACATACATACACGACACATATAAGACATACTTTGCACCACAAATGAGCGGTAGCGGGCAGAGTTCGCGTCGCGAGCGATGCGCTGCGAGCAAGCGTACGTCCTTTCAATACCGTGGCTGCGCCGAACTGAGGGGAGAAGGCCGCGGCGCCGCGCGCGCAGCTTGCGTGCCGGTCGTTTACCCTGGCGTTCATGAAACATATGATCTGCTAGCGGCTAGAGTGAAAATAAGTTCGTGGAAAAAAGGACATTTTACTAAAAAAAAAAAAAACAAGTATTCTTTTTTAATTGAATTTACGCTCTGAAAGTCAAACCAAACCACTGATTTCATGAGCACCGGTGTTTACACTAACAGCATGTATGGTTGCAAGATGCACAAACACACTGTGAATCTGTGTGTGAGAGCAGGAGGCCTCGCTTGGTCGCTATCGACAACGTCTTGCTCATGATACTAAGTATGGTGTTCGAAATTCGAACATCGCTTGTGTATTCGAAGTTCGAATACACAAGCGGCACGTTTGGAACCTCTGTCTCCGTCTGTCCTTAAGTGAGTGTCGCTCGTCTTTATGAGCGAACACACGACAACTACGAACAAACAACTTACAAGTGTAGGCTGATCGCTTAACTGAGATGATCACAGAACAGATAATAAAAGAGACCTTACTTATCTATTCCGTGGAGATGATGCCTGAGGTAACCGCGCGGTGCGGAAGGGGTATTTTTAAAAAATAGTTATATCACTGTTTTTGACGGTATTATTATGAGCGAATAGCGATGCGACCGCGTGCCGCGTGCCCTGCCCCCTTCGCCTGCGCATGTATTGCCTACCGCACATGTATTAAGTTACTTCTTTTTGCGAAGTAATGTTTATTTTTTTAGGGGTATCTGTTTTAGTGTGTAAGTTTAGCCCGTAGTAGGCGTAGTAGAATCAGTTTACGATACCTAAAATACCTTAACAGATCGAACAGGGTTTTCTTTACGGATGGTATATAAAATAAATACATATGTATTAATCAAGCTATTGTAAAATAAAAGAAGCTGCTTATGATCTCATATTACTTAAATATAATGATGAGGTAAATCTTACACTTATCACTAAGTAGTTTAAATATAATATATGCTAAAATTAGACAATTGCACTTCTATAAAGAGATCACGTTTTACTATAGTGCAGCTAACGAGAGAATGCGTTTCTGTCATCTGTAAGTTCTTCTTCTTCAGCCTATAGTGGTCCACTACTGGACATTGGCTCTGCGGATCTCCTCATTTTGATTCGATCGCGCAGAGAAACTCTGAGCATAGCTCTTTCCATATAGCCCTTTGTGTGACTTTGAGCTTAGGTATTCCTGTGAGTCCTAGGTTAAAAATATGGCAATTCACGTCAAGCGCGGACTAATTTGAAAAAACTAAACTAAAATTTATCTTCTGTCCTTTTCTTAATGAAATAGAAACAAAAAGATGAACATAATTTAGTTTAGCTGGTGAACAAGGTAATCGGGACTGTTGTTACATTTGTGGAGGCATGAGGAACAGGGAGTAAAGTTCACTCATCCTTCATAGAAAAGGGAGTATCCTCCGACCAGACGGGTGTTATGTGACTTGCCCAATGCTTGAAATTGGGAAGTTGTATACAGGGAAACTTTTTTTCGAGTGCGCAAAAACAAATGGGTGGCTCAGAATCAATAACAGAACAAATCTGCATTATTAGTTTAAAATAAAAAATCATGTTTTTGTCCGCCCTAAAATCAGCAAATGAGAGACACCAATTATTATTCATATCAACATCGTAGTATTAGCGTATGGCCGCGTAGTGAACATGCGGGCGGCGCGGGCGCGCGGGGGTCCTGTGATGTTCCCGCCGTACCCACTCCGCCGAACTTGAATGGGACCGCGTGCGGTGACCATAACATCGATTTCATAATAAACATCTTTCGTTATCAATAACTATTTTTTTTTGTACTAAAACATACCAAAGTAATAATATTTTTATCTATAAAACTTATTTAGCGATAAGTTGACAAAGTTTGCGCACTAGATAAAATTTTATCCTGTATATGCTAGTTGCACGGTAAACTCAGATTGCGAGATGTAGAATTCGTGTGACGTCAGAATGACGCGTTGTTGACTTTGTGGCGTTTGTCATACATTGACAAGTGTCAGAAATGCATTCTCTCGATAGTCGCTGTATAACTTTTCTTAAATCTTACTATTAATTATAATTATTTAAACATTAAAATCACAAAAGGGACGGATTCATTAATCGCGATTAAAGGTACTGACGACAGCAGGTCAAGCTACCTGAAACTGTCAAATATTCCTAATCAACCTTGAGCCTATCGACATATGTAGGTATGTATACTAATGGACATGCCTGAGAGATGACAATACGGTATTTGACTAAAAAACTAATTAGTCCGTCGGTCAGATTTCCAAAAAATACTAGACACGTATTTTTTCTTTATTCATATAAACAAAAAATGAAGAAGACACAGTGCATTGAAAACTTGTGTGACGTCACTGTACGCTACACTTTTTAGAGAGCAGTGACGTCACCAGCCACCACTCCTGATCTTTGATGCCTTTTATATTTGTCATTTTTATTGATTTGATAAAACAAAATATACGTATCCAATATTTTTTTATAATCTGCATCACGGACTAAATAGAATCAATCTTTTCTTACCCAGGAAACATCCCTATTGTGGCACTCCGAAAGAAAGAGAGAAAACGAAGTTTCGTCTATCTTTATCATCATCATCCCAGCGTTAATCCCAGTCGCATCCGAAGCCTTTTTCAGCTTTGGAGTCTGGGGTCCGCTTTTACCAGTCCAACTGCTGATATGGCTAAACTTCGCCATTTTCCGTGAAGCGACTGCCGTCTGACCTCCACAACCCGAAGGCGATATCGAAGCATTGCAGCTAGACCAGTTGTTGGACTTTTTGAGGGCTCCAACAACCCGTAACGACTGCCTCTAGATGTTCGTACGGCAACCGGGACCAACTGCTTAACGTGCTTTCCGAGGTACGACCAGACCAGTGCAAATATTCATATTCATGCATACAAATACTTGCATTGTGCGGGGATCGAACCCGCGCCACCTTACGCAGCGGCCGCGTCTGTTACCGCTACGCCACGGAGGCTGTCCGTTCGTCTATCTCTATCTCTCTCAAAATCATCAATCATCTATGAGGAAAGAGATAGTGCTAGATCGAAAGCATAGGGCATTTCTCTCACTCTTTTTCAAACCAAAAAAATACTGCAGATTATACGGCATTAGTATATGTCAATGCTTAAGCCTTAATACTTTAACAATAAAGTTGAAAATGTTGTAAAACAAATTGACAGATTGTGGTAGTCTGATGTACTGTTGTCTGTACGTTCGAAGTCAGCTTTCCAAAAATGGTTATCCTTTTAGAAGGGGTCTTCTAGTCAGGAGTTGTAGAAGACGGTGCAGGGGCTGGAGGGTCATCTCTGGCAGCCAGAAGTGACCGGAGAGCCAGAGCCTCCTGACGAAGAGCGGCAACATGTGCTCGGAGGGAAGCATTCTCCTGTTCCAGTAGACAGGCTCGCCAGGCTATCTGGTAGAAAAGAAAACATACTTGTAGGTTTTTTTTTTATAAATTACTGGCGGCCGCCAGCGACTTCCTTCGCGTGGAGTTAGTTATGCTCCGCTCCAATTGGTTGCAGCGTGATGTTACATAGCCTAAAGCCTTCCTGGATAAATGGGCTATCCAAAGCAAAAAAAGAATTTTTCAAATTGGACCCGTAGTTCCTGAGATTAGCGCGTTCAAAGAAACAAACAAACAAACTCTTCAGCTTTATATATTAGTATATTGATTAGTTATGCTCCGCTCCAATTGGTTGCAGCGTGATGTTACATAGCCTAAAGCCTTCCTGGATTAATGGGCTATCCAAAGCAAAAAGAATTTTTCAAATTGGACCCGTAGTTCCTGAGATTAGCGCGAAGAAACAAACATACAAACAAACAAACTCTTCAGCTTTATATATTAGTATATTGATTAGTATAGATAAACTAGTGCTTTACCGCAATCCGGCTTGATGGTAAGCAGTAATGCAAACGTTGATGGTAAAGCGCGTTTATTAAGAGCCTATTCACTCTTGCCTTAAAGACACTTAAATTGTAGTCCGACGGAAACACCGCCGCTGGCAAATTGTTCCAGTCCCTCGCTGTATAAAAGAAGAGGCGAAACTCTTCGTCCGGATCGTAGTGGTGTTACAACGTAAGGGTGGAAACTGGCCGTATGACGGGCCGTTCGATGGTGGAACGGAGATCGGGGAATTAAAGCATGCATTTTCCTCGCACACTCTCCTAAATACATTCCATAGAACACCGACAGGCTAATGTTGTACATTTAAGAATGTTTTACACAATAGTCTATCAGATATTAAAGCAAGAGTGAACAGCATTGCTATTCTGTGAAAGTCTCACCATGACAACTGAGGTGGAGAGGAACTCTCATTTCACCTGGAGTGCCATTTTGTAACCATTTAATCAAATCAAAATCAAAAGTCATTTATTCAAACTAGGCTGAGAATCAGCACTTTTTGAACGTCAAAATTACATAAGACAGTCCCCCTAAGCGCCCACCCATCGACACTTCCTAGTGCTTTCGCTGGAAAGAAGAAGTGGTGGAAGAAACTCCCCAGCAGCACAGCTGTCTGTTCATTTAGAAAAAACACATTAGTTGATAAAATACTATGTCGGTTTTCGGTTTAATTGTGATCGAACCAGAAAAGAGGAGATCCGCAAAAGAACGAGAGTAACCGACATAACCCGAAGAATTGCAATACTTAAGCGGCAGGGGGCCGGGCAC
Source organism: Sesamia nonagrioides (assembly GCA_017933935.1). Classification (NCBI taxonomy): domain Eukaryota; kingdom Metazoa; phylum Arthropoda; class Insecta; order Lepidoptera; family Noctuidae; genus Sesamia; species Sesamia nonagrioides. The sequence goes on along the minus strand of JADWQK010001689.1, from coordinate 708,576 downwards.
ATTGCCCGTAGAACCGACGCCCGATGGGGCCGACGGGTGCTGGAGTGGTGACCACGCAACGGAAGAAGCAGTGTGTGTAGGCCCCCGACAAGGTGGACCGACGACCTGGTGAAGGTCTCGGGAAACCGCTGGATGCCGGAGGCGCAGGTCCGGTCGTTGTGGAGATTCTTGGGGAAGGCCAATGTCCAGCAGTGGACGTCTTTCGGCTGAACTGATGATGAAACGTGGAAACATGTTGATGAAGTGAGTGTGGAGTGAGGTGTCATTCCGAAGTATACTGGGGGTAGGGATTTAATGACGGAAAACTTTCCTTGCGAGATGCAAGATTTTGCGTGACGTTATGATGATGCGTCAAAATCAAAATCTAATCAAAATTGTTTATTTCAAATTAACCATCCGTTGGTGCTTTTGAATAGTCAGAGTCCGTCAGTCCAAGAAAAGTGAAGCTATATTGCACGTTCCAAAGCATAGATCTCTATGGAGAAGAACGTGCAAGAAACTCCATGGACACTCTTTTATAACCATAATATGGGTTACATTTCTTCGTTACATATTTCTGTTGCTTCTATCGTGTGAGCACAGTGTATAGTTGATATATGACGATGTAGAACAGCCCCTTTGGGCTGTTCTACATAATATCTTCTAAACACCCACCGCCGTTCTTGTATCTATATAAACATCTGCGTAAGTCTCCAAGGAACTTAAGCAGATGTGTATCTGGGGCATGATGGTATATTCTTCGTCTTCTTCTTCTTCTCAGGCTATAGAGGGCTACTGCTGGACTAAGGGCTTCCCAAAGCTTTACGTTACGAATGGACCTTATGTCGATGGCATAAGGTTCAATATCGCGTGACATGCAGTGTGTCACTTTTAAGCCCTATTTCCCCAGATCTAGACATTTTCTAGGCACAATATAAAAACGCATTGCTAGACTTAGGATGGCCTATCGAATGGTACAGGTCTCAACAGTTTTGTCAACAAAGTGTCGACAACGAAATTTCTAGAAACCCGTTTCCGGGAATTACCGTAGGTACTTACTTGGCCGGTGACCTCGAAGTTATGCAGTATTATTATTACGTCTAGAGGATTCTGGAATGTTCGATCAGCTGGCCTATATATAGCGCCGTGACGCCGGCGCAGAGTCCGCCAACGACCCACCAGCGCGCAACGCGGCCATCACCTCCTCGGGACTGAGGAGGAAAGGACGCGGCGGCAAACGAGGGAAGGCCAATACGACCAACGCCGCTGCTAACCCCGCCACTGTCAATGTGACAGTGAATGTCCCACAGAAAGGGGCGGGGCCTAAGCAAACAAAAACCGACCTCTTCCACGCGCCGACCCAAAGCTCACAAGCTAATGTGAGTCGGGCAGTCCGCAGCTCCGCTCCGAGCAGCTCGGCTCAGGAGTGGCGTAGTCGGCCGCCGCCACCAAAACAAAAACAACAACAAACCGGCTTGTCGGCGGGCGCACCCGGGGGAGGAAACCCCGGGTCTACAATAATAGAGGCCACTCTCCGGGTCCTTCAGGACATCCTGCTGGCGCTCAGCAGGGGTCAGGACCCGATGCCAGTTGTTCTCACCGGCATAACAGACCTTATCATGTTGAACAGACATGTCTAAGCCGGTGAGAATCCTACACTGGAATGCCCGCGGCCTCAGGGAGAAGGTCGTGCTCCTCCGTCCTCTCCTGCAGGAACAGGACATCGACGTGGCGCTCATCAGCGAGACACTCCTGAGACCTGGGGACACGGTCAAGTTCCCAGGTTATCACGGCTACCAGAAGGATGGGCAATACAACGAAACCAACAGACAGCGACACCGAATTTCCCAAGGCCTGGTGGTGTTGGTGAAGCGAAGAGTCGTCCACCAGGAGCTACCGCCCCCAACACTCAGCAGCATCTCAGCACTGGGTGTGCAGCTGCATGTCGCCGGTAGGCACGTGTGTGTGTACGCAGCATACAAGCGCCGCAGAAACCGCTCAACACCAGCGACATACACACGCTGCTAGCCTCACCGCATGGTGCTGGGCGTCGGTACACCGGCTATGCCGACGCCTAAAGAATACCCCAGCCCCGGTGCGCCCGCTACGCAACAGCGACGGGGCGCTACGCTACACGGCGGCCCACCGGGCCGAAATATTCGCCGAACACCCGGAGCGTCAGTTCACGCCGAACCCGACAGACGCCCTGGACCATGTCGCAGCAGTGGAGCAACACCTTGGAGAGTACTTCAAGACGCCGGTAGCTCCAGAAGAAGACCCCATATTTTTCTCCCCGGGCCAAGTACTGGGGGCAATAAGGCGCACCAAGCCAAGAAAGGCACCCGGTGCGGACGGCATCACTAACACCGCCCTCCGATACCTGCCACCGAAATCGGTGGCGGCAATAGCGCGCCTATACAACGGCATACTCCGCACCGGAACCTTCCCCAACTGCTGGAAGCAGGGGAAGGTAATCATGTTGCCCAAGCCCGGGAAGAACGTGTCAAAGCCGGAAAGCTACCGGCCGATCACGCTCCTCTCCACAACCTCCAAGGTGTTCGAGGCACTCCTGCTGCAACACCTGCTGCCGCACACCACGCCCCGCCCAGAACAATTTGGCTTCCGGGCTGAACACAGTACGACGCTCCAGTTGTCGAGGGTACTGCACACACTCACCGCGGCTATGAATAAAAGGGAGTACGCCGCTGCAGTATTCCTCGACATGGAGAAGGCATTCGACCGGGTCTGGCACGCCGGTCTTATTTACAAGCTGACCAAGACCACCGCGCCTCGTCGCTTGATACAGGTGGTCTCCTCCTTCCTGCAGGACAGGACCTTCAAGGTTTCGGTGGAGAACGTGTCATCAAGCGCGCGCCCCATTAGAGCGGGCGTGCCGCAGGGAAGCTGCGTCTCGCCTGCGTTGTACTCAGTTTACACCGACGACATCCCCGCCACGCACTCTGCAACCCTCGCGCTGTACGCAGATGACGCCGCGTACATCACCACGTCGCTGTCAGCCGACCACGCGGCCATCAAGATGCAGCGCGTTCTGGACGACCTCCCCGACTGGCTCAGCAAGTGGAAACTGTCGGTGAACGCAGGTAAGACGCAGGCTATTATTGTCACGGCACGAGGCCGACTTCATCCACCGAACCTTCAGCTCATGGGGACCGAGGTCGAGTGGACCAGGACCGCCAAATACCTGGGGGTCACACTCGACAGCCGGCTCACCATGGGCCCGCATGACTGCGACACCGTCGCGCGGGTAAAGGTAAGCAGGAACCTTTTGCGCCCGGTGCTCTCGTCACGCCTCTCCATGCGAGTCAAGCTGGGGATCTACAAGACTTACGTGCGGCCGCAGCTAACATACGCTGCCCCGGCTTGGCTCGCCCTCACGGCCGAGACCCATAGGAAGAAGCTCCGGACGCAGCAGAACATCACGCTGCGTCAGATCGTCCAAGCTCCCCGGTACGTGAGGAACTCTGTCATTAACAGGGACCTGCGAGTCGAGAGCATCGATGACTTCGTCGTCCGCCTGGCGAAGGGGATGTTCTCGCGTGCCAGCACTTCCGAGCTCCACCACATTAAAGAAATTGCGCCCTGGCACGCGAGGCCTCCCGATAAGAAGAAATTCCCGCGCGACCTCATAGCAGACGTCGCGCTACCGGACATGACACCCGGGTAGGTCACAAACACAATTACACGTGACCTACTCAGACAAAAATATACACTACACATTCGTAACACGACACCGCCGTGCGCATTGCGGACTATATTTATATAGGCGCTATGCGCGCGACGAACACACATGCACTATTCCACATGCAGGTACACACTCAGAACACCACACGAGCGGTGAACACACACCCACAAACCGCTCGTCACACACACCACCCCCCGCACCCTCGCAGCCTACTGTACATAGCTGGTTGTGCTGTTAGGGGGTCGGGGTCATCACCCACTGTAGCGGAGCGCCAACCAAAGCCGAAGCCCTGTTGCTGATCGACTCTTGCTGGGCCTTCACGGGGGCAACCCGTGATCCAACCTGGTAGGGTTCTGGTCGCACGGGCGTCGTGAAACACTTCGGGCGCTCCTACAGTCACACACAACAAAGGCACACCGTCCACCGCCGGAGGGAAGGCACACCCTCGCGGCGTCGACTTAGGTGTGCGAAGACGGAGAACAGCACCCTTAGGGTGCAACCCAAAGACGGGTCCCCAACTTTGGGGACCGAGAGACCGACTCCACGGTAATGGGGCCATAAAGGAGCCCCCAAACCGTCTCCTCGCGCCCCCAACTCGGGGTCGCAGAGAAGACTACGAACGCAGAGTCAGTCTGCATTCGACTAGCGATACAACAACAAGCGACAGTAAAGAAGCGATATTTGAGAAGACCTACTGCGACAACTATAACGAGAACTCCGAGTACTACGTGAAGTAACATCTGTAGGGTTATCGTGTGTTTACGACACGGACCTCGTGGACGTAAGTGAAGACTTCGGTGAGACATCAGCTACGTTCTACTTGTCATTGCCTATGATCGTATGTACCTTCGTTGCTAATAAACTTCGTAACCCTTAACCGGCGTTTAAGTACCCCTAGCCCGTAACAATATGAGCACAGTGTATAGTTGGTCTATGACGATGTAGAACAGCCCACAGATAAACATCTGCCTAAGTCTCCAAGGAGCTTAGACAGATGTGTATGTGGGGCATGATGGTATAGGTATTCTTCGTCTTCTTCTTCTTCTCAGGCTATAGAGCGCTACTGGTGGACTAAGGCCTTCCCAAGGCTTTCCACAATGACCGGCCTTATGCTGTCCGCATCCATCGGTCAATCTTGTTGCGGGCCTCCCTACGCTCCGTCTTCCAGTACGTGGCCGCCACTTCAGAACCCGTCAGCGCCATCGGGCATCGGTCTTACGGGCAAAGTGCCCGGCCCACGGCCACTTAAGTGTTGCAATTCTTCGGGTTATGTCGGTTCCTCTCGTTCATCTGCGGATCTCCTAATTTCTGATTTGATCACGATTAAATGGTTACAAAATGGCACAGCACTGTGCCCCGCTCACTGCCACTTAAGTTTAGCGACTCGAAGATGGTACATTATTAGAATAAAAATGAATCATTACCTGGTCTTCTCTAATACGTCTCGCGTCTCTGGACTTCTTGGCAGCCTGGTTGTTTCTTCGCCGTCTTTCGAAATACTTCTCATCCTTTAACTCTGGAGGAATCGGCCGTTTTTCTCCCCGGCGACGGATGTCCGGATCGCTGCTCGGTGATGGGAGCACTGGAGACCAGGTACAGAGTTTAGGGTCTGTTTTACAGTCTGTGGATAGGCAGGAAGAATGAAATACATAAATTCTGCTGAACTGAAGTTTTCGCCAAAAAGTGAGTATCAATCAAATAAGATTGACGCTTTTTTTTTTAATTATTTTAAACTAGTGCTTGACTGCAATCCCGCCTGATGGTAAGCAGTGATGCAATCGTTGATGGTAAAGCGCACTAGTTTATTAAGCCTATTCACTTAAAAAACTTAGGAATAGGAAGGAAGACGGCAGTTGAGCGAGGTGATGTTGTTGGGTTCAACAGAACCCAACAACACGACCAACGATGCTGCGCCAGAGGGAGATTGATCTGGAGACCCTCCACAACATTTGGCGCATCGTACCCGGCACACATCGCAACACAACTGCTGAGACCCGTCCTCCGTACGGCTTCACCAGACATCATGCCGAAACACGACGAATCGCTTGGCGGCAAGACTTTGTCTGGTGGGTGGTAACTTCGCCGGCAGCCGATGTTATGGCCTACCACCGAGAAACCGCTTGATCCACTCCCATCATATTTTAACAAGTGGAAGGTGAAGTTGAACGAATCCAAGACTGAAGCGATACTCTTTACACGCCGACATACATACATCATCTCAGCGTTAATCCCAGTCGCATCCGAGGCTTTTTCAGCTTTGGAGTTTGGGGTCCGCTTTACCATTACCAGCCTAACTGGTAATTTTGGCTAAACTTCGACATTTTCCGTGAAGCGACTGCCGTCTGACCTCCACAACCCGAAGGCGATATCGAAGCAGTGCAGTTAGACCAATTGTTGGACTTTTGAGGGCTACAACAACCCATAACGACTACCATTAGGTGTTCGTATGGCAACCGGGACCAACGGCTTAACGTGCTTTCCGAGGCACGAATCTTTACACGCCGACTTAACACTCCAAAAAGGAAATTGATTATTATTGGGCAACTAATCCCATGGAGCACTGAAGTTCGCTATGTAAGTGTTATATTAGACAAAAAGCTTGATTGACAATACATGTAAATAAGTGTCGCGACACATCTGCGGAACGTACGGCGCCGAAAGTTCGGCTAAATACGCTCGCAGTGTATTTCAAGTATTCTATGACACATCAGCCGAAATTATTCGCCGCGTCCGGCGTAGGGCCTAACCTTCCTTCGGGCGGTTTTTTCAGCTAAAACCCATTAAATGTATTTTGCATAGCAAGCGACACATCACGCGATGCGTTACGCGATCGAAAGTTCGGCGGGCGTAGCTGAACGTACGGCGTGTGTTGTGCATCGTGCGCGTGGCGGTAACTAAGAGCGGCAACGTCTTCTAAGCTCTCTATAATAGCTAATTTTCAAATGAAATCCATTTTTCTAGGCAATTCAGGTACGTCACAAAAACCACACACCATAAAGTGCCGACACAGACAGAATGACGATGACGCCACGTAACTTTCAGTCGCGTAGCACGCGGAACAAGACGCCGCGTTTTGACCGTTTGGTTTGTCATAACAACTGAATAATGCGACTGACACTTCAGCCGCTGAGCTTTCGGCGCCGTACGTTCCGCAGATGTGTCACTACACTAAATTACGCATTAAAGGTGCCCAAGCACTCGGTTCTCTTAGTCCTATACTTAATCGTAAAAATAATAATAATAAAAATAAGCTCAGCGCTAATACTAAACATAGGATATGCACTACTCTAATTAGACCTTGCATAACCTATTCATGTCCGATATGGAGCAGCACTCGTCAGTCTAAGACAGCCCACACCTGCCCCCCCCCCCCCCCCCTCGGTTACACGCATGGCTGTAACGATGACTGCTGGATCAGCACTGAACCGGACTCTAGCTCCGCAAATCGATCTAATTGAAATACACAGATAGGATTTACTTACTCGTGGTATTCCTCGGCGGGAGATGATGACAATACGGAGGGATGCAGTGCAGCTGCGGCGGCAGTGCAGCCAGCAGTGGATTTACCACGCTGTGGACATCTGGGATCAATAAAGAATATTTTAGGTACGGCAGCATATCAAGCTACTACAATCTGTCAAGTTTCTTTATTAGATTTTTAACTTTATCTCTAAAGTATTAAGGCTCAAGGTTGATTGGGAATATTTGATAGTTTAGGGTAGCTTGACCTGCTGGTCGTCCGTGGATAATGTAGTCAAATCGACTGATTTTCGCCGAACGATTCTGTAGAAATTTCACCGTCAAAAGTTTGGTGAAGTAAGCTGTTCAGCTGCCGTTTTTTTGACGGATGCACGATGACTTTTTGGCTCTGAATATATTTAGAGTCAAAAAGTCTTTCAAAAATCAATTACTTGTGTTGATCCATATAAAGGGTGTATCTGACATCGACGCACAAACGAGTACCATGGATCCAGTACATGATTCTGAACCCCCCAGTGGTGGCATTTTTCGTCGGCATTTAATGATTTAAAAAAAATGTATGTAGTTTTTTTTCACTTCAGACCGTTCACAATTGCTATACTTTTATAACCCAATAATATTTTAAAGTAAAAATTAAGCGCAATGAAAACAAAACCTGAAAAACTATCTTATTCGCTGATTTAATAGAGTTCACACCAGGGATCAACGTCATACCTACAAACCCACACGGCGGCACGCTTGCAACGTTCAAAAGCCAAGCCGACACTTTTTTTTAAACAGTGTGTTTTCTGTAACCGTTCATCAACGACATAAATGACTATCATAATTTTATTAGTGGCATGCGGACTAGCCTTTTCGCGAAGTTTACGTTACGATGTCAGATACACCCTGTATACAACGATATTTTTTGTTTATGCGAAACCTGAATATAGTTTGTTCAGAATAAGCAACTGAATCGATTCCAATAATTTTTACACCATGTTATATTTTTTCCCAAATACATTTAGAAATTGTTGCGGTGTGAATACCGAGCCCTACGCGCAGCTTACGCGGGCAACAGCTGACGCCAGAGGTCGTTCGAGCGGACCTTTGACCATATTTTTGTTGGTACAACCAAGTAGAATAGCAAGCTCATAACTTTGTGGTCTTTCATAATATCTTTTTGAAATTTTGTGGAGGGAAATCTGAAAAGCGCGATATAACCGAACTCCACGCGGGTGAAGCCGCGGACGGAAAACTAGTAAGAAATAAAAGTGATAAAATTGGAAAGGTAAGTGTTAAGTGATAAGTGTTGATTTACCACAATTGCTCTCAAAATGTTGAAGAAAAATGTCGTTTTAGCGATTACCATCTGGTCCGCAGTGTTTCCGTTTTGTAGATTATAGCCCACTCCCTGTCGAAGAAAGGAGACCTGCATCCCGGCGAAGAAACATCACTGGTTGGTATGGATGAGGTAGGTACACTGAAGGTACATAGTAGGCACTTAGTAGGCACTTAGGAGGCACGGAGTAGGCACGGAGTAGGTACGCAGTAGGTACGGAGTAGGCACAGAGTAGGTACGCAGTAGGTACGGAGTAGGCACGGAGTAGGTACGCAGTAGGTACTCAGTAGGTACGCAGTAGGTACGCAGTAGGTACGCAGTAGGTATGGAGTAGGTACGCAGTAGGTACGGAATAGGCACAGAGTAGGTACGCAATAAGTACGCAGTAGGTACGGAGTAGGCACGGAGTAGGTACGCAGTAGATACGCAGTAGGTACGAAGTAGGCACGGAGTAGGTACGCAGTAGATACGCAGTAGGTACTTAGTAGGTACGCAGTAGATACGCAGTAAGTGCGCAGTAGGTACGGAGTAGGCACAGAGTAGGTACGCAGTAGGTACGGAATAGGCACAGAGTAGGTACGCAATAAGTACGCAGTAGGTACGGAGTAGGCACGGAGTAGATACGCAGTAGATACGCAGTAGGTACGCAGTAGGTACGAAGTAGGCACGGAGTAGGTACGCAATAGATACGCAGTAGGTACTTAGTAGGTACGCAGTAGATACGCAGTAAGTGCGCAGTAGGTACGGAGTAGGCACAGAGTAGGTACGCAGTAGGTACGGAGTAGGCACGGAGTAGGTACGCAGTAGGTACGCAGTAGGTATGGAGTAGGCACGGAGTAGGTACGCAGTAGGTACGGAATAGGCACAGAGTAGGTACGCAATAGGTACGCAGTAGGTACGCAGTAGATACGCAGTAGGTACTTAGTAGGTACGCAGTAGGTACGCAGTAGATACGCAGTAAGTGCGCAGTAGGTACGGAGTAGGCACGGAGTAGGTACGCAGTAGATACGCAGTAGGTACTTAGTAGGTACGCAGTAGGTACGCAGTAGATACGCAGTAAGTGCGCAGTAGGTACGGAGTAGGCACAGAGTAGGTACGCAGTAGGTACGGAGTAGGCACGGAGTAGTTACGCAGTAGGTACTCAGTAGGTACGCAGTAGGTATGGAGTAGGCACGGAGCAGGTACGCAGTAGGTACGGAGTAGGCACAGAGTAGGTACGCAATAGGTACGCAGTAGGTACGCAGTAGGCACGGAGTAGGTACGCAGTAGATACGAAGTAGGTACTTAGTAGGTACGCAGTAGGTACGCAGTAGATACGCAGTAGATATGCAGTAAGTACGCAGTAGGTACGCAGTAGGCACGGAGTAGGTACGAAATAGGAACGCAGTAGGTACGTAGTAGTTATTCTTGATGTCCTTGTAATCGTCATTGGTGTCCAAGGTTTACTTATCTATATACTAATATATAAAGCTGAAGAGTTTGTTTGTTTGTTTGTGTATTGTACGCAGTAGGTACGCAGTAGGTACGGAGTAGGCACGAAGTAGGTACGCAGTAGATACGCAGTAGGTACTTAGTAGGTACGCAGTAGGTACGCAATAGGTACTTAGTAGGTACGCAGTAGGTACGCAGTAGATACGCAGTAAGTACGCAGTAGGTACGCAGTAGATACACAGTAGGTACGTAGCAGGCACGCAGTAGGTACGCAATAGGTACGCAGTAGGTACGCAGTAGGTACGGAGTAGGCACGGAGTAGGTACGCAGTAGATACGCAATAGGTACTTAGTAGGTACGCAGTAGGTACGCAGTAGATACGCAGTAAGTACGCAGTAGGTCGCATCTGCCGCCGGCATAAGTTACCACCCACCAGACAAAGTCTTGCCGCCAAGCGATTCGTCGTGTTCCGGCATGATGTTTGGTGAAGCCGTACGGAGGACGGGTCTGAGCAGTTGTGTTGCGATGTGTACCGGGTACGATGTGCCTAATGTTGTTGTGTCGGGAGTTCGGTCGTGGTCTCCAGAACATCCTCTGGCGCAGCATCGTTGGTCGTGTTGTTGGGTTAAACATTGCATCACCTCGCTCAACTGCCGTCTTCCTTCCTATTCACTCAGTTTTTTTGAGTGAATAGTCTTAATAAGCTAGTGCGTTTCGTAGCAGGCACGCAGTAGGTACGCAGTAGATATGCAGTAAGTACGCAGTAGGTACGCAGTAGGTACACAGTAGGTACGAAATAGGAACGCAGTAGGTACGTAGTAGTTATTCTTGATGTCCTTGTAATCGTCATTGGTGTCCAAGGTTTACTTATCTATATACTAATATATAAAGCTAAAGAGTTTGTTTGTTTGTTTGTTTGTGCGCGCTAATCTCAGGAACTACTGGTCCGATTGGAAAAATTCTTTTTGCGATGGATAGCCTATTAAACCAGGAAGGCTTTAGGCTATATAACATCCCGCTATGACCAATAGGAGCAGAGCAGTAACAAAAAATGTTGAGAAAACGGGAGCTAACGCAGCCGTACATATTGCCAATAGGAGCTGAGCATGACTAATTCCACGCGAACGAAGTCGCTGGCGGCCGCTAGTAAAGTAAATATAACTATATACTATATATTGGTATTTACCAATGTAACTTTTCTAAGTTATATGTACTTTCTATGTATATCTTGTACTTAACATTCAGGCAAGTGCCTGATATGGAATCGAACAACTCATACTTGAGAGGCTCGGTAAAGCGCGCTAGTTTATTAAAAGCCTACTCTAGCCTTAAAATAGTATATTTCATTACAAGTGCGGAAAGCCTGTCATTACAACTAGTTCCGACAAATGTCGACCCGAGCCGAGGCGCAGCCGAAGGTGAGGGTTGACAGTCGGAACAAGTTGCAATGACGGTTCCGCACGTGTATTGAACAACTATTTTTAATACAGTTGCGAAAAAATTAAGCAATTTATTAAAATAATAAAAACACAATAAACTCAACTAACTAATAATTTATTTCTTAGAAAAGTTATAATTCACATATACATTGAAATTGGTATAGTTTTTTATACTAACTGGGGAAGTTTTAGGTTGCATATTTACTGTTTGAGACAAACTATTATTAATTTCGTATGATTGTTCATGTATATTTGTCAAAGGTGTTATACAATGGTGTTTGCTAGTTGATGGAATTGGATCTAATGAATTATCATTATCAACGAAGGTAAATGGACGAACTTTCTCTTCCCTATTGTCATGTGAAGGTGACGGACTGGACTTTAAATTAATGGATTGTGTGATTTTTTTCCCAGTTTCTAGGTTGTTGTGTAATGAATCAGCAATACGGCCTTCTGCAACTTTGTCTGACTTCCAACCTCCTAGTAGCTTTAAGGACGTCAAATTAACTCCTGAATCTGCCAATAATGTAGCAGAGGTCCTCCTGAAGCTGTGCCCAGTATAATACTCTTTATCCGGCAGACCAAGAAACGTAGCTATTTCTTTTGGCATATTACCGTATTTGGCATATTATTGTTTATCCCGATTGCTTGAGATGTACACTTTCTTTTTTGATAATTTTGGAAAAAATGGTCGGATTTTCCTTTTTGGGACCGCTGATTCATATATTTTTGCACTATTCTAAGAAAATCTCCCTCAACAACAAAGCTTCTCGGTATCTTATTTTTTGTATTCAGAATCTTGATTAGTAGCATTTTTTCATGGGCTTCAATATCTTTTAAAGTAATATTGGATAACTCCTCTCTGCGGCAAGCACCAACAATGCCAAAAATCAGCGCAACCTACAAAAAAAAGGGATTTGATTAATATTTTTTTAAATAATTTAATGACTGTATTTTGCGATTTCGTAAACTGAATACTAAAGAAAAATATAAGTACTTATTAATTAATTACCTTTGTGGCTAAATAACGAACATCGGGAGCTTCGTTTAAAAACCTTTCCACTTCATTCGATATTAATATTTTCGACTTTTTAGTTGTAAAACCGTCTGATTGTCGTTTTAAGAAAGCATTTAGTTTTGGGTATTGACTTATATCCACGTTGTTTCTTATTTTCAGCATACTTTTTATCATCGAAAACCTCGACCATAATGTAGAAGGTTTTAATTTTGCTGACAGTTCGGAGAAATATGCCAACATAACATTTTCTGAAAAACTATTTGCCTTTTTCTCTTCTCTCCACGCAATAAATTCGTTGTATATAGATATGTAGCGACTTTTTGACTTTTCCGGTAAAACTGTTCTCCGAAGCATTTTGTGCAATTATACTGAGTTCCGGTGGTGTTAATTCAAATAAAATATCGTCGAAATTACTCATTTTGTGCAACAAACAACTAAACTCGCAAAGAAAATTTTTGAAAAATGGCGCAAACCGTAAAAGAATATAAGCAGAGATTTTTTTTCTTCACCCATTCGATTAGGCAAAGGGAACTATGCCCATACAGCCAAGTCTTCAGTAGATTTTTTTATTGATATGAAATGAAAATGAAATGAGATGAAATTAAATAAAACCTAACCTAACTCATTGAATTAAATCATTAAATCTGATATTGAAACAAATTTGTAGCTTCTTTTTAGAATTATTTGCATAAATCATAAAAACTTCTATGATTTTTTTAAAGTAAAAACTTCATGGTTGGTTTTTTTTTATTTTTAATAGACAATATTTTGACAGTTGGGAAAGAGAACGCACTAGTTCGGAACAGGTAAAGAAAAAGCACGAATGTGTAATAGCCCACTTTCCGAACGCTATACGTCCCTGTAATACACCACTTTTTGAGCAACTGTATTAAAAACACTTTTACGTAACGTATTTTTTTTATATTTCGGAATAAGTTTTATAGGATATAGCAAACAAACAAGTATAGAGCTGATTCACCATCCTCATCATCATTTCAGCCGAAAGACGTCCACTGCTGGACATAGGCCTCCCCCAAGGTTCTCCACGACGACCGGTCCTGCGCCTCCCGCATCCAGTGGTTTCCCGCGACATTCACCAGGTCGTCGGTCCACCTTGTCGGGGGCCTACCCACGCTACGTCTTCCGGTGCGTGGTCGCCACTCGAGAACCCGTCGGCCCCATCGGGCATCGGCCCACTGGGGGGCCATTGGGGGGTCGTCACATTGCCCGAGAGCTGATTGGTTAGCTGTAAAAATCGCACAGTGAAAAGTTAGATTACAGAATCCTCTCTCTCATCGGCTGCCGGCAGAAGTTACTACCCACCAGATAAAGTCTTGCCGCCAAGCGATTCGTCGTATTACGGCATGATGTCTGGTGAAGCCGTACGGAGGACGGGTCTGACCAGTTGTACGATGCGCCAAATGTTGTTGTGTCGGGAGTTTGGTCGTGGAGGGTCTCTAGATCAATCTCCCTCTGGCGCATCATCGTTGGTCGTGTTTCTTGGGCTTAACATTGCATCACCTCACTCAACTGCCGTCTTCCTTTCTATTCACTCAGTTTTTTTGAGTGAATAGGCTCTTAATAAACTAGCGCGCTTTACCATCAACGATTGCATCACTGTTTACCATCAGGCGGGATTGCGATCAAGCACTAGTTTATAATCATAAAATCAAATCACACTGCAGCAATCAATTTCAGCACCACTGCTCTCAAAACGGTTAAAGCCGTTATACCGGCAAGTCCTAGAGGCAAAACTTTGAAGATATTGTTACGGGCTGGGGGTACTAAAACGCCGGTTAAGGGTTGCGAAGTTTATTGGCAACGAAGGTTTTTTTTTTTTTTTTTTTTATTAGTTATAAACTAGTGCTTGACTGCAATCCCGCCTGATGGTAAGCAGTGATGCAATCGTTGATGGTAAAACGTACTAGCTTATTAAGCCTATTCACTCAAAAAAACTGAGTGAATAGGAAGGAAGACGGCAGTTGAGCGAGGTGATGCAATGTTTAACCCAACAACACGACCAACGATGCTGCGCCAGAGGATGATCTGGAGACCCTCCACGACCAAACTCCCGACACAACAACATTAGGCACATCGTACCGGTACACATCGCAACACAACTGCTCAGACCCGTCCTCCGTACGGCTTCACCAGACATCATGCCGGAACACGACGAATCGCTTGGCGGCAAGACTTTGTCTGGTGGGTGGTAACTTATGCCGGCGGCTGATGTTGTTGCCTGCCACCGAGAGCCGAGAGGTACAGTCGATTGTAGGCAATGAAAAGTAGAACGTAGCTGACGTTGCACCGAAGTCTTCCCTTACATCCACGAAGTCCGTGTCGTAAACACACAATAACACTACAGATGTAAGATGTTCCTTCACGTTCACGCTTCACTCAAATGTCTCGCTGATGGTGGCGTGTGTTTTGGGTCATTGGGTTCCCATCGATATGGTTGAGCTGAATGATGCTGATCCATACGTCATGTTCGTGAACGGACGCCGTCGGAGGGGACTGGTCATCTCTTAGCTGCCACGGCGTATTTTAATTTCTGAATGATTTTTGTATGTTTTCCATAATGGACGCTCTCAGCGTACAATATATTTCTGCATCGTTCTCACGCGGTTGATTTCAACATGAATGATGTAATCAAATATTTGTAACAATAGCTTAAAAATTTAAAAGAGTGTCCATGGAGTTTCTTGCCCGTTCTTCTCCATAGGTACCTACTCTTTGGAATGGGCGACTAGCTTCATCTTATTGACTGACCGACCTTCTGACAATTCAAAAGTGCCTGTAACTGGTTTATTTGAAATAAATGATTTGATTTGATTTGATTGATTTGGTAGTACTCACAGTTCTCGTTACAGTTGTCGCAGTAGGTATTCTCAAAGATCGCTTCTTAACTGTCGCTGTTTTCGTATCGCTAGTCGAATGCAGACTGGTTTGAGATTTTTCTCGGCGGCGTAAGTTACCACCCACCAGACAAAGTCGTGCCGCCAAGCGATTCGTCGTGTTCCGGCATGATTTCTGGTGAAGCCGTACGGAGGACGGGTCTGAGCAGTTGTGTTGCGATGTGTGCCGGGTACGATGCGCCAAATGTTGTTGTGTCGGGAGGTTGGTTCTGGAGGGTAGCGGGATCCGAAGCACGGTGCTCCGCTAGCCGACCGCAGGTAGTTGGGGGCCCAAGTAGTGTGCCAGCCACATACGAAAGGCTGCCCCGCCAACTGCGAAAAATTCCAGAGTGGCCCCATCGTGCCGGTTGGCGACTAGACGAGAGGACCCGATGGCGATCCCTGGGGGGGTTCGGGCGTCCCCGCAGTCTCCAGATCAATCTCCCTCTGGCCCAGCATCGTTGGTCGCGTTGTTGGGTTTAACATTGCATCACCTCACTCAACTGCCGTCTTCCTTCCTATTCACTCAAAAAAAACAACAAAACAAGTCAATGAAAAGGTCCAAAAAGAAAAGTAGGTGTGCACAGCGGGCGCACGTCCTCTCTTTCAAAGTGCACCTCTCTAATATTAGAGGTCTGCACTCCAATCTCTTAGCAGTACACTATCACCTTGAGACTGAGAAGCCGCATCTACTTTTCTTGACGGAGACCCAGATCAGATGTCCGCCTGATGCGGCATACCTCGGCTACCCGGGATACTCTTTGGAGCATCATTTCCTGCAGCGTGCCGGGGTCTGTGTGTATGTTCGCAATGACATCTGTTGCCGGCGTCTCCGTCACCTCGAGGACCCTCATTTTTCGTCCTTATGGCTGTTGGTTGACACTGGTGTGGACAAAATTGTCTACACCTGTGTCTACCGATCGCACAGCGGTGATCAGGAGACAACTCGGTTATTCGACCACCTCAGTGAGGCTGCTGACAATGCGCTACATCGGCACCCTGACGCTCAGTTCGTCGCTCTGGGGGACTTCAACGCCTGCCACCAGGACTGGCTCTTCCCATACCAGAGGACCGACCACGCTGGGAGAGAAGCGCGAAACTTCGCGCTTTCTATGGGCCTTTCCCAGCTGCAAGCTATGGAGTATTTTATCCCATTCAATGACGTGCCCGTCGGTGGCTCGGCTCGCCCATGGTTCAATGCCGCTGTTGTGTCCAAGCTGAACAGCGTAAGCACACGGCATTTCTCGCCTGGGTTGACGCTCGTGACCGCGGTGCTCCGGATCTAAGCTCCAAGAAGAGAGCCTTTAACCGTGCTGCCAAGTCCTACAAGAAGGCGCTTAAGAAGGCTCGCTTCAACCGCATTACCCATATTGGCAACAAGTTATCTGCGCAGCCATCCGGTAGCAGATCTTTTTGGTCCCTTGCCAAATCGGTTGAGGCGAACTTCTGTCGGCCCTCACTGCCTCCGCTGGTTAGGCCTGATGGAACACTGGCTCATACGGCGAGAGAGAAAGCAGGTCTCTTTGCTTCTCTCTTTGCCCATAATTCGCGTCTTGATACTGGCAGTGCTACTCCACCTAATTTACCTCATTGCGGAGCCTCAATGCCTGAGGTTCGCATTAGGAACAAGGAGGTCCTGAGAGTATTGTGTCGTCTGGACGTGAGTAAGGCTAGTGGTCCGGATGGTATACCAGCGATTGTTCTTAAAGCTTGTGCGCCCGAGTTGTCTCCTGTATTGACGCGCTTGTATCGCCTCTCATTTAGGACTGGTATTGTGCCCAAGTCCTGGAAGCTTTCTAACGTGCAGCCCGTGCCCAAGAAGGGTAGTCGTGCCGATCCTGCCAACTATCGGCCGATTTCGATCACCTCCATACTTTGCAAAATTATGGAGCGCGTATTGAACTCGCGCCTCTTGGCATACCTGGAAGGTAACGATAAACTGGGGACCTACTAGTTTATGTCACTCACTTGTGGGGCGAGGCCCTCGAGAAGAATGGGGAAGCGATTGCTGTCTCCCTTGATGTCTCGAAGGCCTTCGACCGGGTATGGCACGCTGGCCTTTTGAGTAAGCCAGCGTACGGCATTTCCCCTAGCCTGACTGGCTGGGTAAAAGACTTCCTGACTGAACGGTCCCTCCGAGTTGTTGTCGATGGATGCTCTTCTGAGCCCATGTCAACTAATGCCGGTGTTCCTCAGGGGTCTGTTCTCTCTGCAACTCTGTTCCTGCTGCATATTGACGATATGCTAATGCCTGGTATCTATGGATATGCAGATGACAGCATAGTTGTAGAGATATACCTGCCGGGTGCTCGGGCTAGTAGGGAATCAATCCGGTCCGAAAGAGAGGCCATGGTTGAGCGAACGAGTGTTGCGCTGCAGGCAGTCTCCGAATGGGGCAATGCCAATCTTGTAGCATTCAATGCCGAAAAAACACAGGCGTGTCTTTTCACCGCCAAAAGGAGCCCGTTCACCTTGGCTCCTACTTTTCGGAATGTGTCCTTGGAGTGTTCCGACCGCCTTCAGCTTTTGGGAGTTGAGATTTCCTCGGACCTTAACTTTGGGCGGTTCATTGAGTCCAAGGCTGAGGTGGCTGCCAGGAAACTTGGCGTTATCGCAAAGGTTCGGCAGTACTTCACACCTGGGCAGCTTCTAATGTTATACAAAGCACAGGTCCGTTCGTGTGTGGAGTACTGCAGCCACATTTGGGCTGGTGCTGCCAAGTGTCACCTGGCCACTTTGGATTCAGTGGAGAGACGTGCAAAGAGGCTGATTGGTGACCCTGATCTAACACGAGTTGGTCTCCAAAGCCTAGACCACAGGCGTAGAGTAGCCAGCCTTTCGGTGTTCTATAGGATGCATTTTGGGGAGTGTGCGATGGAATTGCATGATTTAATTCCCCCATCTCCGTTCCACCAGCGGACGACCCGTCGTACGGCTGGTTTCCACCCTTACGTTGTTAACACCACTACGATCCGGACGAAGCGTTTCGCCTCCTCCTTTATACCGCGTACATCGAGGGACTGGAACAATTTGCCAGCGGCGGTGTTTCCGTCGGACTACAATTTGAGTGTCTTCAAGGCTAGAGTGAATAGGCTCTTAATAAACTAGTGCGCTTTACCATCAACGATTGCGTCACTGCTTACCATCAGGCAGGATTGCGGTCAAGCGCTAGTTTATAATATATATATATAAAAAAAAGACTGACTGCGAGCTGGCGTCACGGGCCTTTATATAGATCAGCTGATCGAACATTCCAGATTCGTCTAGACGTAATAATAATAGCGCATAACTTCGAGTACATTCACTAGGTACCTACGGTATTTCCCGGAAACGAGTTTCTAGAAATTTCGATGTCGTCACTTCGTTGACAAAATTGTTGAGACCTGTACCACTCGATAGGTCATCCTAGGTGTAGCAATGCGTTTTTATAATGTACCCTTACAATAAAAGGGCTTAAAAGATACGCACTGCATGTCACGCGATATTGAACCTTATGCCATCGATATATGGTGCATTCGTAATAATATCTATGCACCCGCACTGGACTCGTGTTGTAGATTACGGCCCACTCTCAGAGGAGGCTGATTATGTATAGTCGACGTATCACTGTATAAATATTTTCCGTGTACTTAAACTCGTATATCGTCGCCTCTTCAGAATTATTGACACTCATTATTATGCATACACGGATCCGGTCACCCTTTGTAATGACGTGTGCCGTTTGATCGACGCCACGCGACCCCTGAACGTTCACCTTCTCCCTCCCTTCAGAGTAATTATGTAACACACTATCAGTAGCAATGGGTTTCATTTTGACAGTTCAACAACATTCATTGCGCCCTTTACGTTCTTGATCAGACACATGTATCGAACATATGGAGCATGCCTGAATATGGATATTTGCACTGGTCGGGTCGTGCCTCGGAAAGCAAACACTGTTTAAATCACGTAAATCATTGTAAACATTTTCATTTTTAATGTCTGGACTTTAAAAAAGACTATGATCCCTGAGTTTGTTTCGGCTTTTTCTTCTCAGAGGTAGTCAGGAAATGCCGGCTTCATCTAGTTTAAAAAAATATGACGTGTAAATGATTTCATGTCATCTCATTTTATTTCAGCACGTTAAGCCGTTGGTCCCGGTTGCCATACGAACATCTAGTGGCAGTCGTTACGGGTTGTTGGAGCCCTCAAAAGTCCAACAATTGGTCTAACTGCAATGCTTCGATATCGCCTTCGGGTTTTGGAGATTAGACGGCAGTCGCTTCACGGAAAATATCGAAGTTTAGGCAAAATCATCAGTGAAACTGGTAAAGCGGACCCCAGACTCCAAAGTTTTGACTTTCCCATCCCGAACAAAAAAAGGGGCAAATTAATGTTTGTTACTGTCCAAACCAAAGCTATTGCTATTGATAGTGTGTTGCCCAATTACCTCGTAGATTATGACGTGATATTAGTTAGCGCTCACGCCGCAGGAGACGCCCTGGTCGGGAGACAAGTTTCACGTGCTTCTCAAAGACATTTCAGTACATCGTGACTCCACGACAGGGGGTCGACGAAGACCGATGCGAGCAGTGTTGCGGGTTGGTTAAAAAAAAAAGCGTGCCCCTGGCGCACAGGTAAGTGAAGAAGCACGAGTGGGCTTTAGTCAGTATAAGTCTGACACGCCCTTCCGCTCCGCCCAGAGCGGGAGAGGTCATTTGATGATTTCTCATCCAGAACAAAAAAAAAAGCTATTGACAGTGTGTTGCCCAATTACCTCGTAGATCGTGACGTGGTATTTAGTTAAACATACAGTTGCACCTGCGGCCGTGGGGACGAACACACCTGTGTGACCCCTGCGCCGCTATCGTAATGATCGGCGCTAATTATTAAAGGAAATTGTAGCAGTTGATACGGTATTGATGATGCAGCTAAGTTTGTAAAAGTAAAGGAAAACACGAAATTGAAGGTGACAGCAGTGTAAAATGCGTAACATCAGATCGTGAAAACTTAAGAGGGAGGTAGGCCATAACACCGGCTGCCGGCAGAAGTTACCACCCACCAGACAAAGTCTTGCCGCCAAGCGATTCGTCGTGTTCCGGCATGATGTCTGGTGAAGCCGTACGGCGGACGGATCTGAGCAGTTGTGTTGCGATGAGTGCCGAGTACGCCAAATGTTGTTGTGTCGGGAGTTTGGTCGTGTAGGGTCTCCACATCAATCTCCCTCTGGCGCAGCATCGTTGGTCGTGTTGTTGGGTTTAACATTGCACCACCTCGCTCAACTGCCGTCTTCCTTCCTATTCACTAAGATTTTTTAAGTGAATGTGCTTAATAAACTAGCACGCTTTACCATCAACGATTGCATCACTGCTTACCATCAGGCGGGATTGCGGTCAAGCACTAGTTAATAATTATAAAAAAAACGGCTGTATATCTGAATACAGCAGTGGGACCCGTCCGCCGTACGGCTTCGCCAGACATCATGCAGGAACACGACGAATCGCTTGGCAGCAAGACTTTGTCTGGTAGGTGGTAACTTCTGCCGGCAGCCGATGTTAAGGCCTCCACCGAGTAACATTTCGCCTTCTGCTGAGCTAGAAAACGATGCGCTGAAATTTAGTTTAGTTCCCGTGCAGGAGTTTTGGACATCTTCTCCTCTTCAGAAGATTGAAATTAACATATTTATAGTTATTATAACCTACAATCTTTGTTTCCTATTTAATAACGGAAACCGCAATCAAAATTAACCCCTAAATTAAAGTCGGGGGTTAAATTCGTGTAGTTTGCAAGAGGAGGGGTGTGTTCACCTAATTAAGTGTTATTATCGGGAGCATAGGGTTGTCTAAATATGTAACATATTTATATTTTGCTCTGATTGCCCGTGACATGACACTAGGCCCTATTAAAACACCAGAGCTACGACATTTACTTTTTTAAACGATGCTGAGATAAGAGTCTTGGAGTCAGGAATGAGAAGATCCCCAGAAGAACGAGAGTAACCGACATAGCGCAAAGAATTGCAACTCTAAAGTGGCAGTGGGCCGGGCACATTGCCCGTATGGCCGATGCCCGATGGGGCTGACGGGCTCTCGAGTGGCGACCATGCGCCCATTGCCCGTAGGACCGATGCCCGATGGAGCAGACGGGTTCTCGAGTGGCGACCATACACCGGAAGCCGCAGTTCTTGATACGGCTGCGCCATGTAATGTTGTTCAATGAAACGAAATGCTCGGGGCAATACAACTTTTATTAATATTAGGTGCAATTTCACAGAGTTTAACTTATGGTGTTATCGACGCCATGTCTAAATCGCAAGAGCCCGAATGTTTTTACAATTGTGACACAAGTCATTAATGCCTATCAGTCTGTAGCTGTCAATACAAGATGATTCAAGCCATTTCAAACAGTCTGTAGTGGGTTCCGTTACATACAATATTACAGGTAGGCCCCCTACAAGGTGGACCGACGACCTGATGAAGGTAACGGAAAACCGCTGGATGCGGGAGGCGCAGGACCGGTCGTCGTAGAGATCCTTGGGGAGGCCTATATCCAGAAGTGGACGTCTTTCGGTTGAAATGATGATGATGATTAGTATTGCCAGTGTGTTTATTTATGATCCTACTGTTATCTCCAAATTCGGAGTTTAATTTCATGCTAGTTGGCAACCCTGACTTTACCCCATTCGGTACCATCACGCCGGCTGATTACATGATCGTGTGTTATCTAATGCTAAATGTTTGTCTACCTAATTATTATGGGGTGAACGTAATTATTACGCGGTTTTTTCAAACGATGTGGCGTGGCTGGCTATACCATGTTTTTGTATGTTTTTCGACATTTTTAATTAAATTGGAGGCCTTCGCGTATGCCTGATTTCGTGAGTATCTGGACGACCTCCGTGGTGCAGCGGTCAACACGCGTACTTGCGACGTGGAGGCCCCGGGTTCGATCCCCGGCCAGGTCATGATGGAAAACGATCTTTTCCTGATTGTCCTGGGTCTTGGATGTTTATCTATATATGTATCTATTATAAATATAGTATCTTTGAGTTAGTATCCCATAACACAAGTCTCGAACTTACTTTGGGGCTAGCTCAATCTGTGTGATTTGTCCGCACTTATACAATATGTAAAGAAAACCCTATCCGACCCATAAGGATAATAAAGGTTAGGTAAACATTTGACCAAATATAATATAAAATTTTACATAATCATCATAGTAACAATACTAATGAATTTTGAAATAATCCTTTTTTCCCGGGAATTAATTCCAATTTCCCCGAAATTTGGTAATTTTGAAAAAAGTGACAACACCGGTATTATTATAAGCGAATAGCGACGCGACCACGTCACAGGTGCCGCGTGCCCTGCCCCCCGCCGCCCGCGGAAGGGGTTGCTTACCGCACATGTATTAAGTTACCTCTTTTTGCCAAATAATATTTATTTATTTAGTGGGATTTTTTTTTAAGTTTTGCCTGTCTCTGTGGGCATTAGTAGAATCAGTTATCGATACCTAACAATACCTTCACGGATCGAACAGGGTTTTCTTTACATATTGTATATAAAACAAAAAAAAAAGTTGTCCGAATGAGCGTGGAGTGTGGAGTGAGCTGAAAGGATTGATCATAATGGCCCCGATTAGTTTGTTCATAAACTAAACTAAATTTAAGTGCATTTTTTTTTTGTTTATAATTCATTAAGAAAAGGACAAAGCATAATATGTCAGTTTAGACCTGTCAAATTAGTCCACGCTTGACGTAAATTGATGTATTTTTGGTCGCCATGTTTACAACGTGTAACCTAGATGGTATATACATAACAAAGGCATGGCATCTTTACATGATATCAAACGATATTGGAAGGGTTTTTTAATCCTATCTCTTTATGTTAGGAAGTTATGAGGAAAAACACCGCCTGTGATAGGCTACTAGCATACTAGTCGCACAGAGATATTGAAGACATTTATCGGATTTTGGCAAGTAACGTGACGGGTAACGAGTAGTTATTAACGTATATAGTGTGCTGCCACGTTTGTTATGATTTGATTTTAAGAAACACACGAAACCGAAAATTTGGTACCAATTTTTTGAGTATTTTAGTTTGAGTTGAAACCCTTCCGATATCGTTTGATATCAGCTATAGATGCCATGCCCTTGGTATGTATATACCCTTTATGTTACACGTTGTATATCATCATCATCTCAGGGTTAATCTCAATCGCATCCGAAGTTTTTTCAGCTTTAGCCTCCTTTCGGTGAGAGGGAGTGGGCAGTAATCTACGACGCGGGCCCAGTGTGGGTTGGTACATGTCACATGTCTTCGAAGTTTTAGCACTAAGTTTTAGCACTAAATTTTAGCACTAAGTTTTAGCACTAAGTTTTAGCACTAAGAATTCCTCACGATGTTTTCCTTGACCATTTTTGAAAGCTGTGGTGACGAAATAATTTATAGAAAGTAAACCGCCTGATGGGGTTCGTCATGGGCGTACCTGGGTTTGGGGGCTGAGGGTTCTGCCCTGGAAATCTCGCAGAACATGTATGAGTGTAGTGTAGTGTCACCTGGCCACTTTGGATTCAGTGGAGAGACGTGCAAAGAGGCTGATTGGTGACCCTGATCTAACTCGAGTTGGTCTCCAAAGCCTAGAGCACAGGCGTAGAGTAGCCAGCCTTTCGGTGTTCTATAGGATGCATTTCGGGGAGTGTGCGAGGGAATTGCATGATTTAATTCCCCATCTCCGTTCCACCAGCGGACGACCCGTCGTACGGCTGGTTTCCACCCTTACGTTGTTAACACCACTACGATCCGGACGAAGCGTTTCGCCTCCTCCTTTATACCACGTACATCGAGAGACTGGCACAATTTGCCAGCGGCGGTGTTTCCGTCGGACTACAATTTAGGTGTTATTAAGGCTAGAGTGAATAGGCTCTTAATAAACTAGCGCGCTTTACCATCAACGATTGCGTCACTGTTTACCATCAGGCAGGATTGCGATCAAGCGCTAATTTATAATTATAAAAAAAATCATCTGCCTAGTATTTCCCGACTATATTGAGGTCAGCTTCCAATCTGACGGTATTCACCTAAATACCACAATTTCTATTGCTGTCAACAAATACTAAAAATAGAATAAAATAAATGTTTTTCAAATGTCAAAAACCAACCAATATGTTTTAATGTTGACACAGGAGTAAATATTGATTTATAAAAGTAATTAGCCTCCGACCTGACGGTCTTCAACACCTGCTTGATCACATAACACCCATACAGTTAAAATAACACTTTATTTCCAACCACGTAAAGTAGGAATTGATTTGAAGTTTGTCAGTTGATGACACCACCAAACAACACCAAAGTCTAAGTGAAAAATTTATTATTTAACAATAAGTGTGTTGGGTGTTATTTGAATCTGAACTTTTTAATCTAAGGGCGCTGATGGTCTTGTAAGTGCTCTTGTTTGTATGAAAGGTTTTGGTGTTTCAGGGCAGATCAAATACAGCATAAGTAATGAAATGAAATGTATGGAAATCGTTTATTATGCAAGTAGGATCACTGATCACTTTTACACGTCATATTTTTTTAAACTAGATGGAGCCGGCATTTCCGAACTGACTACCTCTGAGAAGAAAAAGCCGAAACAAACTCAGTGATCATCGTCTTTTTTCAAGTCCAGACATTAAAAATGAAAATGTTTACAATCATTTACGTGATTAAAAAAAAAACAGTGTTTAAAATGTCATAATTGTAGCATAATTACGCTTATTGCAATTATAATGCTTAGCAGAGCGAGCAGCTCAGTCCCAAGCTTTATTGTCTTCTATCTAACAGCCCATCCATTCTGTAAAAATCTCAACATAAAAAGGGTAAAGGGAGCTTGGAATGAGCAGGGGTCTAAGGCCAAGGTGGCTGCCAGGAAGCTTGGCGTTATCGCAAAGGTCCGGCGGTACTTCACACCAAGGCAGCTTCTAATGTTGTACCTACAAAGCGCAGGTCCGTTCGTGTGTGGAGTACTGTGGCCACATTTGGGCTGGTGCTGCAAAGTGTCACCTGGCCACTTTGGATTCGATGGAGAGGCGTGCGAAGAGGCTGATTGGCGACCCAGAATTAACTCAAAACGGTCTCCAAAGTCTCGAGCACAGGCGTAGAGTAGAGTAGAATAGGATTCATTTTGGTAAGTGTGCGAGGGAATTGCATGATTTAGTTCCCCCATCTCCGATCCATCATCGGACGACCCGTCATACGGCGAGTTTCCACCCTTACGTCGTTAACACCGCTACGATTCAGTCGAAGCGTTTCGTTTCCTCTTCCATACCGCATACATCGAGGGACTGGAACAATTTGCCAGCGGCGGTGTTTCCGTCGGACTACAATTTGAGTGCCTACAAGGCTAGAGTGAACAGGCTCTTAATAAACTAGTGCGCTTTACCATCGTCGATTGCGTCGCTGCTTACCATCAGGCGGGATTGTAGCCAAGCACTAGTTTAAAATTTATAAAAAAATAAATAAATAAGAGTTTAACTTATACTGTTTTATTTAGCGTGATTTTTCCCCTAGCAATAGTGTCAAAAATTAGCATTTGTTTTAACAGAAAGAAGAGGTAAGAATGAAATAGTAAGAAATATTATATTATTTGCGGCAGGTAGGTGCGGCTAATAAGGCCTAGCTAAGCGCGAATTGAAAAAATACAAAAACTATTAACATGAAACAACAAATTTTAATGTTTATGAAACATTTATATCAATTAACATCCATTACATTTAAAAAACTGGAGGATTTTTCGAAAAAATAGTTAAAATAAAGTATTTATAAAAACACTATATATTATTTAAGCCTGGTTAAACTATGATAGGGTAATAAGGAGTTTAACATACAATACTAAACAAAATATACGTCTTAAATTTAGAGATTGAGATCAATAATTAATAATCACAGTGTTCAGACTTAAAAATAACACAATTTTTTAATAGTTTCATTCAGGACACTCAAAATTGCAAATGTCCGCCTCTGACAAACCAACGCACTCCCCATGGTAACACTTTCTGCATTTAAAACATTGCTTCATAGCAGCCTTTTCGTCCTGCTTACATCCGTGACAGTACCAACTCTCATGCTTTCTTTAGTGCTGATATTATCTCTATATATTTTTTCTTTTTTTGATGTTTTTCTATTGCGTTTTTGTAGAACAGGTCTATTGTCACTAGAATTCCTCTGTAATTGATGGCCTCTCTTCTTACTGTTGGTGTTTTTTCAGTGTTCTTAACTGTGGTAGGTATGAGCTGCTTGCCCAATTTAAAAGAACAGCGTTCAGCTGTTCTTTTAAATTGGGCAAGCGGTAAATATACCGCTTGCCCAATTTACGGTAGTTCCAGTTCCAACGGTGATGAGGATAATAATCCTTATCACCGTTGGAACTGGAACTACCGTGCTCAGCCGTCCACACTGTACTGCTCATACCGCTTCCAGGTTTTCTTCAGACCACAATGCTCGTTTTGGGGGCATTGTTATTATATGCCTTAAAAATAATAAACAGAAAAATAAAAAAAAGCCGAAAAACAGTCACTTCATGATGAAAAAGTATAATAAGGCCTATACACGAATTTTATAGGCCTTAATAACCGATGGCCAATTTTGCAAAGAAAAGTTAAAAATAAAACAATTCAGTACACTATTCTACATTATACTATTCTAACACCACAGTCTACTGAAGCATGAACTAATTGACAATTAAACAATAAAACTATGTGGAAAAATATAGAACTACAAAAAATACTTACGTTTAAATTTCTTGCCGTATTATAATTTAAACTAAGCATCCGTTGACCACGATGAATGTGGCAGCACTGGTGACGTCAAGCAAGTTAGCGAGTCGTGCCACGTTTGGGACCCTATCTTAGATTAATAGCTACCTATGACTGTGACCATGAGTGATAGCGGTAGTTTTAAGTTGTATTTTTGTAATTTAGGCCTTATTACCCGACAGGCCTTATTGGCCGCACCTACCTTAGTTTATGAAACTGTTACTTAATGAGGGATATTATGTAATGCCTAATTATGTACAGTTTCATACACTACTTTATCTAATCTCATACATTGTATTGAATATATGAAATAAAAGATAGTCCAGCGAAACAGCAACGACTTGCAATGCAAAGAAACGTATTTGGCGCCAAAATTCTGCACCCTGCATCACCGCGCACGCGCCAAAGCACGCGCAGCCACAGATAAAAAATGAAATAGTGCTGTCTATGGTTTGTAATCTGTACGGTAATGAAAAAAAAATATTTTAACATTATTTTGTTAGAGAAATAATGTTATAATTTAATTTTTTAATTTCCTTTCGATATACTATTGGTAAAGTACGTCAATATAAAGTCCTTTTTAGT
Source organism: Sesamia nonagrioides (assembly GCA_017933935.1). Classification (NCBI taxonomy): domain Eukaryota; kingdom Metazoa; phylum Arthropoda; class Insecta; order Lepidoptera; family Noctuidae; genus Sesamia; species Sesamia nonagrioides. The sequence goes on along the minus strand of JADWQK010001689.1, from coordinate 680,953 downwards.
TTTATATTTTTAATTTTTTGATATCAGAGTAGATAAATACATTTATTTAGCAGTACAGACTAAAAGACACACAATACATCTAAAATAAACATAAGTACATCAGATAGCACGTCGTGGTAGCCTAATGGTTAAAACACCAGCCTCTTAGATACTAATGTAACTTTTCCAAGTTATATGTACTTTTGAAGTATATCTAGGACACCAAAGACTGATTAAAAGGTGAAGGAAAACATCTTGAGGAAACCTGGACTTTAAGTCAGAAATCGGCAACTCACATTGAGCAAACGTGGTGATTACGCTCAATCCTTCTATACATGAGAGGAGACCTGTGCCCAGCAGTGGGACGATAAAAAGATTGATGATGATGATGACATCAGATAGCAACAAATAAAAATTAAATAGCTAGAAAACACTCATTTGAAAAATTGCAGTAAATTGTGTTTCGCGTCAAAAAAGGCCTAATTCAGCAAAAATGTCAGAATCAGAATCTTTATTTGTAAGCATACATAGGTTGAAGTGAGAGGTGTTACAGATAAATATTATACATCTGCTATGTTTTACCCAGAGGCGTATAAATATACATATCTACCAATTGACATTGTAAATACTATGTAAACTTATCATAAACTAGCGGCCGCCAGCGACGTCGTTTGCTAGATTTAGTTATGCTCCGCTCCTATTGGTCGCAGCGGCATGATGTTATATATTGATGTTTCTTAGATTAGCGCGTTCAAATAAACACACAAACTCTTCAGTTTTATACATTAGTATATATTAGTAATATTTCTAAATGATTCAAATTTGATACTACCTAATGGTGTGTTACGCAACGAGGGCGACAGTAATTTACTTTTTCATAACCTTAAACAAGAGTGAAAGAAAAGAAGATTATCAAGAGTATTTATTTATTTATTTTATTTTATTAAGATATACAATATGTAAAAAAAACCCTGTCCGACCCGTGAAGGTATTGTTAGGTATCGATAACTGATTCTACGAATGCTTACAAAGCCGGGCTAAACTTAAAAAAAAAAATCCCCCTAAAAAAATAAATATTATTTCCCAAAAAGAGGTAACTTAAAACATGTGCAGTAGGCTATCCAGGCACGGGCGAAGAGGGGCAGGACACGCGGCACGCGGTTGCATCGCTATTCGCTCAGAATTATACCGTCAAAAATAATGTTGTCACTTTTTTAAAATTACCAAATTTTGGGGAAGTTGGAATTAATTCGAGGGAAAAAAGATTATTTCAAAATTTACTAGTAGGTATTGTTACTATGTTGATTATGCAAAATTTCATATGTTATTTGGTCATGTTTTTACGTAACCTTTACTATCCTTACGGGTCGGACAGGGTTTTCATAACCTATTGTATATTGGATACTTATATAGTAAATAATACCTACTCCTTCATCTTTTCATTTCAGCCGAAAGACGTCCACCGCTGGACTTAGGCCTCCTCCAAGGATCTCTACGACGACCGGTCCTGCGCCTCCCGTATACAGCGTTTCCCGACCTTCACCAGGTCGTCGGTCCCCCTTGTCGGGGGCCTATCCACGCTGCGTCTTTCGGTGCGTGGTCGCCACTCGAGAACCCGTCGGCCCCATCTGGCATCGGTCCTACGGGCAATGTGTCCGGCCCACTGCCACTTTAGTGTTGCAATTCTTCGAGCTATGTCGGTTACTGTTATATAATTATAAACTAGTGCTTGACTGCAATCCCGCCTGATGCTAATCAGTGATGCAATCATTGATGGTAAAGTGCGCTAGTTTCTTATCGTAGTGGTTTCAACAACGCAATGGTGGATACTCGCCCCGATTATGGAACGGAAATGGGGACATTGAGTCAGCCAATTCCCTCACACTCTCGAAAAATGTTTTGCAAACTCATCTATTTCAGGTGACAGTGGCGCCTGAAGCCAGAGGCTCGAGTTCCAGTCGCTCACAGCCAGCAAGCAGCAATCTGCTTGGCTTACACTTTAACAGTCGGTAGTCTCGTAGGTACATATGGCATCTCATACATTTTCTTAAAGAAAAATCTGAGGGATGATACTTTTAAAAAAAAGCGTAAAGCGCGATAGTTTATTAAGAGCGTATTCACACAGTTTTTTTTTTTTGACTTGGAAGACCCTCCACGACCAAACTCAACAACATTTGGAACATTGTACCAGGCACACATCGCAACACAACTGCTCAGACCCAATCTCCGTACGGCTTCACCAGATATCGTAGTGAAAACTTTTTATAACAACAGGGAAAGATCAAATCAACGATGGATGGAATATGTAAATGATAATAATGTTGAAAAGGAGCGGGAGAAGTCATTTAATGATTTACCATCCCAAACAAAAAAAATGGATTGTTTTGCTCCAATCCTTCCATTTGTGGTTAAACATGCATCCAAAGTGACCTCTGTGCTATCACCGACCACGCCGTTGAAGCAGCAACGAAGAAGCAAAAAGGAAACGCTTATTAAACAAAATTAATAAATATATACAGACAGACAAATCACACAGATTGAGCTAGCCCCAAAGTAAGTTCGAGACTTGTGTTATGGGATACTGACTCAACGATACTAAATTTTATAATAGACAAATATACAACGCGTAACAAAAAGGGTATATACATACCAAGGGCATGGCATCTTTAGATGATATCAAACGATATCGGAAGGGTTTCAAATCAAAATAAAATACTCAAAAAATTGGTACCAAATTTTCGGTTTCGTGTGTTTCTTAAAATAAAACCATAACAAACGTGGCAGCACACTACATACGTTAATAACTACACTTGACGGTCTCCGTGGCGCAGCGGTCAACCCGCCTGCCTGCGACGTGGAGGCCTCGGGTTCGATCCCCGGCCAGGTCATGATGGGAAACGATCTTTTCCTAATTGTCCTGGGTCTTGGATGTATATCTATATATGTATCTATTATAAAATATAGTATCGTTGAGTTAGTATCCCATAACACAAGTCTCGAACTTACTTTGGGGCTAGCTCAATCTGTGTGATTTGTCTGTATATATTTATTTATTTATTTATTTATTTAACTACTCGTTACCCGTCACGTTACTTGCCAAAATCCGATAAATATCTTCAATATCTCTGTGCGACTAGTATGATAGTAGCCTACCACAGACGGTGTTTTTCCTCATAACTTCCTAACATAAAGAGATAGAATTAAAAAACCCTTCCAATATCGTTTGATATCATGTAAAGATGCCATGCCTTTGTTATGTATATACCCTTTATGTTACACGTTGTATAGATAAACATCCAAGACCCAGGCCAACCAGGAAAAAATCGTTTTCCATCATGACCTGGCCGGGGTTCGAACCCGAGGCCTCCACGTCGCAGGCAGGCGTGTTGACCGCTGCGCCACGGAGGACAACGTTACGTTTGAAAACGTAACGGTTTTGGTCCTAATGAGCTTATAAACTTACCTGGACCAGGAGCAGGTGCTGTCGGTGCCAGCAAATGGTTGTAGCTTCGAAGCAGACATGCGACTGACTCCAGTGAATACAGCGGCATTCCAGGCTCCATCGTTAGAGGATGCACTTAATTCTGGTCCTTTTATATTTAAATGGCCTCTTTAGAAAAGGTTGATATTTTTTGCATTGTTTTCGGTCTTGCGTTTTCCACACTAATTTGCACCTTTTTTACATAAAGTCTTTGGTCCTTGGAGTCTCCTATTTCGATAGAGTTCACATAGTTTATTTGATCTTTAGAGGCGGCTTAAAAGAGACGGCGCTATTTTATAAACAATGCAGATTTCCTACATTGCGGCGCTTGTATTAAATTCTGGACGTTTTTATCTGATTGGTACTAAATTTTGAATAGCTGCTGCTTATCAAAAATCTTAGCCAGTTTTATTAAGCTGGGATGTGTGGTCTTTGTCAGGAGAGTAGTAAATTTAATCAATTCTTTCCGCGTAATTTAAAAAACTGTACTTTAAAAAAAATGTTGAAAATTCGAAAGCCGACGGGAAGGTGGAAACACCACACATATATAATTAGAATGCTTCGAAACTTATTTTATTTCGTTTTTTGTCCTGTTCTTATTTATAAATTGCTAAAACTCCATCTAATAAAAAAGTACTATTTTTACAAGAAAGTACTTTTTATTTATTCAAACACTTTTCCACCGCCATTCCTAATTCAAATAAACCGATCGACTAACTATAATACAACATAACATTACACCACTATGAAAAACGCTACATCACTTCGATAATTTCGCGCGCTTTCTTCCATTGGCGCCAACACTAATTGTACAACAACATCCTTGGCAGCTATTGGTTGAATGAGTAATTAACGGTTTGTTTGGCGACGCCTGATTGGTTGGTAGGGAGGGCACGCCCCCTATTTTCCCGCGGTAACCCGGCTCACCTTATGACACCGCGTGTAACGTTCTACTTTGAATAGTTGATGAAGTGGCATTAACTTTTCAGGTGGTCGGTTAGGTTCTTTATAAGGTCGTGTTTCTCTATTTGTTTAAGTAATTTATATAGTTGTTAAATAAATAATAATAAAAAAAAAAACAAAATCAAGATCTCTGCAGATTAGTTCCTATTTTAGCCACGCTCCAAAAGATCCACACAATATGTAGTATTTTTGGATCTCCATTTAAAAACCTTCAACTTTAAGCCCATTTCACATAGTCCTGGGTCTAGGCCCTTTCGACCTTCCTAGATAGTTTCAGACAGAGCAATAAGTGCATTTCCTTAATTCGGCTGAATGCCTCCGGAACACCGAATGTAATCCCATCTGAAGACCCCAGCAAGTTGGAAATGTCTTTTTTTTTTATAAGTTACTAGCTTCCCGCCCGCGGCTCCGCCCGTGTGGAGTTCAGTTATATCGCGCTTTTTAGATTTCCCTCGGGAACATCAAATTTTTCCGGGATAAAAAGTAGCCTATGTTCTTTCTCAGGGTCTAAAGATTGTCTGTGCCAAATTTCATCAAAATCGGTTGAGAGGTTTAAGCGGGAAAGCGTAACAGACAGACAGACTGACAGACAGACAGACAGACAGAGTTACTTTCGCATTTATAAATTACTAGCTTTCCGCCCGCGGCTTCGCCCGCGTGGAGTTCGGTTATATCGCGCTTTTTAGATTTCCCTCGGGAACATCCAATTTTTCCGGGATAAAAAGTAGCCTATGTTCTTTCTCAGGGTCTAAAGATTTTCTGTGCCAAATTTCATCAAAATCGGTTGAGAGGTTTAAGCGGGAAAGCGTAACAGACAGACAGACAGACAGACAGACAGACAGACAGACAGACAGAGTTACTTTCGCATTTATAATATTAGTATGGATAAATTATAATATTAGTATGGATTAGTATGGATAAACTAGCGCTTGACCGCAATCCCGCCTGATGGTAAGCAGTGATGCGATCATTGATGGTAAAGCGCGCTAGTTTATTAAGAGCCTATTCACTCTAGCCTTGAAGACACTCAAATTGTAATGTGACGGAAACACTGTCGCTGGCAAATTGTTTCAGTCCCTCGATGTACGCGGTATAAAAGAGGAAGCGAAACGCTTCGTCCGGGTCGCAGTGGTGTCAACAACGTAAGGGTGGAAACTCGCCGTACGACGGGTCGTCCGATGGTGGAACGGAGAACAAGAAGATCAAGTTATAATGGACGCTGTTTTTTTTTATAATTATAAACCAGCGCTTGACTGCAATCCCGCCTGATGGTAAGCAGTGATGCAATCGTTGATGGTAAAGCGCGCTAGTTTATTAAGCCCATTCACTTAAAAAATCTTAGTGAATAAGAAGGACGACGGCAGTTGAGCGAGGTGGTGCAATGTTAAACCCAACAACACGACCAACGATGCTGCGCCAGAGGAAGATTGATATGGAGACCCTCCACGACCAAACTCCCGACACAACAACATTCGACGCATCGTACTCGGCACACATCGCAACACAACTGCTCGCACCCGTCCTCCGTGCGGCTTCACCAGACATCATGCCGGAATACGACGAATCGCTTAATCGACGAAGTGTTTAATTGCAATCCCGCCTGATGGTAAGCAGTAATGCAATCGTGGATGGTAAAGCGCGCTAATTTATTAAGAGCCTATCCATAAAAAAAAAAAATACTGAGTGAATAGAAAGGAAGACGGCAGTTGAGCGAGGTGATACAATGTGAAACCCAATAATACAACCAACGATGGAGAATGGATGGATGGGAATGGGATGGAGAACGATAGTGGATAGAGAGGGAGATTAATCTGGAGACCCTCCACGACCAACCTCCAAACACATCAACATTTGGAGCATCGTACCCGGCACACAACTGTTCAGATCCGTCCTCCGAACGGCTTCACCAGAGATCATGCCAGAACCCGACGAATCGCGCGATGACTTACTTACAAGTAAATATTAAAAAGTAGTGTACCTGTAGGTGTAACTATAAAGAGCCTTTTGAAAGCAACATGGCGTCGCGTGGCGTTATAATTGCCGCTTACGGCGTCGCCACCGTACGCGTTATGAGCGACCGAGTAACTAGGACAGATTACGCTGTGGAGTCGACTATGTGTACAAAAATATACAATATGAAAAGAAAACCCTGTCCGACCGATAAGGATAATAAAGGTTAGGTAAACACATTACCAAATATAATATAAATAATAAAAAGTAAAAAAAAACTAAAACCCAACTACGACAAAAAACGACGCTGAAAAAGTATAAAACAAGATTTTCAGAATACTGAACTGAACAAAGTTGCTAATGTAGTTGCAAGTAAATGGACACAGTAGTAATGTCATAGAATACTATTCTGAAGTATGCAATATTCACTATGTAGAGATAAATTTTCATATTTGGAAAGGCGTAGTCACACGTTGTCAAGGTGCTACGGTAGGTAGGTATATGTAAAAAAAAGCATATACAGGATAAAATTTTATCCAGTGCGCAAACTTTGTCAACTTATAGCTAAATAAGTTTTATAGATAAAAATATTATTACTTTGTTATGTTTTAGTACAAAACAAATAGTTATTGATAACGAAATGTGTTTATTATGAAATCGATGTTATGGTCACCGCACGCGGTCCCATTCATGGTCGGCGGAGTGGGGACGGCGAGAACATCACAGGACCCCCGCGCGCCCGCGCCGCCCACATGTTCACTACGCGGCCATATGCTAATACTACGATATTGATATGAATAATTGGTGTCTCTCATTTGCTGGTTTTAGGGCGGACAAAAACATGATTTTTTATTTTAAACTAATAATGCAGATTTGTTCTATTATTGATTCTGAGCCACCCACTTTTTTTTGCGCACTCGAAAAAAAGTTTCCCTGTATATAGTGCGGAGGACATTTTTATGGGAGTTTTAGCCAGTTATCAAAACTGTTTCCGCCTTCACCGCGTGGAGTTACTCCCAGCTTATGTCGTTTTCATTAGTGCATTACATATTCTATTAATGTTCACACTGCTCTGCATTGCATAAAGCGATTCACAGTTCCCGTGATCCGAGCTTTACTCTTATCGCTCATATTTTAACACCATTAAAGCATTAATTATGTATAAGCATAAAGTGCTCGTGAAGCTCTTTCACGTGATACCAAACACGGTATATTTATTTTAATTTTATATTAAAATAGAACTTTTTGTCCGCTAGAGGGCGCCATACTAAATTTGGTGACACGCTTTATAGCTCATAACTAACAGAATATCAAGGCCCTTCTAATGGTACTACAGTGGTCTTATTCTGATAAGTAGTAAAGAAGCTATGAAGGAAAAGATGTGAATTATATGCAACCCGCCCATGAATACAGGTAAAGTCACAAGCAAATGCTAGCAATATATATATATTCAAAATGTACAAGTAAAGCGCTTTCAAATGATACCAAACACGGCATATTTATCTTAACTTTATTTTTTTACTCTGTATGTTTTGTCCGCTAGAGGGCGCTACAGTAGATTTTGTGAAACCCCATATAGCCTATAACCAGTGGACAATTAAGACGCTTCTAATGATATGTCATTTGTCGAATTCTGATAAGTAGTTTAGAAGTTACGAGGGAACAGATGAACATACATACATACATACATACATACATACATACATAGCCTGTCAAAATTATAACCCTCCTTTTGCTTTGCCGTAGTCGGGTAAATATTACGTAATCATCATAGTAACAATACTAATGAATTTTAAAATAATCTTTTTTTCCCGCGAATTAATTCCAACTTCCCCGAAATTTGGTAATTTTTTAAAAAAAGTGACAACACCATTTTGACGCTACGCTTATGCGATTCGACCACGCGTCGCGTGCCCTGCCCCCCGTCGCCCGCGGAAGGGCTTCCTACCGCACATGTATTAAGTTACCTCTTTTTGCAAAATAATATTTATTTTTTTAGGGGGATTTTTTTTAAAACTTTAGTCCGGCTTTGTGGGCTTTAGTAGAATCAGTTATCGATACCTAACAATACCTTCACGGATCGGACAGGGTTTTCTTTACTATTTTTGCGAAACCCGAAACACGTGTCCAGTATTTTTATGTCAAGAATCTGTGTACAAAATTTCAAAAAGATATAATGAAAAACCACAAAGTTATGAGCATTTTTTTTTCGAGACAAAACCCGCCACACTGTTCCCAACCCACTGCAACTCCTGAAAGCCAGAATCAACAGTGGAGACCGCCAGAAAAACGCCGAGCAATGAAGTTCGACGAGTCCCGGAGAAACGATTCAACTGTCTTGGGTCCCGCAACGAAATTAATCAGAAAAGAATAGCGGAGGAGTAAGAAAAAAAAGATATTTTTTCCACTTCCCTCCATAACAAGCAGGAGACAGAACAGAACTAGGCCAATCGGCACAAAGGGACATTATTGCAACTGGGAGAAGCCCAGATTGCCAAGCACCACGGAATAAAATTTGATTAAGTTAATGGGTCCTAAGTAGGTATGTGCTGTTACAATTGATTCCAATAATAGGTATGGCAAAAACGCCTGAACGCACGGAAATTAGTTCTAGTTTCTACAAGGTCCGTATAATAAACAACTCCGGATGTAACTTGTACACTATCCAACATAATATTGCGTTCATTCTGCCAAAGAATACACTCCCACAAGATGTGATGTGCGGACTGTTCAAATTCACAGTTATGAGCTTGTTATCCTACTTGGCTGTCCCAATAAAAACATGACTGCTGCGCGGGCGTGCGCAGTACAATGACCAACCGTAAGCTGTGTGGCGCCCCCAGTAACCACACTTGTATATGTGAAAAAATATAACATGGTGTCAAAATGATTGGAATTGATTCAGTTGCGTATTCTAGAGAAGCTTTTTTTTGATAAACTAGTGCTTGACTGCAATCCCGGCTGATGGTAAGCAGTGATGCAATCGTTGATGGTAAAACGCACTAGTTTATTAACCCTATTCACTTAAAAAACTAAGGAATAGGAAGGATGACGGCAGTTGAGCGAGGTGATGCAATGTTAAACCCAAGACCAACACGACCAAACGATGCTGCGCTAGAGGGAAATTGATCTGGAGACTCTCCACGACCAAACTCCCGACACTACAACATTGGGCGCATCGTACCCGCCACACAACGCAACACAACTGCTCAGACCCGTCCTCCGTACGGCTTCACTAGACATCATGCCGAAACACGACGAATCGCTTGGCGGCAAGACTTTGTCTGGTGGGTGGTAACTTCTGCCGGCAGCCGATGTTACGGCCTACCACCAAAAACCGAGTTTCTGCAAATACCTAGTTTCCAAATTCCTCGGCACTAGAGTCCCCTCTTAAATCTCGACTTTAGAAGCATTAGGTCGTATCTATAGCTCGACCTCAGAAGCAGAGTGGATCGCCCGCTGCAGAAGCAGTAGGTCGAGCTATAGATACGACCTAATGCTTCTAAAGTCGAGATTCGAAGTAATTTTATATAGTATTTTTTTTTTTGTTTTAGTAGTATTTTTTCGCGATTTTGAAGTATCGTATTTCTTTTATTTATTTATTTATTTACATATTATAAACCAGCGCTTGACCGCAATCCTGCCTGATGGTAAGCAGTGACGCAATCGTTGATGGTAAAGCGCACTAGTTTATTAAGAGCCTATTCACTCTAGCCTTGAAGACACTCAAATTGTAGTCCGACGGAAACACCGCCGCTGGCAAATTGTACCAGTCCCTCGATGTACGCGGTATAAAGGAGGAGGCGAAACGCTTCGTCCGGATCGTAGTGGTGTTAACAACGTAAGGGTGGAAGCCAGCCGTACGACGGGTCGCCCGCTGGTGGAACGGAGATGGGGGAATTAAATCATGCAATTCCCTCGCACACTCCCCGAAATGCATCGTATAGAACACCGAAAGGCTGGCTACTCTACGCCTGTGCTCTAGGCTTTGGAGACCAACTCGAGTTAGATCAGGGTCAGCAATCAGCCTCTTTGCACGTCTCTCCACTGAATCCAAAGTGCTCTAAAAGCATTATCCGCGAAGAAAACAGGGAATACGGTTGTATAGAGAAAAAATCTAATAGAGAAATCTAACAGCTTGTAGTACACACATCAAAAGTGTCTAGGGATCAACATATATTTTTGCAATAACTTTTCTCCTGATTGATATTAATTAAAATTTTCTTTAAGGATTCATCAAATAAAGTGTTTTCGTTTGTCACAGTAACGATAAACCAAGTCACCTTTGCATTAATAAAGAAATTTGCCATTTTCCTAATAAAGGGATATTTGACATTTGAACCACTAACACAAAAGTTCGAAAAAAAGACTGAAATAACAGTTTTCTCTAAAATTTTATTGGGTAACTTAAACAATTAATAATCCGTGTTTCTACCGCGAACACTAACAACACAAGAACATCGGTTTGGCATACTCAAAATGAGTTCATCCAAATCACGCTGTGGAATGGCCGCCCATGTTCGTTGCAACAACAAAAAAGGTCTTCTTGCGACTGGATACCCTCCATATTCGGCAGAGCTCTTCTCTGTAGCATATCCCATGCATGCTCAATCGGGTTCAAGTCTGGCGACTGAGCAGGCCAGGGCAGGACATTGATGTTAGCTGCGGCGAGAGTCTGTCTTACAACTCTTGCGGTGTGCGGTCGTGCATTATCATGCATTAACTGAAATAAGGGACCGATTTGCACTTGTAGAGGAACGATGACGTCTGATACAATCGTTTCAGCATAAATTTGAGCGTTGAGGTTGCCTCTGATCCAAATCAACTCAGTTCTTCCGCCGATCCAAATACCCGCCCATACCATGATGGTTCCACCACTATAAGGATGGACTTCCTGGCAGGATTTTAATCGCTGTTGGCGTCCAGGGGTTCTCCAGTGTCGTATACGTCTTGTATCCGGTCTCATACCAAAACGAGACTCATCAGAAAAGCACACGAAACGCCATTGTTCTTCTGCCCAATTTCTGTGTTCAAGAGCCCATTGATATCGAATCCTACGATTGTGCATTGCTATAGGTGGTACCCGTAGCGGTCTTCGGGAATGAAGGTTCACTTCATGCAAGCGGTTTCTGACTGTTTGGTCGCTAATTAAGTTCCCTGAAGAGTGATGAAGCCTCACGGCTAACATCATGGCGGTTATTGTTGGAGCTCTTCGAGTTAAGATTTGAATGTATCGGTCTTGTCTCCGTGTGGTGCAGCGATACCGTCCTCCATGGCGCTCAGCCACGGTACCAGTGCTTCGGTAACGTGTCCAAAGTCGACTGATAACACTCTGACTTGTATTCAGAGCTAAAGCCACAGTACGTTGCCGGGAACCAGCTTCTATCATTCCCACGGCTCTGAGCATTTCTTCCCTGCTTAAATGACGTCGCCGCTCCATAATAACGTTGGTTTTAATCAGTAGTAGGGAAACAGTAGCACTAATAATGTCTTCAATGCGTTGTATGTTTTTATAGGGAAAATATTGACAGCTGATTTTCATCTTTTACTCGAATTTGATTCACAGTTCCTGATTCAAATTATGAAATGCACCAAAAAGGATCCATATAAATTTATAAAATCATAAATTTATTACAAAGCCACATCTCAATCTCAAGAAATCCGCATAAAAATGCTTGATCCCTAGACACTTTTGATGTGTGTACTTTGATGTGCTGTCTACCTAAATCTTTAAACGGTAAAGGTAGTGGAACAATCCACGGTGCACATCGTGATGGGGTCCACGAAGACTGATGCCTCCTGGGTCAGGGTTGCGGGTTGGTTAAAAAAGAACCCGTCGCCCTGACCGTCGCACAGGCAAGTGAGGAAACACGGGTGGGTTTTAGTCATCATCCGCCATGATTTCCCATCCCAACAAAAAAAAGGTTGATTGAGAATATTTGACAGTTTCGGGTGGCTTGACCTGCTGTCGTCCGTAATCAAATCAAATCATTTATTTCAAATAAACCAGTTACAGGCACTTTTGAATTGTCAGAAGGTCGGTCAGTCAGTAAGATGAAGCTACTCGCCCGTTCCAAAGAGTAGGTACCTATGGAGAAGAACGGGCAACAAACTCCATGGACACTCTATTACATACACGTACATCTACGGACATCATAGAAACGCAAAATTCTTCGTTTCAACAACTTCTAATTTGGCAGTAGCGGTCAAAAGGTCAAACAGTGAACCTCTCCATAGTTTTCCCTGTTAGTCGAAGGTCTAACATCAAATAACAGACTAATAACCAATGGAAGGTGATGTTACTTGATCGCTTCGATTCGAGCACTACGGATGTTTATTATTTTCCAAACAATATGTATTCATTTGGTGTTTTTCCCCAAAATAATAGGTAAAGGTATCTCTCAAGCAATTTAGCCGTCTAGCCTTGTTTAGCTGACCGTAAGTGAAGCAGAGGAATGAAAATAAGAAGCGGGATAACCCCTGATTGCGTAACACACAATTAATATCAGATGGAATCATTCTGAAGCTTATTGCTATTCCATTGCTCCGTATGTTCGATAATGTATCTGCTCAACAACGTAATAACGCAATGAATGTTGTTGAACTGTCAAAATGAAACCCATTGCTACTGGTAGTGTGTTACGTAATTACCCTACTGGTTCGAAGGGGGGCGACTTTCAAGATGATGTCTAATAGACAAATAAAAAATAAAATGAAATAAAAAGCCTTTTATTTCTTGCTTTCCATAGTACAATTACAATAACGGTGTGCGTGCAAAAATTAAAATAAATTACAATAATGCGATTATGATAAAAAAAAATATAAATAAGATTATAGTACATTACGATATTAGTGCGTAATGATGGTTATAACATGCGAGGCGGAATTTCAGCCCGAGCCGAAGGCGAGGGTGTAATTGAGCCGAGCATGTTATAACCAATACGCACGTATATCGTACGACATTTTTTAACACACTTGCGAGGAAACAGAAAAAAGAGTATTTTATATTTTGTTCATTTTAAATAAACTCAATCTGTGAATGCACACTGTTGCTTTCCCGCCATTAGTATTATTATTTGCCATTTCAAATATGGAACAGCGCGCAGCGCGAGTCGTGCGGCGGCGATCAGTTCCATATTTACTTGAAATGGAAAATAATGCTGTTATGGAATTTGTATGGACTATAACTTAACTATTTGCTTTGATAACACAAGCGTTTGTTATGGCCCGCTTTACATATTTAAAACCGTTGGAATTACATCAGCTTTACGAGCAAGGGTGTTAAAAATTAATTAATGCTGTATTTGAAGTTGCTATTTTAATTGATAAAATAATAATAAATATTTACGAGGTTGTCCACATGTGGGAAGTGGATTCAGCAATCATTGCACCGATAGTCGTGACAGCCAATGGATTAATATCCCCATGGCCAAAAGCCTCGACCAACACCTCAGGAGGCTCTCGTTAGGCAGCTGGATTAAGGGCTTGATTCAGAAAGCGGTACTGCTGGACACGGCTCCCATCGTCAGGAAATTCCTCTCTCTGGAGCCCTGACCGCCGGTAGCTTGGACCCTGTTCCCGATACCGGTGGGCTACTATTTTTTATATTTTTAAATGCTTTTTATGTAGAAATATTTAAAAATGTAATTTATATGTATATACAATAAAATAAAGGTATAAATATTTAATAATTTAGCAAGAACCCTCTCCATGAAAGGTAAAGGCCTTCAGAAGAAGACCAGTACTCTCTGTTATAATCTGTGCCTCTCTGTTGTCATCATCATCATCCCAGCGTATAATCCCGGTTGCATCCGTGGCTTTCGCGTTGGAGCCCAGGGTCCGCTTTCCTACACTTACTCCTCCATTTCACACGATCTCTGGGATCCCGTGGTGTGAGATTGTAGTATAAGTATAAGTATCAACCTATAGATATCCTCCCGTGGGTGTCGTAAGAGGCGACTAAAGGAACTCTCACCAGGGAAGCGGGCAGCAGCGCTTCTCCTGTGGAATATCAAATTACTGCGATCCCCAATCCACCTGGAAAGCGTGGGGATTAACCGTTTATGGCAATGCCACTCAATGAAATCAATGCCTTGGGGGAGGCCTTTGTCCTGCAAAGCAAGCAGCTGAAAAGAAGAAGCGGCTGATGAAACTATTTTTTTAACACCCTTGCTCGTAAAGCTGATGTAATCCCACCGGTTTTAAATATGTAAAGCGGGCCATAACAAACGCGTGTGTTATCAAAGCAAATAGTTAAGTTATAGTCCATACAAATTCCATAACAGCATTATTTGTCATTTCAAATAATTATGGAACTGATCGCCGCCGCGTGGCTCTAGCCAGTGAGCAGCGCGCTGTTCCATATTTGAAATGGCAAATAATAATACTAATGACGGGAAAGCAACAGTGAGCATTCACAGATTGAGTTTATTTAAAATAACTGATGTCCTATTTGAAATAAACAAATTTGTATTTGTTTGTATTTAAATGAGTATTTGTAAAAAAAAAACAGTTTATTCGGTAATTTAAAAACTTGACTGCATGCTCTAGCATCTTTGCCAACATTTTCATTTTATAAACCTCGCGCCATTTTTCTCAAATTTTCTTTTCTTTGTACTTGTATTCTGAATATCTTTTTTTCTGTTTCCTCGCAAGTGTGTTAAAAAATGTCGTACGATATACGTGCGTATTGGTTATAACATGCTCGGCTCAATTACACCCTCGCCTTCGGCTCGGGCTGAAATTCCGCCTCGCATGTTATAACCATCATTACGCACTAATATCGTAATGTACTAAAACCTAATACTGTAAATAGAACACTACACCAAAAGCTCGACTCATATTGCACAAGTGAAGCTATACCAGAGCGCGTTAATGATCGCTGTGGGAACGCGCGCCTGGAGGCTACAATTAACCCTTTTACCCCCGCTTTTTACATAAATGCGTTGTCAGCAGACGAATAGGTAATGTAGCATCAAACTATGACGCTAGGCGGGTAGGCAGGTATACAGGTAATCCCCTTTATTCATATACACGTAGCTGAAAGTCATTAGACCTTAGACCATACATTTATCTTTTTTCATCGCCGCTAATAAATAAGCATATTTGTTGCTAGAAAAAATTAAAAGTATGAGAATGGTGACAAAATCTAGAAGTGACATACACACATCAACAATGTGACGCCATGGTTGGCATAGTCAGCATAGTGGATAAGCGATTGACTGCTACGCTGCGTGTCGCAGGTTTAGTTTCCACACGGAACAAACATTTGTATAAGGTACTTAATAAACATGTTTTTTAAGTAATTAAGTTTTTTTGGTTTTCTAATAGCTAATTAAACGTTACGTTATTCTGACTCTAACGTGTGCTTGGAAATAAATTAGAGTCAGAATGTGGCAACGGACCTCGATCGGATAGTTGGAATCTTGCGAGAAGAAGGCGCTAATTTCAGCGGGATGAAACGAACTGGCAGAGGGTCTAAACTTTCGCAGGAGACTCTCCGGCTTCACCATCAACCTCGTCAGAATTCAGGGCACTCAATAAGAACATCTCCAAAGGGGTAAGGCGAGACCTTCGGAGCTTCAACACACGCTCCATACAGGAAGCGATAGAGCTAAACCGGGGGTAGAAAGTCTTCAAAAAAGTCGTACAAAAGCTTGGGAGAAGTCATCTGACGAAGCTGACGACATCGGATGGGAGAGTCGTTACTTTGAAGCTGGAGGTACTTGCGGAAGTTGAAACCTTCTATAGTCAGCTGTATACCTCGCAAGCGCCTAAACCAGTTCCCCGCACCGAAGATTTCAGAGCCACTTTCACACGGCACTACACCGATGAACTCCCTGAGATCAGCCTAGCCGAGATCGTGGTAGCTCTTGGACAGCTTAAAAATGGGAAGACCCCGGGAGAAGACGGGATTACCTCGGAGCTCTTGAAAGCTGCAAGTACGCCTGTGCCAAAAGAGCTTCAGCGTATATTTAATTCTGTTCTTTTTTCGGGGAGTACCTACTCCTAAGGTATGGAACAGAAGCGTAGTGGTTCTGTTTTTCAAGAAAGGTAATAAAACCTTACTGAAGAACTATAGACCCATATCGCTTTTGAGCCATGTCTACAAGCTGTTTTCAAGAGTGATCACGAACCGACTAGCGCGCAGACTCGACGAATTCCAGCCGCCTTAGCAGGCCGGGTTTCGAGGAGGATTTAGTAGCATAGACCACATACACACAGTGAGGCAGATTACAGAAGACCGAAGAGTATAAGTAATCAGCCCCTGTGTCTAGCATATGTGGACTATGAGAAGACCTTTGACTCTTTCTTTTGCAGCGTTGGCAAGTCGATTGGCGACATATCCAAGTCATGAGATGTCTTTACGATGCCGCCGCAATGTCCTTCCAAGTCCGGAACCAGCAGACTAAACATATCCCTCTTAAGCGAGGAGTGAGACAAGGGGACGTTATTTCCCCCAAATTGTTCTCCAATGCCCTCGAGGATATGTTTAAGACCCTGGATTGGCAGGGTCGGGGCATTAACATCAATGGCGAATACATCTCACACTTGCGATTTGCGGATGATATCGTCATCATGACGGATACGCAGCAAGAGCAAATGCAAACAAGTGCTGAGAAACTTAGCTGAATCCTCCCATGGCGTGACATGGAAGAGGCCTATGTCCAGCAGTGCACGAGTAGAGGCTGATGATAATGATGATGATGGTGGCAACGGCTCAACTTGAGGTGAGTTATAAATTACTAACTGTTTAACAATAGCCTGTGTGGCACTAGCCTGTGTGGTACTAGCCTGTGTGGCACTAGCCTGTGTGGCAATAGCCTGTGTGGTACTAGCCTGTGTGGTACTAGCCTGTGTGGCACTAGCCTGTGTGGTACTAGCCTGTGTGGCAATAGCCTGTGTGGTACTAGCCTGTGTGGTACTAGCCTGTGTGGCACTAGCCTGTGTGGTACTAGCCTGTGTGGCACTAGTGCCACACAGGCTAGTTAGCCTGTGTGGCGTTGGCCTGTGTGGCAGTGGCCTGTGTGGCAGTGGCCTGTGTGGTGGTGACCTGTGTGGCATTGGCCTGTGTGACATGGGCCTGTGTGGCAATAATCAATGTACAACTAGATTGCGTGCTTGTAGACTACTGTGATTGTTCTTTATGCTATAGAGTTAAGATTTAAAGCGGTCAGGACGACCGAGCGTGAAGTGGTTACTTTTATGATTGTCACAGATTGCTCACCCCGACAGCCTCCGTGGCGTAGCGGTAGCGGACGCGGCCGCTGCGCAGGGCGGCGCGGGTTCGATCCAAGCAAGCGGGATCGATGCAAGTATTTGTATGCATGAATATGAATTTTTGCACTGGTCTGGTCGTGCCTCGGAAAGCACGTTAAGCCGTTGGTCCCGGTTGCCATACGAACATCTAGTGGCAGTCGTTACGGGTTGTTGGAGCCCTCAGAAGTCCAACAATTGGTCTAACTGCAATGCTTCGATGTCGCCTTCGGTCTGTGGAGGTCAGACGGCAGTCGCTTTACGGAAAATGTCGAAGTTTAGCCATATCAGCAGTTGGACTGGTAAAGCGGACCCCAGACTTCAAAGCTGAAAAGGCTTCGGATGCGACTGGGATTAACGCTGGGATGATGATGATGACAGATTGCTTACCCGAGGACCTGTGAAGTCGCAGGATGGCCGTAACGGCGCGTGACTAAATTTTGAATATTGTGTTCTGTTTTATCGCATCAGTATTAATTGACCGTAAATTTCTCTACTATTTTTTTGAAGGCGATTAATCGGTCGGTCTCTTCGAGAAAGAGGTGTCTCGTCGAATCCAGCTCGGCTGGGCAGCGTTCGGGAAGCTACGCTACATCTTCTCGTCGTCCAAGATATCACAGTGTCTCAAGACTAAAGTCTTTGACCAGTGTGTGTTGCCAGTGATGACTTACGGAACTGAAACGTGGTCGCTCACAATGGGCCTCATACGAAGGCTCAGAGTCACACAAAGGGCAATGGAAAGAGCTATGCTCGGAGTTTCTCTGCGTGATCGAATCAGAAATGAGGACATCCGCAGAAGAACCAAAGTCACCAACATAGTTCTGCGAGTCGCTAAACTTAAGTGGCAGTGGGCAGGGCACATTGCTCGTAAAACCGATGGCCGATGGGGCAGTAAGGTTCTGGAGTGGCGGCCACGTACTGGAAGACGCAGCGTAGGGAGGCCCCCAACAAGGTGGACCGATGACCTGGTGAAGGTTGCGGAAATCCGATGGATGCGGGCAGCACAAGACCGGTCAACGTGGATAGCCTTGGGGGACGCCTTTGTCCAGCAGTGGACATCTATAGGCTGAAGAAGAAGAAGAATCGGTCGGTATTCGGATAAATTATGATTTTTATTAAGAGCGGGTAACACCGTAGAGATTGTGTTAGTGGTAAATCGGTTCAGTAGTTACGATCAAAGAGTATAATAATAATAATAGGGTAAGTTACGATCATCTTATAACCTCCTTCAACACTTATCGAGGATATACCTAAATAAGAAAAAAAATGACTTTTTGAATTTGGTGACATTTCAAAGCTAAGCAAGGGTTTATCTAAGTCGCTAAAGACCAAATTGTTCTATGCGAGTATACGACAAACCATGGATAAAAAAATCGTGCTCAAAATGAAAACTTTAGTTAAAATGCCTTCAGAGTACAGCCGGGTTAGCGGAAAAAATTGTAAGTATCTTAATTTATTTACTTATTGTCTTATCAAGTGAAACACTAGCGGCCGCCAGTGACTTCGTTCGCGTGGAGTTAGTTATGCTCCGCTCCTATTGGTCGCAGCGTGATCTTATATAGCCTAAAGCCTTTCTGGATTACTGGGCTATCCAACGCAAAAATAATTTTTCAAGTCGGTCTAGTAGTTCCTGAGTTTAGCTCGTTCAAACAAACAAACTCTTTAGCTTTATAAATTAGTATAGATTTACTGTTACGCTCCATAAAATTGTGCATAGTGCATACATCCGAACGGCACGCGTTAACCGCAGATATCGGTACATCTAGAACTATCGTCAACACAACTACGACAGCTATCAACACACCTACAGTTGTCGCCAACTCACCAACAGCTACCGTCAACACATCTACGGCAGCCGGCAACACATCTACGACTGCTAGGGCTGGCGTCAACACACCTAGGGCTACCGTCAACACACCTGCGGTTTCTGTTAACAGGCCTACGGCTGTCGTTAACACATCTAAGACTCATCAACACTGCTACAATGCGACCTTCACCAGGTCGTCGGTCCACCTTGTCGGGGTAGGCCCCCGACAAGGTGGACCACGCAACGTCTTCCGGTGCGTAGTTGCCACTCGAGAACCCATGTGTCCACTGCCACTTTAGTGTTGCCATTCTTCGGGCTATGTCGGTTACTCTCGTTCTTCTCTATCTCCTCATTCCTGATTCGATCGTTTGGTGATACCGACTGTAAGATATTTGGCTTCTGATAAACCTGAATTCATTTTCTTCTTGCATTTGTCCGTATTTATTTGGAGTTAGAGCAACATTTTTTCTTCCATACTTCTCCCCCCTTCTAGCTATATCATATTCCATCCATCGTCTTCCCCTACAGCTCCAGGAGTCAGGATTTTAAGAAATATTCTTTCACACATCGACTGCCAATCTTTTTCTGTGGGTTCAGAAAAAGAGGTGAGAGTGAGGTGGGTGTGGGGTGAGGTGGGTGAGGTGAGGTGAGAGTGGGTGGTTCTGAATCTTTTTTTATGCCCGCGCCTACTGTGGCCGGGAGTTCGATGTTGTCTCTCGACCAGGGCGTCTCCTGTGGCGGCGAGGTATGAGGGCGCTGAGATTCCCGCCTCCGGGATCCGGCTTCTGGGATACGCTCCGCCTTCTCCTTTGCCAGCATCACTGCTTCGCAGAAGGAGGGGACGGCCTGCCATGCACTTTCGCTCCGGGCCATGGCCTGGATCAGGGCCGGACGCGAGAGATCGCCGTCGATCACCAAAATCCTCCCAAGCCGGGCAGACCTCCACCGTATGCACATCATATGAACCCGACGAATCGCTTGACGGCAAGGCTTTGTCTGGTGGGTGGTAAGTTCTGCCGGCAGCCGATGTTATGGCCTACCACAGAGAACAACTAAAATCCATACTAATATTATGAATGCGAAAGTAACTCTGTCTGTCTGTCTGTCTGTCTGTTACGCTTTCTCGCTTAAACCTCTCAACCGATTTTGATGAAATGTGGCACAGACAATTTTTGGACCCTGAGAAAGAACATAGGCTATCTTGTATCCCGGAAAATTTGATATTCCCGAGGGAAATCTAAAAAGCACGATATAACCGAATTCCACTCGGGCGAAGCCGCGGGCGGAAAGCTAGTCATCATCACCACTAGCGTTAATCCCAGTCGCATCCGAAGCCTTTTCAGCTTTGGAGTCTAGGGTCCGCTTTTACCAGTCCAACTGCTGATATGGCTAAACTTCGACATTTTCCGTGAAGCGACTGCCGTCTGACCACCACAACCCGAAGGCGACATCGAAGCATTGCAGTTAGACCAATTGTTGGACTTTTGAGGGCTCCAACAACCCGTAACGACTGCCACTAGATGTTCCTATGGCAACCGGGACCAACGGCTTAACGTGCTTTCCGAGGCACGACCAGACCAGTGCAAATATTCATCAGTCCAACTGCTGATATGGCTAAACTTCGATATTTTCCGTGAAGCGACTGCCGTCTGACCACCACAACCCGAAGGCGACATCGCAGCATTGCAGTTAGACCAATTGTTGGACTTTTGAGGGCTCCAACAACCCGTAACGACTGCCACTAGATGTTCGTATGGTAACCGGGACCAACGGCTTAACGTGCTTTCCGAGGCACGACCAGACCAGTGCAAATATTCATATTCATGCATACAAATACTTGCACTGTGCGGGGATCGCACCCGCGCCACCTTGCGCAGCGGCCGCGTCCGCTACCGCTACGCCACGGAGGCTGTCAAAGCTAGTATGAGATAAAAAAAATAATAACGACCGAGTCTACACTGCTGCCTATCTATCTATCTCATTTTCACGTTAAATCTTAGGAATGTATACGTTTGTCTCTTACTGTCGCTATTTCATTTCATCGACTTTCAGATCACAACTATGGTGTAGAAGTTGTCACATCAAAAAACAGTTGTTTTATAGAAAACTAGCTTTCCGCCCGCGGCTTCGCCCGCGTGGAGTTCGGTTATATCGCGCTTTTTAGATTTCCCTCGGGAACATCAATTTTTTCCGGGATAAAAGGTAGCCTATGTTCTTTCTCAGGGTCTAAAGATTATCTGTGCCAAATTTCATCAAAATCGGTTGAGAGGTTTAAGCGGGAAAGCGTAACAGACAGACAGATAGACAGACAGAGTTACTTTCGCAATTATAATATTAGTATGGATTTTAAAACTAACTGAGAGTTTATATTTAAGAATTAAAAGATTCATAATTTTCTCTTTTTATTTGTTCTTACACACAATTGCCTACATTCCTATTTTACTTCTATCGCATGTCTGCTGGAATTTCTTAATAAATAAGCGGCTCCTTGGTACGCAGTTTTTAATTTTATCAGATCCCCATATATTTTATTGTGTGTACATCAATAATGAAATTAAAATGTTTGGAGCAAATTTTAACATAATGTGCTTCTCATCGACCCTATAATGGCATCCACAATAGGGATGTATCCAAGGTATGAAAATCAAAAAAAATAAGATCCGGTTTTTTTATTTCGTCGAAATTACCAAAAACTACTGAGATATAGCGTAGTAAAGTTGCGGAGTGGGGGTTAATTACGTCACGCCGCGATATATTTTGTACCATGGCGTGACGTCATGCGACATTTCAAATCAATATATCTTCCTAAGTATTTGAATGAAAGAAAAAATAAAAATTCGTGTTCAATATTTTTTATTAATCTATCTACTGCACATTAAATTATTTTTTAGGATACAGCCCAATTCATGCTCAAAACTAAACTCGCAATATATTGCTAACCATTAAAAATTGCAGTAAGTTGCAAGCTATCAACATCGAGTGTACCTATGATGGAGTTCCTAGAAAATCCGTCATCGCGAGTGATGGAAAAGGAAAATCTCAGGAGGAAAACCATCTCAGTCCTGAGACGCCCCTCATCTGGTCTTCGAGGCAAAGAGCGGGGAATTTATGCAAATCTATGGATGAACAAATCCGGGATGTTACCTCACGTGATGAACCAATACGGCGCCAGTTTTTCTCCATGTTGTGGTGTTAAAAATGTAAGTTGTGGACAAATGGACAGAAGATAAATGTTAATTTAGTCCTGTCCAAGGAATTTCTATCTAAACTGGAATGTGAACTATCGATCAAAACGCGGTCCGAGAGAGATAGCTTCACAGTAGCCCTCTGTCCTTGTTGTGTAGGGTAACTATTATAATGTAAATTTATAAGGAATGTACTTAAAATATATTTTTTTCACTTATATTACCTGAGTTTTAATGAATATTTAGGCACGGATGCGAACTTTTTAAATTCATTATTGAATTTTAAATGGATGAATAAATTGATGATGTACGGACGACAGCAGGTCAATCTATCCGAAACTGTACTTTTAGATAAATAAAATATCTAAAAGAAAGCAGAATTTAATGTCATTGTAAACACTCAATAAAAGTCACTTACTTATTATGCAGACAATGACTAAATGGACGTGTATTAATTATTTCAAAATTTATGGTCACCCTACATACAAAAAAAAAAAACTTTTATATGATTACGCAAAAACCTTACTTAAAGAATGATATTCCGCATCCAGAGTATGACTCACTATTGTAGACATTAATGGCACCCCTTTTCACCATCTTTTTCTAATCGAAATTGTTGGTTTCAAACAAAAATACAAAAAATAAATACGGATCACTTAGAAAGAGACAGAGGGCTACTGGGACGCTTTCTCCCTCGGACCGTGTTCTCTTCAAATAATGTTTTATTTCCGATCGACCTTATTGCTCTTGCGATAGTCTTCTTTTAAATAAGAGACTTATGCAAGTTCACATTCCAGTTTAGATAGAATTTCCTTGGTCCTGTCAAACTAGTCCGCGCCTGTCGTAAATTGACGTATTTTCAGTCGCCATTTTTTTAACCGCGTCTAAACTGTCTATGGTGTATCCTAATTTGATAGGACGTGTAGAGGTACCTACAAACGCCATTGGAACAACGCGTCATACTGACGTCACACGAATCCTACATCTCGCAATCAGAGTTTACCGTGCAACTAAAATATATACATACAACTTCCCAATTTCAAGCATTGGGCAAGTGCCCGCCAGACATAACATCCGTCTGGTCGGAGGACTCTCCCTTTTTTATGGAGGATGACTGGATGAGTGAACTTTACTCCCTGTTCCTCATGCCTCCACAGGACTAAACTAATATGTTATCTTTTATCCTTTTATAAATAGAAAGATAAAGATTCAATCAACTTATCATTAGTTTAGTTTGTGCTAGAGAATCGGGACCATTGTCGAATAATTATCTTGAGTTTCCCGGACTAAGATGTGTCCACCAAATCATGAATCATAAATTTTATTAATGAGTATATAATTCGTATAAACCAGTGGTTCCCAATTAAGTTGGTAAGTACTGAATACTGCGACTGACACTTCAGCCGCTGGGCTTTCGGTGCCGTACGTTCCGCAGATGTATCGCAACCCTTAAACTTCTAATTTTACCTTTACGGTGATCGTCAATGAGGCGGTTACTAAATCCAATGTATGAAGCTTCACGTACCTTCCTAAAGATTAATGATTTATTTCAAGGGCAAGGGCACAACAGAGATATTATATTTATAAGAAAACTAGAATAAAAAATCTAGGGGGTAACTGACCCTAGAACCATATCTAACAGTGATAGTTTAGGGATTGACTTTTAACTCCACTTCCCCAGTTTTCTACTACAGCGATCAGCTATGATAAAGACAAGAATCCTCCAAAAGAAAAGAAAAAAGAGTCTGAGAAGAAGGCGGCGCCACGTGTAGCACCAGGTGGTGGGGCCCAGGGTCGGATTATTGCTGGTTAGTTTAAACGGCTGCAATGACAGATAACTTGCTTACTGCTTAGAACCTCATCATAATCATCATCGTCATTGTCAGCCTATAGCAGTCCACATAGGCCTATCATCATCATCATCTCAGAGTTAATCCCAGTCGTTTCCGAAGTTTTTTCAGCTTTCGAGTCTGGGTTCCGCTTGTACCAGTGTAACTGCTGAATTTGACTAAACTTCAATATTTTCCGTGAAGCGACCGTCTGACCTTCACAACCCGAAGGCGATTTCGAAACATGGCAGTTAGACCAATTGTTGGACTTTTGAGGGCTCCAACAACCCGTAACGACTACCATTAGATGTTCGTATGGCAACCGGGGCCAACGGCTTAACGTGCTTTCCGAGGCACGACCAGAGGCTGATTGGTGACCCTGATTTAACTCGAGATGGTCTCCAAAGTCTAGAGGACAGGCGTAGAGTAGCCAGCCTTTCGGTGTTCTATAGGATGCATTTTGGGGAGTGTGCGAGGGAATTGCATGATTTAATTCCCCCATCTCCGTTCCACCATCGGACGACCCGTCTTACGGCGAGTTTCCACCCTTACGTTGTTATCACCACTACGATCCAGACGAAGCGTTTCGCCTCCTCCTTTATACCGCGTAAATCAAGGGACTGGAACAATTTGCCAGCGGCGATGTTTCCGTCGGACTATAATTTGAGTGTCTTCAAGGCTAGAGTGAATAGGTTCTTAATAAACTAGTGGCTTCACCATCAACAATTGCGTCACTGCTTACCATCAGGTGGGATTGCAGTGAAGCGCTAGTTTATAATTTATAAGATCGAAACCCCGCCTCCTTGCGCAGCAGCCGTGTTCGCTACCGCTACGCCACGGAGGCTGTCAGAGATAGACGTCTCATATTTCATGCCATTCAACTCGATTTTCGGCAACTCTCATTCAGTTACTATCAGCCATCCTGCGAAGATCTTCGCTCCACCTAGCCTGAAAGTCTTCCCTTACGTTTACCGATTCGCAGTCTCCACTCAAGAACACGTCTACTCCAATGGTTATCGGTTCTACAGCTAATATTTTTTTTTATAAGTTATAAACCAGCGCATGACCGCAATCTCGCCTGATGGTAAGCAGCGATGCGATCGTTGATGGTAAAGCGCGCTAGTTTATTAAGAGCCTATTCACTCAAATTGTAGTCCGACGGAAACACCGCCGCCGGCAAGTTGTTCCAGTCCCTTGATGTCCGCGGTATAAAGGAGGAGGCGAAACGCTTCGTCCGGATCGTAGTAGTGTTAAGAACGTAAGGGTGGAAACTCGCCGTACGACGGGTCGTCCGATGGTGGAACGGAGATGGGGGAATTAAATCATGCAATTCCTTCGCACACTCCCCAAAATGCATCCTATAGAACACCGAAAGGCTGGCTACTCTACGCCTGTGCTCTAGGCTTTGAATATGACCTGCCTATTGCCACTTCGGCCACCACACCGGTTCAAACCTTCAGAAGAACGCGAGTAACCGACATAGCCCGAAGAATTGCAACATTTAAGTGGCAGTGGGCTGGACACAATACATTGCCCGTAGGAGCGATGCCCGATGGGGCCGACGGGTTCTCGAGTGGCGACCACGCACCGGAAGACGTAGCGTGGGTAGGCCCCCGACAAGGTGGACCGACGACCTGGTGAAGGTCGCGGGAAATCGCTGGATGCGGGAGGCGGAGGACCGGTCGTCGTGGAGAACCTTGGGGGAGGCTTATGTCCACCAGTGGACGTCTTTCGGCTGAAATGATGATGATTGCCACTTCAAGTCGTTGTGGCCTAATGGTTAAAACACCAGCCTCTCAAGTATGAGTGTGCGGGCGTCTCCAGGTCAGGCAAGTACCAATGTAACTTTTCTAAAGTTATATGTACTTTCTAAGTATATCTTGGACACCAATGACTGAAGGTGAAGGAAAACATCTTGAGGAAACCTGGACTTTATAAGTCTGAAATCGCCAACCCGCATTGAGCAAGCGTGGTGATTAAGCTCATACAGAGAAGGAGACCTGTGCCCAGCAGTGGGACGATAAAAGGTTGATGATGATTGCCACTTCAGTTTGCTTATTTTGTGAGCTATGTCGATAGCTTAGAACCTATACAATATGTAAAGAAAACCCTGTCCGATCCGTGAAGGTGTTGTTAGGTATCGATAACTGATTCTACTAAAGCCTACAAAACCGGGCCAAGCTTAAAAAAAACCCCCTAAAAAAATAAATATTATTTCGTAAAAAGAGGTAACTTAAAACATGTGCTGTAGATCATACAGGCGCGGGCGAAGAGGGGAAGGGCACGCGGCACGCGGTCGCATCGCTATTCGCTCAGAATTATACCGTCAAAAATAATGTTGTCACTTTTTAAAAATTACCAAATTTTGGGGAAGTTGGAATTCATTCGCGGGGAAAAAAGATTATTTCAAAATTCAATAGTATTGTTACTATGATGATTATGTAAAATTTCATATTTTATTTGGTCATATGTTTACCTAACCTTTACTATCCTTACGGGTCGGACAGGGTTTTCTTAACATAATGTCGGTGCGCTTGCCAAAACCCGTATGTGGATTTTCTTGATTTTTTTTTATTTCATAAAATTCATCAATTTTGTATGTCACATCTATTGCCAAGACCCTCGTGTAAAAATTCTCACTGAATCTCGATTTGCCAAATCATTTATGTATTTGTTTTCAATGAAAAAACGGTTATGTGACGAATACGTTCACATAAAGAGACTTTCAAAGAATGAAAGACACATAGCAGATTTTGCGGGCACATGTTTGAAACCCCACTGACCAAACGGCAGAGAACACTTCCTATTTAGAATTAAAAATCTACTTCGAACTTTTTTTAAATGACCAAACAGGTGTTCTGTTGGAAATAAATCATGCACTTCCCTCGTACACTCTTCAAAATGCATTTTGTAGAACACCGACAGGCAGGCTACTCTACGCGTTTGTTTCAGGCTTTGGAGACCGTTTTGAGCATAATCTGGGTCTCCAATTAGCCTCTTTGCACGCCTCTCCACTGAATCCAAAGTAGCCAGGTGGCATTTTATAGCAACATCCCAAATGTAGCTGCAGTACTCCACACACGAACGTACCTGGTCTTTGTATAACATTAGAAGCTGTCCTGGTGTGAAGTATCACCAGACCTTTGCGATAACGCCAAGTTTCCTGGCAGCTTGGCCTTGGACCCAATGAACCACCCAAAGTTCAGGTTCTAGGAAATCTCAACTCCCAAAACCCGAAGGCGGTCGATGCACTCCAAGGATGCATTCCGAAAAGTAGGAGCCAAGGTGAACTGGATTCTTTTCGCGGAGAATAGACGCGCCTGTGTTTTGGTGGCATAAAATACTACAAAATTGGCTTTGGCCCATTTGGAGACTACCTGTAGTTCAACATTCTATCGTTTCCTTAGTAGCCCGAGCACCCGGTAGGTATCTCTCCACAACTGTGCTGTCATCTGCATACCCATAGATACCGAGCATCAACAGATCGTTAATATACAGCAGGAATAGAGTTGCAGAGAGAACAGACTCACTTCCTGACCGTTCAGTCAGGAAGTCTTTTGCCCAGCCAGTCAGGCCAGGGAAAATGCCGTACGCTGGAAGCTTACTCAAAAGGCCAGCGTGCCATACCCGGTCGAAGGCTTTCGAGACATTAAGGGAGACATTTTTCTCGAGGGCCTCGCCCCCTAAGTGAGTGGCATACACTAGTAGAGGCTTGAAGAGTTTGAGTTACATAGAAAAAGAAATAGGAAGCCTATGATGCTAAACAGAAAGCAGAATCATTGTGTTCTCCAGAAGTATTAGTTGTAACTGTGGATGTTCAAAGCGTATTACTATCACCAAAGCTACAAGTATCCGTGCAATACTATAAACGAAAACTGTGCGGGTACATAATTATACACTGTACTACATTAACAATAATAAGGAAGTGTAGTTGTATGTATGGCACAAAGGAGATGCTGGAGTCTCAGCAAGTGAGTTTACTATTGGCTTTTGAATTTTACAAACCTAAAGATAGACGAAGGTTACAAGAAAGTCATACTTATTTCAGATGGATACTCTTATCAAAATCGGAATAATATGTTAGCCTCAGCTTTACATCTCAATGTCATTTTCTTTAGTGACATGGAGTCACTAAAAAAAGACATTGAGATAAAACAATAATTAATACTTGAGAAGGATCATACAATGATGCAGTTAGACAGTGTCCATTCCATCCAAAAAAGGCTCTTTAAACCTCCAATTTACAGTCCTAGTGACTATATTAGCTTAATGGGGTGAGCTCGCAGTAAGAATTATGTTATTCACAATGTAGACTACAAGTTTTTAAAAATGTTGAAAGGACATCCAACCTGGATCTGGCAAAAACGCCGAAGATCCTGTGGTCACAGATATCAGAGGTCTTCTATACAAAAACGGCATAATATATACTAATATATAAAGCTGAAGAGTTGGTTTGTTTGTTTGTTTGTTTGAACGCGCTAATCTGAGGAACTACTGGTACAATTTGAAAAAATCTTTTTGCATTGGATAGCCCTTTAATCCAGGAAAGTTTTAGGTTGTATAAAATCACGCTGCGATCAATAAGAGCGGAGCATAACAAACTCCACGCGAACAAAGTCGCTGGCGGCCGCTAGTGTGTTATAAAAATTGCGACATCCAGATGATTGGCAACTACTTCCACAAAGATTACGGGCTGATAACTTAAGCCTTTCCAGCCTTTACAGTGCACCAAAAAATATTGAGAAATCTAAATATACCTAATAGCCTGCATTCCTTAAAACAATACATGCATAGGGATAACCATTGGTTTTATGTCAATCTTCAGTGTGATTAATGGTGTAATTGTATAAATGCTTTGTTGTATCTATTTTTTAAAGGATTTATAGGTACTAAAAGTATAGTAATGAAAAAATAAAGCCATGCATGAATGCATGGCTTTATGTTTTTTAAATATTAATTTTAAAATTATATTTTTACCTCAACTAAATCGCTGATCTCATAATTCTCTTTCTTTATAAATTTGAAGTAAAGACTTATGACATTATGGCCTTTAATTAACTAAGAATTTATATTTAGATTGTGTGATACTCAAAAAATATAGATTGTTTTCATAAAAGGTTCTAATTTATGTCATTGTTAACTGCCTACTTATTGAAATATTCAAAACGTAGTAGAACTATAATTATTGTAAAGTAGGTAATTATTGTTAATCTTTATATTTATCTCAGGTGGCTTACATTTTTGTAGTACATACTAAAGTTTTTCTGAGTAGGTACGTATTACCAACTTAAATTTTCTAAATATAATAGCATTTTATTGATAACACAGAGTTGTTTTACTTACTTTGCAGGCTGCTAGATAAAAAAAAAATGTAAATGATAAGCACATAGCCACAAAAATATCCTACAAAGTTTTCAAAACAAAAACCTGTATGTGCATTTTAAAACATACCTTATTTTGCACGACCAAACAAAATCTGGTATGTGCTCGTAAAATAGAAAAAAAAAAAATTGGGCCCAAATAAAGTAATACTATAAAAATATTTTTATCTCAGTATAACAATAACCTAATTTTCCAACATTCTGCGTTTTTAGATTTTTCTTAAATTTGTTAGTTACCGTAAAAAACAGTTTTTTCTGCTTCCTGAAAAGTTGATTAAAACCACATACGGCTTTTGGCAAGCGCTGCATAGTAATAAATATAGTATCGTTGAGTTAGTATCCCATAACACAAGTCTCGAACTTACTTTGGGGCTAGCACAATCTGTGTGACTTGTCCGTATATACAATATGTAAAGAAAACCCTGTCCGATCCATGAAGGTATTGTTAGGTATCGTTAACTGATTCTAATAATGCCTATAAAGCCGGGCTAAACTTAAAAAAAAATCCCCAAAAAAAAAAAATATTATTTCGAAAAAGCGAGGTAACTTAATGCATGTGCGGTAGGCAACCCGATTGCCCCGCCCCCCTTCACCCGCGCATACTTGCGCGGGTGAAAGGGGGCGGGGCATGCGGCACGTGGTCGCATCGCTATTCGCTCCGCCACAAATGGTGTTGTCAGTTTTTTAAAAATTACTAAATTTCTGGGAAATTGGAATTAATACCCGGGAAAAAAAGATTATTTCAAAATTCATTATTATTGTTACTGTGATGATTATGTAAAATTTTATATTATATTTGGTCAAGTGTTTACCTAACCTTTATTATCCTTATGGGTCGGACAGGGTTTTCTTTACATATTGTATACAGTATGTTAAATAACAGAGGGCGTTCCCTTAAACTCGTTAATATATATCATTAATAGATTAAAATAAAAATATCAGCATAGAAAATAAGCATAAAAAATCCGAATAAAAAAAAAATTCTAATTGGAAATAAATTTGAAACCTCCTGTTTTAAATCAAAATAGTAGTCGTCATGTATGAATAAATTGCGACGTTGCCGTCTTTCATGTTCGCGTGTACAGTGTCTTTCTTTTACATGTCAATTTAAAATTTTTATTGAATATTTTCATATTGGAAAAAATTTTAAAACATTTTGTTTTCGAATGGAAATATTTTTTTTAGCATGTATGTATGCTATACTATTTCGGGTTAACGGGAACGCCCTCTGTTAGTTAACATACTGTATGTATATATTTATTTATTTTATTTTAATTTTCTCCACGCTAGGTGACTAGTGAAGGCATCAAACGTGAAGTGTGTTCTGTTGCGAAAATTCAGTTACTTAAGATTATTTACCCTGTATACACAGAAGCCGTGCTGTTGGAATGTAAACTGAGTTGGTAATAACTAACTCAGTTTACAGAGTTAATAATAACTAACTCAGTTTACAGATTTAATAATAACTAATTTAGTTTACAGAGTTAATGACAACTAACTCAGTTTACAGAGTTAATGACAACTAACTCATTTTACAGAGTTAATAATAACTAACCCAGTTTACAGAGTTGGTAATAACTAACTCAGTTTACAGAGTTAATGACAACTAACTCATTTTACAGAGTTAATAATAACTAACCCAGTTTACAGAGTTGGTAATAACTAACTCCGTTTACAGAGTTAATAATAACTAACTCAGTTTACAGAGTTGGTAATAACTAACTCAGTTTACAGAGTTAATAATAACTAACTCAGTTTACAGAGTTAATAATAACTAACTCAGTTTACAGAGTTAATAATAACTAACTCAGTTTACAAATTTAGTAATACCTAACTTAATTTACGATGTGTCTTATCACCAGCTTCGTGAGTCACGTTATAAGCTGTTCGTTCTGTTCTCTTAGTGATCGGCGCCGTCGTCGATGTACAATTTGACACAGTCCTGCCTCCGATACTGAACGCACTGGAGGTGCCTGGTAGAAGTGAGTATTACTAACTTCAACTCTTGATCAATGGCCCCTGTTACCTGTGGAATAGATACCACAAATGCCAATAACACGTGTAACAAATTATGGAAGCTCTTTGAAAATTTTATTTCACAATAATGGCGGATATCGCCAATGGCAGTCGAAAAAGACGGCCGCGTGAACCGTCTACTAGGGAGGTTTGAGGCAAAGTCATGATGTGGCCACTATGCTGCGATATTTCAATGTTCTTTATGAATTTTTTACTGAATGCACTTTTAACTATATAAATCACGCGCTTTTATTTAGTAAACGACACTATAAATGATTTAAAAGTCCAATGAAAAATGAGTGTGACACTCATCTTAGCTTTCCCGCCAAACCTCTCTATTACTATCTTTAAACGGCGACAAAAAATAAAAACTACGGCGTGCTGACACGTCTGTCTGTCCCATCGTAGCTCCCAAACGGATAAACCAATTTTGATTCTCTATCGGCCAATTTCGTAAAAACTCAGGTAAAGTGATTCTAAGGATGCTTCACCGTACTTGGCCAGATGACCAGCCCAACTAAATCTGAGTTTCATAATACGCTGTCCGATAAATCGACTTTTTGCGATTAAAGAAGTTATCATTATACGTTGAACAACATTTCAAAGTAAACTTTTAAGAAGATAGTTTTTATATTCCCTTTAGAGGTATGAAGAGCAAGGTGTAAAGTTCACTCATCCTTCATAGAAAAGGGAGGGTCCTCCGACCAAACGGGTGTTGTGGTTGGCGGACACTTGCCGTCACAGTTCATCATCAACATCATCATCTTAGCGTTAATCCCAGTCGCATCCGAAGCTTTTTCAGCTTCTGAGTCTGGGGAGTCTTAGTCCTTCGGAGTCTGGGGTCCGCTCTACCAGTGTAACTGCTAATTTTGGCTAAACTTCAATATTTTCCGTGAAGCGACTGTTGTCTGACCTCCACAACCCGAAGGTGATATCGAAGAGTTAGACCAATTGTTGAACTTTTGAGGGCTGCAACAACCCGTAACGACAGCCATTAGATGTTCGTATGAACATCTAATGGCAACCGGAACCAACGGCTTAACGTGCTTTCCGAGGCAAGACCAAACAAGTGCAAATATTCATATTCATGCACACAAATATTTGCACAGCGCGGGGATTGAACCCGCGCCTCCTTGCGCAGCGGCTGCGTTCGCTACCGCTACGCTACGGAGGCCGTCAATCTGTCTTGCCGTCACAGTTATAAGTATGCTAGTTGCACGGTAAACTCTGCTTGCGAGATCTATAATCCGTGTGATGCCGGTATAACGCGTTGTTCAACATGTGGCGTTTGTTGTAGGTACCGCTACATCCGCTGATCAAATAGTACGGAGAACAGCATTAACTGTCAGAAACTGTCCGTTTCTCGGTGGTAGACCATAACATCGGCTGCCGGCAGAAGTTAGCACCCACCTGACAAAGTCTTGCCGCCAAGCGATTCGTCGTGTTCCGGCATGATGTCTGGTGAAGCCGTATGGAAGACGGGTGTGAGCAGTTGTCATGCGATGTAGGCCGGGTATGATGCGCCAAATGTTGTTGTGTCGGGAGTTTGGTCGTGGAGAGTCTCCTGATCAATCTTCCTCTGGCGCAGCATCGTTGGTCGTGTTGGTCTTGGGTTTAACATTGCACCACCTCGCTCAACTGCCGTCATCCTTCCTATTCCTAAGTGTTTTAAGTGAATAGGCTTAATAAACTAGTGCGCTTTACCATCAACGATTGCATCACTGCTTACCATCAGGCAGGATTGCAGTCAAGCACTAGTTTATAATTATTAAAAAAAAACTGTCAAATTTCCCAATCAACCCTGAGTCTTAATTCTTTAGCGTTAAAGTTAAAAATGTAATAAAGAAATCTGACAGATTTAAAGTAGCTTGATGTGCTTTTGTCTGTACCATATCTTGCAGAGCCGCGCCTTATATTGGAGGTAGCCCAGCATCTAGGAGAGAGCGCATGCCGTACCATAGCCATGGATGGTACTGAAGGCCTGGTGCGAGGTCAGGTTATTGTGGACACGGGAGCTCCCATCACCATTCCTGTAGGCGAACAGACCTTGGGCAGGATTATTAATGTCATTGGAGAGCCTATTGGTAAGTAATTTGTTTTATTATTTATTTATTTATATATTCTTTATTGTACACCAATCAAATATCGAACAAAAACATTCAATACAAAAAAAAGCATACAATGGGTGGCCTTATCGCTAATGCGATCTCTTCCAGGCAACCAAAGAATGGACAGATTCTCCCGAATCACAAATGGGACTGTCGTTGGTGCAAATATTATAACTACAATATACTAAGGTAGATACACAAATACATACATATACATAAATAAATACATAGATACTGAACAGAACAAGTTAACAAATAAATTAGCGAAAAGTGTTTGTTGAACGAAGATCATAACAACAAGTAGTGTTCCTTCACAAGTCTCTTGAATTCTTGCAACGACTGCGCACGTTTTATTTCAATTGGCCATGCATTCCACAAACGAGGGGCATGAACAGTGAAAGATTTATCAAGGACGTTGTGGAATGCGTAGGCATTTTGAGCGCATCGTCATCTACAGCCTGTTTTTTCTTTTTGTTGGGCTAGGAAATCATCAAATGACATGTTTACTGAGTATAACCCACCCGTGTTTCTTCAGCCAGGGCCACGGTTTCTTGTTTAACCAACCCGCAACCCTGACCCAGGAGGACTCTTTGAGGCGCGTGTGAAACACAACGCGCCGTTCCGTCGACTCGGGCCTGGTCCTTACCGGGCGGCGAGCTACCCTCGGCTCACCGCCTACAAGCCCGCGCCTGCGGTGGCTGGGAGTTCGATGTTGTCTCCCGACCTTCGTTTTCGGTTCGGTCGGACACAGCACTTAACACCATCTTCTAATATGTGACAGATGAGCGAGGCCCCATCAATACGGACGAATTCGCTGCTATCCACGCGGACGCACCTCCTTTTGTTGAGATGTCGGTGGAACAGGAGATCCTGGCGACAGGCATAAAGGTGGTAGATCTCCTAGCGCCGTATGTCAAAGGTATGAAAATATATTTGATTAAACTTTTCGCGTTTCGATTACAAGGTGAAGGAAAACACCTTGAGGAAACCTGCACTGTAATCTGAATTCGCCAACCCGCATTGAGCAAGCGTAGTGATTACGCTCAATCCTTCTCTGTATGAGAGGAGACCTGTGCCCAGCTGTGGGACTATAAAAAGTTGTTGATGATGATGATAATGATGAAACTTTTCGTACAAAAAATGCACAAAAATGGTCTTAATGCTTTTTTTTTGCTTGAAGTGTTTATATGTGTGGCTGTAGTGTGGCTGTCCACATGGCTCATCACACAGATCAAGCTATGAATTTCCAGTTTTAGCTGACCGCGCATTTGTATAGGTTTTTCGTAAAACCAGAAATCAGAATATACTGGTTATGTATAGATTGATATTATGTTGCGAGTACGTGCTTAATTGACGACAAGCGGAAATATACAACTTTGGTCCCGTGTGGTACCAGGCTTAGAATAATACCAACCTATGTCCTCCCGTGGGTGTCTAGAGAGGAGACTAAGGGAACTCTCACTAGGGAAGCGGGCAGCAGCGCTTCTCCTGTGGTATATCAAATTACTGCGATCCCCAACCCAACGGACAAGCGTCGTGGGGATTATGGCAACCTCCCCCCCCCCCCCTCTCCCACCCCCAATGTAATGAAAGCCTTGGGGGAGGCCTTTGTCCAGCAGTGGACCTCTATAGGCTGAAGAAGAAGGAAATAAACAGCAGCCTAATTGCATAACACACTATTACGCTCAATCTGAATCATCTTCTTAGCTAATACATTGCTCCATATGTTCAAAAAATGTGTCTCCTCAACAACGTAAATAACGCAATGAATGTTGTTGAACTGTCAAAATAAAACCCATTGTTACTGATAGTGTGTTGCATAATTACTCTGCTGTATAATGTCTGGATGCGGGAGGCGCAGGACCGGTCGTCGTGGAGATCCTTGGGGGAGGCCTATATCCAGCAGTGGACGTCTTTCGACTCAAATGATGATGATGATGATGATGATAATGTCTTACTATGATGGTGTTCAGGTGGCAAGATTGGTCTGTTTGGCGGCGCAGGAGTCGGCAAGACTGTGTTGATTATGGAACTGATTAACAATGTTGCAAAGGCGCATGGAGGATTCTCCGTAAGTATTAACAATAATAAGAATTACGTATTGATTATATATTATTATTGATTACATATTGATTGATTTTAACTAAATCATAAATCATGGGTTTTCGTAACATACTATCAGTAGCTATGTAGTATCGATAACTAAATCTACTAATGCCTACAAAGAGTGGATAAACTTAAAAAAATGCCCCTTAAAAAATTAAATATTATTTCGCAAAAGGAGGCAACTTACATGGCAATACAGGGGTGTGAGGATGACGGGGGCAGGGCAGCTGGCGGTCGTATCGCTTATCCGTAATCCTTACGCGATTGCGCAGACGTTGGAACACACGCTCAAGCAGCTCCATGGTAAAAAACGGACCTCATAGCTTCTACGAGCTTCAGCAAAATTGCAGTCACTGCTATCCAGACACATCAACATGTTAAAATAATCCACGTCGACAACGAATACATAATCAGTCCATAATGTTCCCATTCCTGGGTCACAGGCTTCTTCTCATTCTCACCATCATCATTATCATCATCTCAGCGTTAATCCCAGTCGCATCCGTAGCTTTTTCAGCTTTTGAGTCTGGGGTCCGCTTTACCAGTCTAACTGCCGATTTTGGCTAAACTTTGATATTTTCCGTGAAGCGACTGCCGTCTGACCTCCACAATCCGAAGGCCATAATGAAGCATTGCAGTTAGACCAATTGATGGACTGCCACTAAATGTTCGCTTGCAACCGGGGCCAACGGCTTAACGTGTTTTCCGAGGCAGGACTAGACCAGTGCAAATATTCATATTCATGCATAGAAATATTTGCACTGTACGGAGATCGACCCCCGCGCTTCCTTGCGCAACGGCCGCGTTCGCTACCGCTACGCCACGGAGGCTGTCGAATGTTGCTCGTTCTCACCTTTTGGTAAATTTGATCAGGTGTTTGCCGGCGTCGGAGAAAGAACTCGCGAAGGCAATGATTTATACAATGAGATGAAAGTGGGCGGAGTTATTACAGATGATTACAAGACTTCTAAGGTAAGACAACAGTAGATAGAGATTCAATTTCTTAGATTTGTATAATTGCATGGCACACGTGTTGAGCACAATGTACTTGCTGTAAAGCAGCTATTTGTTGGGTTAGTCTTTTTTCCAAGCTTGACAATTTAAAAGAGTGTCCATGGAGTTTCTTGCCCGTTCTTCTCCATAGGTTTTGGAATGGGCGACTAGCTTCATCTTACTGACAGACCGACCTACTGACAATTGAAAAGTGCCTGTAACTGGTTTATTTGAAATAAATGCTTTGATTTTGATTTTTTTGATAAAGATTTCTCTATCTCAATAGGGATGTTTCCTGGGTGAAAAAAAGTGATTCTATTTAGTCCGTCATTCAGATTATAGAAAAATATTGGATACGTATACTTTGTTTTACCAAATTAATAAAAATTGACAAATATAAAAGGCATCAAAGATCAGGAGTGGTGGCTGGTGACGTCACTGCTCGCAAAAAAGTGTAGCGTGCAGTGACATCACACGAGTTTTCAAGGCGCTGTGTCGTCTTCATTTTTTGTTTATATAAAAAATACGTGTCTAGTATTTTTTGGAAATTTGACTGAGTGACTAATTAGTTTTTTTTAGTCAAATACCCTTGAGCCCATAAATATGACAAGAACTGAAAATGCCGTGGGTTATTAGAAAGGAACACGGGAGCGTTTTATTTAATAAAAGTCTGACACCCTTCCGCTCCGCCCAGAGCGGGAGAGGTCATATGACGGTTTCCCATCCTCAAAAAAGGTAAGATTTTTGTTTTCGAAATCCTACATACGAAGCGAAATATTTTATTAAAATCGAGGCCGAAGTTATATTTATTCTACAGAATTAATAAATAGCTCTACAGTCTTATTTTAGTTTTCGTTTCTACCTTGTATTTGCAATACACAATATGTTAAGAAAACCCTGTCCGACCCGTAAGGATAGTAAAGGTTAGGTAAACACTTGACCAAATATAATATAAAATTTTACATAATCATCATAGTAACAATACTAATGAATTTTGAAATAATCCTTTTTTCCGGGGAATTAATTCCAATTTCCCCGAACTTTGGTATTTTTTAAAAAAAGTGACAACACCGGTATTATTATAAGCGAATAGCGACGCGACCACGTCACAGGTGCCGCGTGCCCTGCACTCCGCCGCCCGCGGAATGGGGTTGCTAACCACACATGTGTTATCTCTTTTTGCGAAATAATATTTATTTTTTTAGGGGGAATTTTTTTTTTAAGTTTTGCCTGTCTTTGTGGGCATTATTAGAATCAGTTATCGATACCTAACAACACCTTCACGGATCGGACAGGGTTTTCTTTACATATTGTATATGTATTTATTTATGTATGTATGATTTTGGATATACAACGTTATTTTTCGTTTATGCAAAACGTGAATACAGTTTGTTCAGGATAAGCAACTGAATCGATTCCAATCAGTTTTACACCATGTTATATTTTTTCCCAAGAGTGAGACCGCAGAGTGGTTACCGAGCGGTTACGATAGATCACAGCTGACGCCAGGGGTCAACGCCCGCGCTCGCTCGCCCGTACGGACCTTTGACCATATTTTTGTTGAGACAACCAAGTAGAATAGCAAGCTCATAACTTTGTGGTTTTTCATGATATCTTTTTTTTTAATAATTATAAACTAGAGCTTGACTGCAATCCCGCCTGATGGTAAGCAGTGATGCAATCGTTGATGGTAAAGCGCACTAGCTTATTAAGCCTGTTCACTCAAAAAAACTGAGTGAAAGACGGAAGACGGTCTCGGTGGTAGGCAACAACATCAGCCGCCGGCACAAGTTACCACCCACCAGACAAAGTCTTGCCGCCAAGCGATTCGTCGTGTTCCGACATGATGTCTGGTGAAGCCGTACGGTGGACGGGTCTGAGCAGTTGTGTTGCGATGTGTGCCGGGTACGATGTGCCTAATGTTGTTGTATCGGGAGTTTGGTCGTGGAGGGTCTCCAGATCATCCTCTTGCGCAGCATCGTTGGTCGTGTTGTTGGGTTAAACATTGCATCACCTCGCTCAACTGCCGTCTTCCTTCCTATTCACTTAGTTTTTTTGAGTGAATAGGCTCAATAAGCTAGTGCGCTTTACCATCAACGATTGCATCACTGCTTACCAACAGGCGGGATTGCAGTCAAGCACTAGTGTATAACAATAAAAAAAAAAAAAGACAGCAGTTGGGCGAGGTGATGCAATGTTTAACCAAATAACACGACCAACGATGCTGCGCCAGAGGATTGATCTGAAGACCCTCCACGACCAAACTCCCGACACAACAACATTTGGCGCATCGTACCCGGCAGACATCGTAACACAACTGCTCAGACCCGCTCACTATTTTGTACATAGATTCCTTACTTAAAAATACTGGACACGTGTTTCGGATTTCGCATAAACTAAAAATCATGTTGTCTAAGCATCTGCGTATCTGCACCAACGACAGTCCCATTTTATATCCAAGAAAATCTTTGTCCATTCTAAGGTTCCCTGGAAGAGATTACATTAGCGATAAGGCTGTGGCCGTCGCACAGGCAAGTGAAGAAACTCGGGTGGGTTTTAGTCAGTAAAAGTCTGACACGCCCTTCCGCTCTGCCCAGAGCGGGAGAAGTCATTTGATTATATCCCAACCCAACAAAAAAAAAGGCTGCCCATTGTATATTTTGTAGTGTCGACTGTATTTTTTTTTTCTACAACCATTTGCTTAATACATAACCGTAAGTCATATCTCAATAGTACTCATTTCAAACGGGTAAACCGTACTAAAATGAAACTTTTTTTTTATGGTTATGACATCAAAAAATCAACATATGATTATGCCAAAAAGCGCGCGTATTTGTGTCACGACTAAACATCGCATGTTATTAGGCTGTATAGATGAATTGCCTTTGCTTTTCATTTGTGGGATTATAACAACATTGCGCGCGCTGCGCTATTTTCGCGCCAAACTATCACTCATATTACAATGGCTATCATTG
Organism: Sesamia nonagrioides; assembly: GCA_017933935.1. NCBI lineage: Eukaryota > Metazoa > Arthropoda > Insecta > Lepidoptera > Noctuidae > Sesamia > Sesamia nonagrioides. The sequence continues at coordinate 640,924 of JADWQK010001689.1, read as the reverse complement.
CTTGATCCCCACGCTTGGCAGGCGGCTTGGGGATAGCAATGGTTTGATATTCCACAGGAGAAGCGCTGCTGCCCGCTTCCCTGGTGAGACTTCCCTTAGCCGCCTCTTACGACACCCACGGTAGGATATGGGATAATATAGACTGTACATGTAATCTTTTTTACGAAGAAAATCTACTAACTGCCTACACTCATAACTAGAACTATGTTCCCGGTCAGGTGGCTCTAGTATATGGTCAAATGAACGAGCCCCCCGGCGCGCGAGCCCGTGTGGCGCTGACAGGGCTCACGGTGGCTGAACACTTCCGAGACAAGGAAGGCCAGGACGTTCTGCTGTTCATTGATAACATCTTTAGATTCACGCAGGCTGGCTCTGAGGTACGCCATTTTCTTATCCTTAGCTATATGGGGTCCTATGTACCCCACAAACTAAACTAAATTTAAGTTCGGTGCCACTTTTTCTTTCTTTTTAAATGAGAAAAGGATAGAAGATAAATATTATAATATTAGTCCTGTCAAATTTGTCAGCGCTTGACGGAAATTGACGTATGTTTAGTCGCCATGTTTTTTAATCAGGTCTAGACTGTCTATGGAGCTAAACTAACTAAAAACTAAACTATTAATTAATATCCACTGAGTTAAAGATGTACGAACTTCAATTTAGTTTTGTTTATGAACCAGGGAATCGGGACAATTGTATTTTATTTTTATAAAACTTTGCCCTGCACTATGAATTATTCCCGTTTAGGGCCTGCGTAGACGACGGAGTTTTCTATGCAGCGAAGAAAAAAGTACGCTCCGCGAATAAAAAGTCCACCGCGGATTTACCGCGAACTCAACGCACACGGTGTGCGGTCATTTGTTGCCCAGAAATGTAGACAAGTGAGAGAACACAACGCGGACTAAAGTCCGCCATGTGCGTTGTTTCACCGAGTCACGAGTTTCATTTTATTTGGGGACTCCCTCGTACTTTTGTCTGATCCGCTCTCAGCATGTCCTCGGTTATTCGGGGGACTTTTGGAGGTACACTCCTAAATAAAAGTCGTGGATACAGGGAAAACAGTTTAATCACTATCACGATTATAGGCGTAACATAACGCTACTTAGCAATGGTAGGAAAAACACTGGGAACACTGAGATGAGTTATGTTATGAGAGTTAAGGTCTACTCTCTATTAAACGACCGCTTGTCTTAAGGTTTGTATACGTACTGCCGCGATGCAAGCCGCAAGCAGAGTTATGTTTATCTAGTGTCGGAAACATTAAGTGTTGAGGGTTTTAATATTAACTAGTGTTGTGACACAATACGCCACAGACTTTTTGTACGCGGTACTTTTAATCCCTCGTTTGCGTTACTTGATACAGTTGTAAACGATCTATTTTAGCGGACAAAAATCCCTCATCTGCGCAAGCTATTACAAACATTCAAACTCAAATACACAAACAGCCAGACCCGGAACATCTACCTGTTAGTTCATACAAATCTTTGTTTCGTGCGGGCATCGAATTTTGTTCTTGTTTACGATAATTCCTCAGGTCTCGGCGTTGCTGGGCCGTATTCCATCAGCTGTGGGTTACCAGCCAACCTTGGCGACTGACATGGGGACCATGCAGGAGCGGATCACCACTACGAAGACTGGTTCCATTACCAGCGTGCAGGTACTATTCACTCTTTCCATCGCCCTTTGTGTGACTCTGAGCCTTCGTATGAGGCCAATTGTGAACGACCACGTTTCGGTTCCGTAAGTCATCACTGGCAACACACTCTGGATACTGGTCAAAGACTTTAGTCTTGAGACACTGTGGTATATTGGACGACGAGAAGATGCAGTGTAGCTTCCCGAACGCTGCCCAGCCGGACTAGATTTGACGAGACACCTCTTTCTCGAAGTTACTGTTTATCCCAGGTCTATATACTCGTCAAAGTCCCCGACATAGCTCTTCGAGTCGCTAAAATTAAGTGGCAGTAGGCAGGGCACATTGCTCGTAGAATCGATGGCCGATAGGGCAGTAAGGTTCTGGAGTGGCGGCCACGTACCGGAAGACGCAACATAAGGGGGCCTCCAACAAGGTGGACCGATGACCTGGTGAAGGTCGCGGAAAGCCGATGAATGCAGGCAGCACAAGACCGATCATCGTGGAAAGCCTTGGGGGAGGCCTTTGTCCAGCAGTGGACATCTATAGGCTGAAGAATAAGAAGAATATTTTTCGATAATCTGAATGACGGACTAAATAGAATATTTTTTTTTTTACCCAGAAGACAACCCTATTCTGTTCTGTTCTGTCATTTCCAGGCTGTATACGTTCCCGCAGATGACCTAACGGACCCCGCTCCAGCGACAACCTTCGCCCATCTAGACGCGACCACGGTATTATCTCGAGCGATAGCTGAGCTCGGCGTGTACCCTGCAGTGGACCCTCTGGATTCCACCTCCAGAGTAATGGATCCTAACATTATTGGAGCTGAGCATTATGGAGTTGCTAGAGGCGTGCAGAAGATTTTGCAGGTAGCGTGATTTTTGGGAAGGGTTTTTTTTTTATAAATTATAAACTAGCGCTTGACCGCAATCCCGCCTGATGGTAAGCAGTGATGCAATAGTTGATCGTAAAGCGCGCTAGTTTATTAAGAGCATATTCACTCTAGCCTTGAAGACACTCAAATTGTAGTCCGACGGAAACACCGCCGCTGGCAAATTGTTCCAGTCCCTCGATGTACGCGGTATAAAAGAGGAGGCGAAACGCTTCGTCCGGATCGTAATGGTGTTAACAACGTAAGGGTGGAAACTCTCCGTATCCGGTATCCTCCCGTGGGTGTCGTCAGAGGCGACTAAGGGAACTCTCTCCAGAGAAGATAAACGAAGACAAGCGTGGGGATTATGGCAATTTTATACTTTCTGATTAATTCTTTAAGATTATTTTATACTAGCTGCGCCACACCGCTTCACCCCCGTTTTTTTATATGCCCCGCTCCTATTGGTCGCAGCGTAATGTTATATAGCCTAAAGCCTTTCTGGATTAATGGGCTATCCAAAGCAAAAATTATTTTTCAACTCGGACCAGTAGTTCCTGAGATTAGCGCGTTCAAACAAACAAACAAACTCTTCAGCTTTAATATTAGTATAGATGGTATTCGCCTAGGATACAGGATGGCCATGGGTATTACCGACAACATCTTCAAATAGATAAGTTCAGGAAAGCGTCGTGGACATTCAGTGGATTGACAGCCTCCGTGACAACGCGGCGGTAGCGAACGCGGCCCCTGCACAAGGAGGCGCGGGTTCGATCCCCGCGCAATGCAAATATTTGTAAGTATGCAAGAATATGAATATTTGCACTGGTCTTTGGTCACTGCCCATTAGATGTATGATGAACATCTAATGGCAGTCGTTACGGGTTGTTGGAGCCCTCAAAAGTTCAACAATTGGTCTAACAGCAATGCTTCCATATCGCCTTCGTGTTGAGGAGGTCAGACTGCAGTCGCTTCACGGAAAATATCGGAAGTTTACGCTGAGATGATGATGATGACGAAAGCGTCGTAGAAAAATAAAATGTTCTTAGAGGGAAGATAAAGACTAAGTACTAAACGCTGACTCCGTCTTATTTGCTTCCTTCCACACAGGACTACAAGTCTCTCCAGGATATCATCGCTATCCTGGGAATGGATGAGTTGTCAGAAGATGACAAGATGACAGTAGCGCGCGCTCGAAAGATACAACGCTTCTTATCACAGCCCTTTCAGGTATAATGACTTTGGTTATCTCCGAAGACCACGGTCAGCTAATGAAACTGCTTATTTGGGTAATTTCCCTTGTTCGCTCCTTAACTAAATTAAAGTTCGGTGCACACCTTATTCTTTCGATCACCTACTTTACGATTTCGACTGGTATTACTTTAGTCCTGTCAAATATGTCATTAATTTTAGTCGCCATGTTTTTTTTCTGTAGTTTGGCATTAGGTAGGTAAGAGTACCTATTTCCGTTAATGTCCCGGTAGCCGTTAACTCGTCAGTTTTTTAATATTAGTGTCTTTCTAGCAAAACTAAATTAAAATTTGCAAATAGCAATTTATTCTTGGTACTATTTTATACAATTCTGATGGCGACACTCACCAAAAAGTTTAATAATGTAAAAACTGTGAGAAAATAAAAGTATGGTATAGTAAAATTATCTATAAGTACAAAGTTCTGTCAGTGAACTACGAACCCACCCGGTCGCAGAAATTATCTAGCCATACTTCGACGGATAAAATTAAGGTAAAAGTGTTAATTTTTTTAATAAATTGTGTTTATTATTTAACGATTTAATCTATAAATTGAGGTAAATCTCATCGAAAAGTAAATAATTTTACATGTTACATCTATTGGTACACTCAAACCCCTACTTGACCTAGTACCCGGTAAAAATGTGCGATTTTTACCGGATATTGGTACACTATCAAACCAGTTACATACGTTGCACCAAAACCCGTTATTCTATTCTTATTGCTTTGGAATATGTCTCATTTTCCTTTGAAACTGTGGATTATTTTAAATATTTTCTGCCGGATACTGGGGCATGCCTTAACAGCTGCATTTAAATCCATTTATAGTCCTTATTGTCTTGAAATAAGCATTATTTTCCTTTGAATCAAAAGGATGTAGTTACTAGACATTTAGTTTGTTTTGGTACCACGTGAATTTGGTTGCGTTTTTTTGTTTGGTTTACCACTTTTTGTACTGGTTGCGTTACAAGCTTTTCTTGAATCAGCTATGAAGTATATAAAAAAGCCTACTGCGACTAGAATGTGAATAATTTGTTTTGGAAAATTAAAAAAAATAAACACGTTTATTTCTTAGCAGATGGTAATTTAATTATTTAAACATGGTTTTGGGATTTAACAGCATAGTGGCCAAGTATTTTGACATGCAACGTACACCGTGGTACACCTACCATGTACTACCATTTGCTCCATGGTACTCCAAACAGTACGGTATATTGTAGTATTGGTACGATATACCGTACGGTACTCCAAACAGTACGATATATGGTAGTATACCGTACTGTTTGGAGTACCCTGGAGAAAATGGTAGTTCCTAGTTGAAACTGAAGCAAGGGCGAAAAGCTCTTGGCTATTTCATTTACATAATGCAGTTCGAGTCCTAACATATGTCTTTCTTTTATTTATTTTTTGATGACTATGCCTCATTAATTGGAACTCTCGTCTACATTTTCTTACGCCCGTACTTTCCCATATTTCCAGCACGGCTTTCATTTGCGTGAGTTCTGATTTGGGAGCAAGTCTCAGTCAGAACAGGTGTTAAAAAATCATTAATAAGTACTAAAGATTGATTTGCCATAATTGAATCTTTCTAGAGATTATTATTATTTAAAGGTAATTATTTTGCATATTCCATTCATCATCATCAACTCATTCCATGTTTTCAAACTTCTGGTGCCGTAAAAACCTTCGAGCTGACTTGCTTGCTTGAGTGTGCCGCCATAATAAGAGATACCCTGGAGCACAGGCAAATGAAGGGACACGGGTGGATTAAAACAGACCCTCACCCTTCCGCTCCGCTCAATGTGGACTTTTTTTGGATGAGAATACATCATATGACTTTTTTTTTAAATAATTGAGCACAAAGCGCCACCTAGGCTGGAGGAAAGCTCAGCTTGGACCCAACAGCGCTGTGCCATAGTCGCGACACTTGGTGCCGGTGATATCTCACCCCCGGCCGTAGTACAGTTCATGGTCGAAAGCGAAGAAGGAAGGAGCGTGGGGGATGCTATGGCCTCTTTTTGCGAGAAGGTAGTGCATGCAATGGAGGCTGCAGAAAGGGAAAAAGAGCATGACTCTCACTCCACTCGCATGAGAAGGGTAGCCAGGCGTCAAGGGCGCTTCACGATCTTTGGCCACCATAAGAAGGACCATGCGGGCGACGAAATTGGGGCCGTATCGTCGCTCGAGCATGATATGCAGTATGCGCAGCTTAGTGGAAGGATATGTGGTCGAGGGATCGGCCGCACTTGGTCCCCACGTGTGTGGGGCGAATAGACAAGTATCTGCCGGGTCCCCGATTCATGGTACTGGAAGGAATAGTGGACGTTTAGATGGTAGGAGGCCGACATAATCCTCCCTTATTCCCAGACGAAATAAGGGGGAAACTTTTTTTATCGGATTTATCCACGATAAAAAAGCAAAAGGTCGCATCTTAAAAACCTTCTCAAGTCGCCTCCCCACTCTACCGATTTCTACTCTTACTCCTTCAGAGTGCACGTCTTCTGTCCTTTACTTTTTACACGCTTTCTTATTGCAGGTATGCCGAAAGAGATTTTTTATGATATAATCATCTCTGTACCTTTTATCTGTTCTGTTTTTTCTTTTTGTTAATATATTAAATTGTAAAATAAATAAATAAATAATTTCAGATGTCACTAAGGAGCAGTTATTGGATAGTGTTAGTTTATTTATTAAAAAACTTAAGCGAGAAAATGCTTTTCATAATGGCAGACTCGGTCGTTTGGTTGAAGCTGCCGCCTGTAGTAGGCCAACAAGTGTCTCAAAATCTGATGCACACCCGTGCTTTATAGTTCAGGAAAGCAGTTTAAGGGCGTGGTTTAAAGAAGTGATGGACTATTGGCACATCTCGAAGAAGGAATGACAATCCACGACGGACAGAGTTTGTTTATTTCTTTTTATATAGGTATAGGTACCTACTTTATAAAACATACATTATAAAAAGTTAAAACAAATCGTGTTTATTTGTTGGTTAAATACGGACACTAATGTTTTTCAGTAATATTTTATTTGAATATATTGTATTTCTATGAACTTTAACGTAAAGCAATAGAGTACAATTTCGCGGCAAAAATTACCGGTTACCGGGACAATTTAACGTTAACTAGTACAACTCTACCGGGTACTGGTACAATTGGCCCTTTTTGTAGTTTTATTGTTTTATAGTTAATTAAATTTTACACTAGTTTAATAGAATCATAATACACTAAAAGTATATTAAATTATCTAAACAGTCAAGTAAAAATTATTTTTGTAAGTCTTCTAGTTTTAGCCTAGTGCTCATGCAAATTCAGCGAAGTTCATAACTTAACGGTTACTGGGCCGTTTACCATAGGACTTTGTGCCAATTTCAAGCAAAAGGTAAAGATTTTATTCTTAAGTAATCAAGAGTTTCTTTCTTTCTTTTTTGGCTTCGCACGGTTTGTGCATTTAGCCAATGTCACGTAATGAATTATTCACGTCGAAAAAGACGGCCACGTGAACCGTCTACGAGGGAGGTTTGAGGCAAAGTCATGATGAGGCCACTATGCTGCGATATCTTCAATGTTCTTTATGAATTATTTACTGGATGCACTTTTTGCTACATAAATCACGCACGTTCAGCGTCGGACTGGCCATACAGTCGAGGTGGCATTTGCCAGCCGGGCCCCAGCATGTGCGGGCCCCCCACGGGCCTGGGTTGCGGGGCATGCGGCAACCGTGGCACAGGGGGCCCGCGCAGCGTGGCCCCTGTGCTACGGTTGACCGCGTGCATGTCTCGGAAACTGTGTCAATTTTTCTGTACGACGCATAAAAGTGTTTTCATCCCTTTTTTCAAGATGACGGTTGGGGCACAAGGGTTAAGCTTCTATTGACTAAATGCAATACTCGGAAAATTGCCTGAAAATGATGGGAGGTTTATTTTGCTTTTTTTATGTATTACAGTGGTTATTATTATTAATATTAATAATAGTGTTTATTTTGCCGTTTACTTAATAAACTAAAGCAAGAAACCCTACAGGAATCGGTCATGATTTCGAAGGACTGGGACTTTTTTGCTGAGGTAAGGTCGCGGTAAAAACGCGTAAAATTCGCAATTTATGCGGTTTTCTGGATCTAGCTAACACGGCACCAAGCTTACGCGGCTGATTCCTGGAAGAAACGTTCTTCACGTCAGATCCGTGGCTATTATTTTTTTAATTACAGAAGAAAACTAAAATTATGTGGCAAAAGAGGGCTGAAAAATATAGCATTTTGTCGATGAGGCACCCTCATATAATATAATAGGAAGTGAAAAAAAAAATTGTTTTAATTTGTCTCAAAACGGATCTGACTATGCAAACCATGGATCTGCTGAGGCAAGGTCGTGGAAAAAGTGCGTAAAATTCGCAATTTACGCGGTTTTCTGGATCTAGCTAACACGGCACCAAGCATGCTGGGGCGATAGAGGTTAAAACTCGATGAATTCGGAACTGCAACATTTATAAATAACAATTAGGAAACGTAACGTATTTATTTACTCTCGTCTCATAATTCTGAGAAACGGAATGCATTAAGCAAGTAAATAATCTTGTGGTTGGGGAATACCCGACGAATTACTGAAAGTAAAAAAAGAAAAGACTCAGGAAAAGGTAAGGGTCGAGGTAGGCTTGTTACCTTTTTATCAAAAACCACTATAAATAAATTAATAAATATATGTGCACGTCAAGTTAAACAAGAAATCGTAAAAGAAATCCAGGCGGCGAAATCTTTTAGCCTTAATGTGGATTCTTGCCAGGATGTTGGCGTTGTTGACCAAGCTGCAATTTGCGTGCGCTATGTTAAGAGTGGGATCCCACAAGAACGGATGCTCAGCATGGTCCCTGTCCGGAAATCAACAGGAGAAGATTACAGAGCTCTTGTAAGCAATGAACTAGCCCAGTTAGGCTTAAATTTGCAAGATCTTATTAGCGTGTCATTTGATGGTGCCGGAAATATGGCAGGAAGGTATAATGGTCTTCAAGCAAAACTGAAGGAAGAAGTGCCAAAATTAATTTTCACGCATTGCTATGCACATGTTTTAAACTTAGTGCTGGGAGGCGCTACGTCAAGCTGTAGGTACTGAGGCCAAGAATTTGTTTGGGCTCTTGGAGTCTACCAGTGTATTTATTCATGAATCATTTAAGCGCACATCTCTATGGGTGGAGAAAATTTCAGAATTAACAGCTGGACAAGACAAATTGAGATGATCACAGAATATCGGAAAAACAAGATGGTGGACTAAAGATAAAGACTTGACTATTGTTATGGAGAAAACTCGATATGTGGCGTTGATAAAATTCAAATTCAAAATTGTATTTCGGATTAAAAAACATCCATAAAGTGTTAGTACAAATAAAGCTTAGCCTAATGTTAGTAATGAATTAACTAAAGTGGGTCTGGACTCCTATCCACCTACGTAAGAGGGGCGAGTCCCATCGATCCGAAAACACATTCAGTATGCCATTGGAGGAGGTGCGCAAGCGCGCCATCATGGAAGCACAACGTTTTCGCATGATCGCGGCGAAACCGTCGACCCTCGCCTCCGCGAACATCCCTGACGCGCTACAGCGCCACGGCAACCCCAAGAGCACCCTGAATGCGTTATTATACTGTACGCGCAAGTCGCTGTATGCCCGCTGGGTATACGTGGCCCACAGGCTGCACGTGTAAAATGACTGGCAGAAGGCCTTAAAAAGCGTAATCTTAACAGCCTTAGAACAGCGCACAAACCTGCAGGCCAGCATGTTGCAACGGACAGCCAGCGACCTGCGCTCCCTTTCAATATCCAGATTATCCTTTAAGTGCCATATCATCGAGCACGGAGTTCAAGCCAAAGGTTTCGTTCCAAGCAAATGCTTTGATGGATTCTTTTTTGAAATTCGAAACAATCCTGACAGCCTTCACGTTCAAGAAAATGTTTGACCTATCAACCCCAGTAAGCCAATATCTCCAAACCCCTACATTGGATTATCTTAAAGCTTGGGGATTCATCAAATGTTTAGATATGGATTTACGAAGATATTTAGATACTTTTGATGATGTTCTCAAAGCTGCAAGTTTATTTGCATCCGATGTTCAAGACTTGATGCACGCTGAAAACATTGATCTCGACATACAAACCACGTTACCGTTACGAAGAATTTCTAAAAAAACCGAAGAAACATGACCAGTTATGTGAAGAGTAACATTATTGGCTACAGACCCAAAGAGATTTTATTCTATTTCTGTCTGCAAAGTCATTATTAATACAGCTTTAGTTAAAATAAACGAAAAATTCATCTGCAACGAAGATTTAATGAAAGATGCCGCTTGTTTGGACCCGAAAAACTTCAATAGAATCAAAGAAAATGGGATTCCTAATGACGCACTGAAGTCTATCGCATCAATTGCAAATGTTGATCGAGAGTTGCTGTCAAAAGAACTGGAATCTTTTGCAAATAATTTTAAGGAACTGTCTAAAACTCTTTGGGATGAGCACATTTCTTCTAGGCAGCATAAGCAAGATTCAGATTCACAAAGCGACGAAGAAAACGACGAAGATATTTTAGACTTAGACCAGGCAGCAAAGGAAGCCATGTGTTTTTCCGGAAGTGGTTTGGACGTCTGTCAACGTTGCATACCATGTGCATGTAAACTTTTATCACAGTATAACATGCATATCAGCACCTACACCACCTTATATGTTGCATATTGTGTAATTCTCACAATTTCATTCAAGCAAGTGACTTGTGAGAGACGATTTTCAGCATTAAAGCGCATTAAAACGAGACTTCGTTCTCTACTGGGGCAAGAACTGTTAGATTCGTTAATTATATTAAATACAGAATCGGATCTAATTAAGGATGACGAAGACAGCAGCTTTTACGATAGAGTCATTAACTGCTTAGCTGAAAGTTCTCCTCTTTTAAAGAAAATGTTGATTGGCTAGCTTTATATTATTATCTGTTATTACTGTTATTAGTAAATATACCTACTTATTATTTTCCTTTATTTTAGTATTGTAATAATTTTTTTTTATAGTTTGTTTATCTAAATTTGTGTATCTCTGTATTTTTCGATAGTATCCCATCACCATGATCTAGTCTCGGGCCTCGGGATTGCGATCAGCCACCCGGGCCCTTCCGGTCCAGTCCGACCCTGCGCACGTTAGCAGCACTATAAATAATTTAAAAAGTTCAATGAAAAATTAGCGTGACACTCAGCTTAACTTTCCCGCCATGTTTTTAATCACCTCTAATTTGTCTATGGAGTATTTTATTTTTGTTTTTTTTTAATGAAATTTTTGTTTAGTCCGATAGGTATAAACTAAAATTTCATCGTTTGTCCTTTTCTTAATAAATTAGAAATAAAAAATATGCGCTTATCTTAGAGATACGACCGCCTATTGTGTCCCCCTCTGTAAAATCTTCGTGTACATATTAAAGAGTAGGTACTATATTCTATTCGGAACATAAATTTTGTGTATTTTGGGAACACGGGAATATGCGCAAACGTCTTTGGCATCCTGTATGGTGGTATGGTGTATGTACACATTATAACAAGTTGTGGTAACATTGCAGGTTGCCGAAGTGTTTACCGGCCACATCGGCAAGCTGGTCAAATTGGAAGAGACGATCAAAGGATTCAAGAGGGTAAGCTGAATTGACAATACTTGAGTTTTTTTTTTATACATTATAAACTAGCGCTTGACCGCAATCCCGCCTGATGGTAAGCAGCGATGCGATCGTTGACGGTAAAGCGCGCTAGTTTATTAAGAGCCTATTTTTTCACTCTAGCCTTGAAGACACTCAAATTGTAATGTGACGGAAACACCGTCACTGGCAAATTGTTCCAATCCCTCGATGTACGTAGTATAAAAGAGGAAGCGAAACGCTTCGTCCGGATTGTAGTGGTGTTAACAACGTAAGGGTGGAAACTCGCCGTACTACGGGTCGTCCTATGGTGGAACGGAGATGGGGGAATTAAATCATGCTATTCCCTTGCACACTAACCAGAATACATCCTATAGAAGACCGAAAGGCTGAGTTTATGGTGATCAGTCAGCCTGTCATGCACAACTTCAAATTGAAACAATATGACAATGGCAGAAGTGATTTTTTTGCCATGAGATCTCGATTCAAACTTAGTAGCGACTTAGAGTATGAAACCGCTAGATGCGGGAGACGCAGGAGCGGTCGTCGTAGAGAACCTTGGGTGAGGCCTATGTCCAGCAGTGGACGTCTTTCGGCTGAAATGATGATGAGACAAACATTCTTCAAAAGATTTGTATAAGATTTATATTTGGCCTGCGCAATATCTGATTATAATCAAATATCTGAATTTCGTAGGTACAAAGCTTAAGTTGGTGGATTCGTGTTCGCCGGAATTTAACGGTGGTAGGCCATAACATCGGCTGCCGGCATAAGTTACCACCCACCAGACAAAGTCTTGCCGCCAAGCGATTCGTCGTGTTCCGGCATGATGTCTGGTGAAGCCGTACGGAGGACGGGTCTGAGCAGTTGTGTTGCGATGTGAGCTGGGTACTATGCGCCAAATGTTGTTGTGTCGGGAGTTTGGTCGTGGAGGGTCTCCACAACAATCTCCCTCTGGCGCAGCAACGTCGGTCGTGTTGTTGGGTTTAACATTGCGCTACCTCGCTCAACTGCCGTCTTCCTTCCTATTCACTAAGTTTTTTAAGTGAATAGGCTTAATAAACTAGCGCGCTTTACCAGCAACGATTGCATCACTGCTTACCATCAGGCGGGATTGCAGTCAAGCCCTAGTTTATAATTATTAAAAAAAAATCTCATAGGGGAGAGGGGGGTATAACGGGGACGCTAAGGGAAATAAACAATAAAAAAATTAGTATAAAATATTTTTATTAAAAACTAATCACAACTTTTTGTTTATTTATACATTTATTATTTGGCAGTGAATTTGGTGAAGTAAAAAAGTAATTAATAAGTTTTATAAAATTTTTACGAACCCTTCATGAAAACTCCATTGTGCCCCAGGGTAGGGGCAGGCATGGGGTACCCAGTTCGGGGCAGTACGGGGTTCACTGGTTCAATAGGTACAAAATGAGTAGGTGTGGATTTCTTCTAAATCTGCGTCATCAACTCCTGCACAGGCTGTATGGGCCCACTGTCCACATCGCTCGCAGGCCACCCAACGCTCCGCAGACTTTAAATAAGTATGGTTTTCATCAAGACAGTAGATGCATAAGACATCCTCCTTAGCAGTTTCTCTATCAGAGCGAGCTTTTTGGAACATTTTTGGTTTTTTCATATTTTTTTTCAACCGGGGATCATCAGGATTTGAACATTTCTTTGTCCGTCTAAGTTGGTCTCTATCTTCTAATTCATTTTTGAAGGGGGTTCAACCCCCTACAAAAATGAGAAGAACGGTCTTTCCTTTACGATAGTTTTTTCTCGTTTTGTTCGCTTGGTCGACTGAGGGGATAGGGAGAATATCTTTGGGAGAAACGTTTTCAAAGGAAGTTGTAAAGTCACGACAAACTCTTCGAATTGGAGATCGAGAAACGCTGTTTTCTTCTGGCGTCCTTCCCAACCCATTGCTCGCGCTGCCGATGTAGCTTCTGGTTTACGAATAGATAAATCCGGGTGCCGTTTCATGAAGCCTTTAAACCAATCTACCCCAGCAATCTTTTTTATCACGGTTAAAATTGTGAGCCTTACAATTTTTTTCTGCGAGCTCATAGGCTAATTTTCGTAGGACGATAGTTGTCAATTCGAATAAACGTTTCTCCATATCTTTTACATACCCAACCAGCTCCTCTTCTTCTTGTTTAGGCTTTAAAGTTTCCAAGATCTGAATCAAGAGATAGCTCACCCTTCTTAATTTTTGCGACGTGACGCTCCAGTGTTGTCTTTAGAACACCGTGTAATAGAGCTGCTTTTCGGTAGCCTGCTGATTTGCCTAAAACTGCATCAATTGCGTGTTTCATGTTTTCTGCCGACCAACTGCGTCTGGAACTTTTCTTTTTGTAATTTCGTACCATCTTTAGAAACCTAAACCAAAACAAATAATATTATTGTTATATATTCAAATGAACAGATCATACAGGGGCACAACGGGGTACCCCACTATGCCCCTTAGCCGCGTCCCCGTTATGCCCCCATGTCTTACATAATTTAAAATAATTAACGAAAAAAACAATTCAAGGTTAGAGTGATTTTGCTCAACACACATCAATAGCTAATGCTAGTAGTTAAACACACCAAACAAGATGATTGTAGTAAACTAAACACTTACCTTATTAGACACGTTTTGGTATCCAGTCAAAATAACATGAAATGTCGCCGAAAAAATGAATTGAACGTCAACACGAAACGCGTGCACTCTGATTGCCGATCACTGCCGCATTAAAAGTCGTTGCGAAATGCCCTCTTATTGGCTAAAACAAAACGCGTCTAGAATGCGTAGGTACTTGTATGTGTGGGTGACCCCGTCGTGCCTCACGTCCCCGTTATGCCCCCCTCTCCCCTATATCTTATTTAAGCTCTTTAAAACCCCCACTTATCTTAAAGAAAATTTCAAGTTCCTTCATGACACAGATAATAGATATTTGAGGTCATCTGAGACCCTAAATCGTGCGACCCTAAGGCGTGCTCAAACACTGTCCACTTTCAAAACTATAACAAAAAGGGACTTGATCTCTTTAAAAATATCATTGGCTCTTGTATGATGTTTATTAACAAGATGAACTTATATATTTAAACTAGTATGATACACTTCATGTAGGTACATATTTATTAGCTTTTGCCCGCGATTCCATCACCGTGGACTTTAGTTTACAGCGCGCGGTGGTACCCGTTTCCGTGGAAATGTTCATTCCGAAAAAAAAATTATTGATCAGTTGATATAAAATAAGCGCCAGATAAAATAATGGGAGCAATATGTAGTACGTCCGTGTTTGCTCCCGTTTTCGCAACATTTTTTGTTACTGCTCTGCTCCTATTGGTCATAGCGGGATGTTATATAGCCTATGTCCTTTCTCGGGCTCTAGACTATCTGTGTACCAAATTTCATTACCATCGGTTCAGTAGGTTTGGCGTGAAAGCCGGACAGACAGACAGAGATACTTTCGCATTTATAATATTAGTATGGATTGTATAATCTCTGTAAATAGTACACTGTAGACTACCTACATTATTTCTCTCTATTCCCCTTAGTATTCCATCCAAAGGTTGTCTGTAAAATACCGTGTCACCCTTTGAAGATTTTATCTTTATATTTATGTTCTGTAACTTACATAATTATGGTGTACATAATAAACAATATTCAATTCTATTCCATTCTCGTTAACAGATCCTCCAGGGTGAACTGGACCACATTCCTGAGGCTGCCTTCTACATGGTAGGGACTATTGAAGACGTGATCGCCAAGTCGCAAGAACTAGCGAAAAGCGTATAGATGATATTGTTCCCCGATTCGCAAAATAATTAGTTCAGTGCATCTTTCTCTCTCCACTTCAATAAGAAAAGGACGGAAGATAAAATATTTTTTTAGTCTTGTCACATTAAGATGTTCCATAGACAGTTTAGACGTGTTTATTAATATGGCGTCTACAAATACGGCAATTTACGGCAGTCGTGCATTCATCATCAACAGCCTCTACTCGTCCACTGCTGGACATAGGCCTCCTTCATGGCACGCCAACAAGCTCGATCCTGAGCAGTTATCCGCCAGCCATTACCAGCCACCTTTTTGATGTCGTCGGCGCCCTACGCTACGTTTACCGAGACGCGGTCTCCACTCGAGGACTCGTTTACCCCAACGATTGTCGGTCCTGTCATGGATTAGTTTGACAGAACTAAACTTGTACCTATTTATCTTCCGTCCCTTTTATAATGAAATAGAAAGGAAAAGATGGACTGTACCTACTTATATTTAGATTTATGTGTAGGGGAGACCGGGGTGAGATGGGATACTTAAGAGAAAAAAGATCATTATATGAAAATCAAACTATTTATTAAACATCTTTTACAACAAAAGCAACACTTATAGATTTAATTACCGTAATTATAATCTTTAATAACCCTAAATCACATACTTTTTTGGCAAAAAGGAACTTAATGGCACATGTCAAAAATCCCGTTTTGCCCCATGACCGGGGCAAGTTGGGAAACGATGTGGGGCATAATGGGTACTCATTTTAATCTGGTCTGCAACGTTCACATATATGTGCCTCTTCATCGTCATTGTCTACACCTGCGCAGGAATTATGGACCCAGCCATGGCACACGGTATAAATAACCCATCCTTCATCGGACTGTGAATATAAAGACCCACAATAAATATCCGTGTTACTTTCTTTTTTGCGTCTTTTGTTTTCAGTATTTGATTTTGGCTTCTTTTTCTCAGGTGTTTTCTTTGCAGTCTTTTTATTGTTAGTTTTGTTTTAATCAGTCGTCGTATAACGGGATACTATCCCATTATGCCCCGACCTTTTTGCCCCAACAGACATATTTTGCAAAAGTAACCACAATTGTAACCTACAAAATTAATCTTCGAAAATTCAATCTAAATTTCTTAGTTTGACACTACTACGATAAGTATATGGTATAATATGACAATAGCAATGATACCTACCTTAGTGCACATATTTCAAAAATAGTAAAAATCCTCGAAAAAGTAGTTTTTTCTCTCTGCGCAACCAAAACATGTATAAGCCCCGCACGATGATATTGCGATGGAACCTTGTCACAATAACAGCTTTGTGACGTCATCTGTCACACAAAAGGACAGCTAGCAAAAGAATGTTAAATGCAAATTTAATAAGCTGGGGTTAAGGGTTTATTTGTATTTTATAATTTTATTCTATATACACTCTTTATACCTACTCACCCATATTCTGACAAACAAACTTTCATTATTAAAATTTTCAAGGAAATAATTCTTTTAGACGTAAGAAAAATATACTTATTCGTATATCTTTCTTAGGTAAGAAAAATATACTTATTCGTATATCTTTCTTACATGTATACTAATTTTTTCTAATTACATTTCTGTTAATTTGCGAGCGGGAATTGAATCAGAGTCCACAGTGTGTAGCAGTCATGTTTTAATTACTACATACATCTATTCTATCAGCTTATAAATAAAACCAGGATAGTATGTTAAAAAATGTTTATATACAGTATGTTAACTAACAGAGGGCGTTCCCGTTAACCCGAAATAGTATAGCATACATACATGCTAAAAAAAATATTTCCATTCGAAAACAAAATGTTTTAAAATTTTTTCCAATATGAAAATATTCAATCAAAATTTTAAATTGACATGTAAAAGAAACACACTGTACACGCGAACATGAAAGACGGCAACGTCGCAATTTATTTATACATGACGACTACTATTGATTGCTTGATTTAAAACAGGAGGTTTCAAATTTATTTCCAACTAGCTTTCCGCCCGCGGCTTCGCCCGCGTGGAGTTCGGTTATATCGCGCTTTTTAGATTTCCCTCGGGAACATCACACTTTTCCGGGATAAAATGTAGCCTATGTTCTTTCTCAGGGTCTAAAGATTGTCTGTGCCAAATTTCATCAAAATCGGTTGAGAGGTTTAAGCGGGAAAGCGTAACAGACAGACAGACAGACAGACAGACCGACAGACAGACAGACAGAGTTACTTTCGCATTTATAATATTAGTATGGATTAGAATTTTTTTTTATTCGGATTTTTTATGCTTATTTTTCTATGCTGATATTTTTATTTTAATCTATTAATGATATATATTAACGAGTTTAAGGGAACGCCCTCTGTTATTTAACATACTGTATAATTCAAAACAATCTTAACCTACTCATATAGTCTTCCGAATCAGAACTGCTTTCTGTGTCTGTTGTTTCCGATTCACTGTCGTCTGCCGTATTTATGACAAATAACTCGTCAGTTAATCTTTATTCCAATATTCCTCTTCAAGCCGTTTAACATGATTGACTTCCTTTCGCCAGTCATCTGGAGTTACTGACGCCAACGCCTCCAACGTCAGAGCTTCAATGCGAATTTCCAACGGCTCCACATTCTTTTCTGACACCCTCATCTTTACCAGGTTACAGATGTACTCAATGGGGTTGAGATCGCAGTTGTAAGGTGGTAATCTAACGACCTCATGGCCATTGCCAGCTAATAAATTTACAATTTTATAATTTTTCGGCGGTCTGTGCCGTTCAATTAATAAATACAGTTCAGGTTTTGTACTGTCGTTGGGAAAGTCGATGTTGTGAGCTTGTAGCCACTCAACCATCAACTGTTTTTTATTGTTCATACTTGGTGGCCTATTCTCTTCCCTACTGTGATAAGGGGCGTTGTCCATCACAATTATGGAGTTGCGTGGTATGTTGGGTACTAATTTTTCTGTAAGCCACTTGGTGAAATTCATTTAATCATAGTAATCCCCCGTTTTGGTGTCTGCTTTAAACATTAAAAGGGCTTTGTCAACAAAACCGCTTTAACTTCCCGCGTGAACTATTATCCATCGACGGCCAGGGCTGTCGTTCCGTCTCACTCCGACATCGGTTGCTGTTTGCCAACATTTTTTTACCGTGTAGTGTGCGTGTATCCACGTTTCGTCGAGATAAATAAAGGGTCTATCGTTATTACCAAGCGAGTCGTTTTCTTTCATACGTCGTAAATATTTAGCCCTCTACGCTTGAATTTGGGGTCTTTCAATTAGAGCCAGTCTTTTTTTGGTATCATCGTTTAAATTGGTAGTCTAAAACACATTTAATTATTTTTCTTAATGTAGTTTCACTACCAGTATAATTAGGTCTACTTTCGAAGCCGCCAATATTTTGCGCATTGTGGGTATTTCTCTCCGCACCGTATACACTGAATGTATAATATTTCTTAAAGCTGTTAAGGACACCCGTCGAAATATTCCTTCTTTTGTCTTTTTCCTTTAGAGGGAGTTCTCATTTTGCTGCCACTGGCTGTTTCTGACTCACGCTCTGGTCGCAATTTCGTCACAGTATTTTTTGCAACGCCTGTGGCACATGCCACACGCTCCGTGACTTTGGTAGAATTTTGCAAAATATTTTTGATAACTATTAGCAGTTGCTTCGGTATTAAAATATCCTCAGTAGTGTCCGAAGCACTTTCTGTAGCACGGTTTATACTTTCAAGAACTAACTTACAGTCATCTTCCTCTTTAACAAAATAATTGTCCACTTTAATTATAATTTCACGAGCACGACTGTTAATTAATTTCTTACTCATTTTAACGAGTAACAGTTAACAAAACTAAACAACAAAACTCAAGAAAAACAATAAAACAGGATAACAAAAACAAAAAGCTAACAAAAATATTCGATGTGCATAAGTGGGTAAGCGCGGACTGAATTTGCGAACGGTACCGACGGTGCGAGTTCGACTACGTCACCAAGATGGCCGCCAATCGCAATATCATCGTGCGGGGCTAGTAGCGACACACCCGCGCTCTTTGGACTCGTGGGCAATGACTAAAGCTAAACGTCGCACGAATGACACTGTTTTAGGCTCAGTTGTACTCACAAGTTACGCACACAAACACTTTTCCCGTCCTGCCCCGAGCTTCGTCTTGCCCCGGTTTCCCCTACCTACTTACTTGGTACCTGTGATGATTTTGATCAATGATGACATAATAGTACTGATTGTCTTGTTCAGAAACTAAACTAAATTTAGTTCAGTGCATCTTTTTTATTTCATTAAAGAAAAGGACAGAAGATAAAATATTAGTCCTGTCACATTAAGATACTCCATATAGTTTAGACGAGATTAAAACATGGCTCCTAAAATTACACCAATTAACATCAGACTTAAGCTGAACTAAAATTTAGTTTTCTTTGTGAACAAGTGAATCGACGTCATTTTCATGGATCAAAATCATGGTTTTAGCCGAAGCACATGTAAGATAGGCTAATTATCATTGATATAATATTAAACAGATATGATATGCTCTAACAAATTAACTAAAATAAATGTGCCGATCACACACATGCAATTTTTTTATTCTGCGTACATTTCACACGCTGATAGAGTGTGAGTGAGATGGGGCGCAATCTAAAGCATAGAGAAGAAAAAGATGGCTAGTGTTTGTCGTTTGCGCTGTTAGTGTTTGTCGATTGTTTTTACGAGTGTATCGAGAGTGACTAAAGCGAGATACTGGATTTACCTTCTTTTGTACGTTTCATTTTCAGTTCGCTAGTGACTTATCTCCCTTAGTTTAATATTTTATCAATGCTAATTATGATTTTATTTAATTTTAGTCCTATATCCTTTCCCCTTTATTCATAAGCGTTGCTCGTCTTTGCGTTGCTCAAAATTAAGTAACATAAAAACGTCGGACAATGGCGCCGATTCTCGCCGACGCTCACAACCTAAACTAATTTTAAGATATGTACTACATCTTTTTCTTTCCATTTCTATAAGATAAGGACAGAAGATATTTTTTTTTTTTTTACATATTATAAGCCAGCGCTTGACCGCAATCCAGCCTGATGGTAAGCAGTGACGCAATCGTTGATGGTAAAGCGCACTAGTTTATTAAGAGCCTATTCACTCTAGCCTTGAAGACACTCAAATTTTAGTCCGACGGAAACACCGTCGCTGGCAAATTGTTCCAGTCCCTCGATGTACGTGGTATAAAGGAGGAGGCGAAACGCTTCGTCCGGATCGTAGTGGTGTTAACAACGTAAGGGTGGAAAGCAGCCGTACGACGGGTCGTCCGCTGGTGGAACGGAGATGGGGGAATTAAATCATGCAATTCCCTCGCACACTCACCGAAATGCATACTATAGAACACCGAAAGGCTGGCTACTCTACGCCTGTGCTCTAGGCTTTGGAGACCAACTCGAGTTAGATCAGGGTCACCAATCAGCCTCTTTGCACGTCTCTCCACTGAATCCAAAGTGGCCAGGTGACACTTGGCAGCACCAGCCCAAATGTGGCTGCAGTACTCCACACACGAACGGACAGTAGTTTAGAGCTGTCAAATTAGTGCGCTCCTTGTGCAAACTGGCGTATTTTTAGTCGCCATGTTTATAATCGCGTCTATAAAACTGTCTATGGAGTATCCTAATTTGACACGATTAAATTAAAATGTTATCTTCTATCCTTTTCTTAACGAAATGGAAAGAAAGAGATGCACATAACTTAAAATTACTTAGTTCAGTTTGTGAACAGAATCGGCGCCAATGTATGGTTAACCAGCCATTAATCACTAGTTAACTTTAAGCAAAGTTTATGAATAAAGGGGTTTATCTTATAAGATTGTGTAGTGCCTGATAAAATAGGCAAATTTTTCAATATGCAGTTAAAGTTTATTGGTGGCACTATAATATTGACGGTTGACAGATGAAGAACTGCCAATAATTTAATATAGTCAACCGGGGCAATTGCGTCTTTGGGGCAATTGCGTCTAATCGAAGTTATCTTAAATCTATTTGAAAACCCACTCTCCTGCCATCTTGTTTTGTTTACTTTGAATAAAATACTATAACGTATAGATGGCAGGAGAGTAGGTTTTCAAACAGATTTAAAATTATTTCGATTAGACGCAATTGCCCCCAAAGACGCAATTGCCCCGGTTGACCTTATCTATTATTCCCGAACATTGATAAAATATTAAACAGATACGATATATTCTAACAAACTGACCAAAAAAAAAAATGTGCCGAACACAGCAGCAGCACACATGCATATTTTTATTCGGCATACATTGGTACAGTGTGAGTGAGATGGGGCGCAATCTAAAGCATAAAGAAGAAAAAGATGGCTAGTGTTTGTCGTTTGCGCTGTTAGTGTTTGTCGTTTGTTTTTACGAGTGTATCGAGAGTGACTAAAGCGAGATACAGGACTTACTTCCTTTTGTACGCTTCATTTTTAGTGCGCTAGTGACATATCTACCTTAGTTTAATATTTTATCAATGTTCCCGAAAGAACTATCTGGAGTTAGAGAAATTAGTAATTTGGTTTGTTTGTCATCACTGAAGTTTGTGTTAGAATAAAGTTATGTTTTTATTAATCATTGTGTTTAATTTAACTTGGTTATGGTTTCATAGAAAGCGTGGATCTTCCCTAACGGAACCGTCGACAAAGAATTCAAGGAATGTTTGACTTGCATGGTCAGTTCCGTCGGCACAGACATGTCATTCGTCGAAGCACCTACACCGCAATTTATTTTAAGTCAATAAGTAAATGAATAAAGGAATTGACGCCACATGAGACTAGGGCGTCTCATATGTCCCGTAGTCGTTGGGTGACAACAGTGTTGCCAGAAGGCAAAGTCTGTAGAGCACTAAAAGCGGTGCGAATAGCACTAGATCTGTGGTTTTTTCGACTTCAAAGCACTAAAATTGGCATAGATTTGAGAAGAACGACATATAAAATTCGTAATTAGTTTTTAACATATTTTAATACTTATCTACGACATTAAATCAATTAACTTACAATTGTGTTGTACTTAAAAACCTAAAAAAAAGCTTGTGTTGACGGACCAGCCAATTTCGTTTTTTTTTTTTACATATCTCGGAGGATCCAATCATTTTTACAGCCTCACTTGGCTTTCATACTTGTAGCATGAGCTGCTCATAGTAGTCAGTTGCGTGTGAATTATAAGGATTGCATTGATTGTTTCTAAATACATACAATAATTTCGGTAACTTGCTTTTAACATCATTCATCAAACTAAAAACACGTTCGATATCTGCATTTATCCGCTATTTAGTCCTATCCGCTAATTAAAGAGCAGACATGAAAAAGCACTAGAAATCGCACTAGGCACTATACATTTTTGATGTGCACTGACCATACCAAAAATGCACTAGATTTAGTGCCGAAAGCACTAAAATGGCAACACTGGGTGACAACATCCACCCCCTACCACTGTAGCCCGTAGGCACGGGCTCGCTGCCACATTCATTTATAGATCACATTCCTATACACGTCATACACATTGTACTCATTTATACACGACATTCATTCATCTGAAGTTTTATTATGTAACACGCTTACACGCCCTACGCGCTACAAATTAATGACACCTACGCGTTATAATTACCCCAGTAAAAATCCTTTGTGGTTGAAAACCCTAAGGCCATAGTGTCAGAGTGCCTCTTCATGAGAGAGACTCTTCATGAAATCATGGCGGGGGAACCTCTTACCATCATCGAGTTTCGTTTCGTTTTCATGAGAGTATAATTTTATAGAATATGGTTTAAAGCGGTATCTACAAACGCTACATGTGAACAACGCGTCGTACTGACGTCACACAGAGCCTACATCCCGCACGCAGAGTTTGCCGTGCAACTAGCGTATATCTTCTTTTTCTTCTTCAGCCTATAGGCTGACCTCTATAGAGTGACCTAAGTCCTGAGTCCTGAGTGGACCTCAATAGAGGTCCACTGCTGGACAAAAGCCTCCCCCGAAGCTTTCCACAATGACCGGTCTTGTGCTGCCTGCATCTATCGGCTTGCCGCGACCTTCACCAGGTCCACCCACCTACCTACTCCACTTTGTTGGGGGCCTCCCTACGCTGCGTCTTCCGGTACGTGGCTGCAACTCCAGAACCCCGCCCACTGCTACTTAATTTTGCGATTCTAGCATATGCAATATGTAAAGAAAACCCCGTCCGACCCATAAGGTTAATAAAGGTTAGGTAAACACATGACCAGATAAAATATAAAATTTTACATAATCATCATAGTAACAACACTAATGAATTTTGAAATAATCTTTTTAATTCCTACTTCCCTAAAATTTGGTATTTTTTTTAAAAAGTCACATCATTTACGACGGCATTATTATGTGCGATGCGAACGCGTGTCCTGTCGCCCGCGCATGTATTGCCTACCGCACATGTATAAAGTTACCTCCTTTTGCGGAATAATATTTATTTTTTTAGGGGGATTTTTTTTAAGTTTAGCGGTTAGCCCGGATTTGTAGGCATTATTAGAATCAGTTATCGATACCTTCACGGATCGGACAGGGTTTTCTTTACATATTGTATACAACTTCCCAATATGAAGTGTCGGGCAAGTGCCCGTCAGGTCAGAGGATTCACCCTTTTCTATGGAACTTTACTCCCTGTTCGTCATGCTTCCGTAGCTTTTTAATCACTACCTACATATTATAAAACAAAGTCACTTTTACTTTCCCTATGTCGCTTTGTATGATTCAATCTTTAAAACTACGCAACGGAATTTGGTAGGGTTTTTTTTTAATAGATAGAGGGATTCAACAGGAAGGTTTTTATGTATATAACATGCATAATATGTAAGAGAAACACTAATAATTCTCGAGGTTAACACATGTTGCAAAATAAACCCATTTTTTTTTGAGCTTACATTGCAAACGCTGGCTGAACCCTATAAGATAGATCAAAATAATGTACTACGGTATTGTAGACCTTATAAATGCCTAGGTACAAAAAAGTCTGCGACACCATATGTCTAACTATTAGTTTCTTCATTATGACTACTTTTTTATGTTTAAAAAGTTAATTAAAATGGCAGTCGAAATCAGAGCCCACTATTTGTTCCTTATTATTAATTCTTATCCAAATAAATTACGTCATATCAAAGGTAATTTCAGTAGCAGCAGATCTCTTTTTGAATTATTGGAATTGGTTGTTTCATTCAGGAGATATCACGATTTATTCTAAACTAAACACCAGAAAAAATCCGCGTGCTGCTCGCGACCGTGCCGGCCGCCTGTTACTTGACTGCGGAGTGAGTGGGCCTTGCAACAAACTTGCTACCCCGGTAGGATTTCATTCTATTTGAAGGTGGAGTAACTGGCTATCCATGGACAATAAGGTCGATGTATCTTGCAGAGCCAGATATTGGCTGATGGGCGGCACAGTAGACATTATTTTTATTGAAGTGCCACATTTTCTTGAGGAAAGCTTAGGTAGGTATTTATATGATTTGTCCACGTGCGAAGCCGGGGCGGGTCGCTAGTAACAAATAAAACCACACAAATCTCTTTGTACAAATCACAATTTATTTGTATTTACACGCGCATCGCGCACTGCGTACAAACTTAATACAGTAGTACAAACTACATATATAAATATATTTCGACTTCACGACTACAATCAAAACATGGTCGGCAGGGCTACGGTGTTTCATGTGGAGGTACACAGAGTAACTTTTTTGATTCTCAATATTTTAGAGAGTGGTCAAGAACATGAACAACTTTTAATCATCATCATCCCAGCGTTAATCCCAGTTGCATCCGAAGCCGTTTAGCTTTGGAGTGGGGGTTTGGTCTGGGGTCCGCTTTACCAGTCCAACTGCTGATATGGCTAAACTTCGACATTTTCCGTGAAGCGACTGCCGTCTGACCTCCACAACCCAAAGGCGACATCGAAGTTTTGCAGTTAGACCAATTGTTGGACTTTTGAGGGCTCCAACAACCCGTAACGACTGCCACTAGATGTTCGTATGGCAACCGGGACCAACGGCTTAACGTGCTTTCCGAGGCACGACCAGACCAGTGCAAATAATCATATTCATGCATACAAATACTTGCACTGTGCGGGGATCGAACCCGCGCCACCTTGCGCAGCGGCCGCGTCCGCTACCGCTACGCCACGGAGGCTGTCAACATGAACAACTTTTAATATGAGTATATAATATAGACTAATGCTTGCAGTAATGTATGCGTTGATGGTTATGCGTTTTTATACCTCTCGTCTCAGTAGTACGGTCGTTTTGTCCGGCCACGAACAAGCTTTGGGATGATCTCCCAAATCCCATTACTTTCCAAACCTCACATCCTCAACAGCCTTGTATCCAAAACCCGCATCGCACCGCGGCTTACGGTGAAAGTAAAAAAAAAAGAAAAGAAACGATTCGAAACCAATGGCCGGCCGAACAACAAACAAGACCGCATGAAAACCCAGTGAAAGTGATACCTGATTTTCCAATTTACAATATCTTGTAGCTTGTTCTAACTTTTATGCGGCGTCATGCACGCCATATCCATTCAGATAAAACAAAATATACTTATCCAATATGTTTCTATAATCTGAATGACGGACTAAATAGAATAATTTTTTTTTTTAACCAGGAAATAGCCTTATTGTATCAAAAAATCTACTCAACGAAGGTTCAAAGCTTAAGAAATACTCACTATTAAAAATAATCCATACTAATATTATAGATGCGAAAGTAACTCTGTCTGTCTGTTACGCTTTCCCGCTTAAATCTCTCAACCGATTTTGATGAAATTTGGCACAGACAATCTTTAGACCCTGAGAAAGAACATAGGCTACTTTTTATCCCGGAATAATTTGATGTTCCCGAGGGAAATCTAAAAAGCGCGATATAACCGAACTCCACGCGGGCGAAGCCGCGGGCGGAAAGCTAGTAAATACATATATCTATCACTTAATAGAAACATTTTCATTTCATGTATTTCCACAATTTGTATCAGAAATCAACTCAACAATGATTCAAAGCCTAAAGCCTGCCACCGTCGCATGGTAGAGAACAGGATGTTATTACTATTAAACTTATTTTGAATCTTATTTCAATGAGTTTAGAATCCATTTACTTTATTTTGATGCCAAAAT
This sequence comes from Sesamia nonagrioides, assembly GCA_017933935.1. Lineage (NCBI taxonomy): Eukaryota > Metazoa > Arthropoda > Insecta > Lepidoptera > Noctuidae > Sesamia > Sesamia nonagrioides. Next base: position 614,586 of record JADWQK010001689.1, on the reverse strand, counting down.
GCCGCGAAAAAAAAAAGAAAAGTTGCAGCTATTATTTCTGGTAACAGAGTTCCAGAAATAACCGCTGCGTTGTGCAGTTCGGGACAACGGCACAACTGCCGTTCCATGCTATAGCCGGCAGTAGGCACCGGCCCTAACATCAGTCAGAAAAGTCAATGAAACAAAACAGCATAAAGCCGTCCCACACAAAGTAATTTTTTTCTTTATACCCGAATAAAAGTTTGTTCAGTATTCTGAAAAAACTTGTATTCGGGTATAAAGAAAAAAATTCAGCAACTGAATCGATTCCAATCATTTTTATTCCATTTTATATTTTTCCCAAATACATTTAGAAATTGTTGCAGTATGGTTACCGAGCGTGCAACACATTTGAGGGTAGATAGTACTACGCGTAGTGACAGGGCCCGCTGCAGGCGCGGGCGGGCGAGCGTTGCGTTGACCATATTTTAGTTCCAAAAAGGCTTACAACAAGCTCACAACTTTGTGATTTTTCATAATATCTTTTTGAAATTTTGTTATTTTCGGGTTTAGCATATACAAAAAATTACGTTACGTACGGACATTTGATATTTTTTTTCGCAATTACTAAAATAGTTCCATAGAGAAACTTCTTCGGCTCCTATGAAGTACCTCGCTCATAAAATGAAGCTACCTTTTTCCTGATTTAAACTGCAATAACTCCACACAAAGACACCGAAGCTTACAACCGACGCTTGTAATAGGAAACATTACTGTAAACTTATTTAAATACAATATTAAAACTAAGAAGACAATGAGAACATTGAATAGTGAACAACATTATATATTTAACATAGCCGCTTCTATATTAATATGTTATAAAAGAACTTTACTTATAAGTGTGTCCTTCCTGAGTCAGGGTTGCGGGTTGGTTAAGAAAGAAACCGTGGCCCTGGCGCACAGGCATGTGAAGAAACACGGGTGGGTTTTAGTCAGTTAAAGTCTGACACGCCTTTCCGCTCCGCTCAGAGCGGGAGAGGTCATGAGATAATTTGCCATCCGAAAAAAAATGTGTCCTTGGAGTTTCTGGCCCATTTTCTTCCATGGAAGCTTACTGCGCTTTGGATTCGGAAAAACAGCTCCATTTTTCTGACTGACCAATCCTTGGGTTATCAAAAATAGATGTAACTGATTTATTTATAAGGTCAACCGGGTCAATTGCGTCCTTGGGGCAATTGCGTCTAATCGAAATAATTTTAAATCTATTTGAAAACCTACCTCTCCCGCCATCTATACGTTATAGTTTTTTATTCAAAGTAAACAAAACAAGATGGCAGGAGAGTGGGTTTTCAAATAGATTTAAAATTATTTCGATTAGACGCAATTGCCCCGGTTGACTATACAGTATGTTAACTAACAGAGGGCGTTCCCGTTAACCCGAAGTAGTATAGCATACATACATGCTAAAAAAATATTTCCATTCGAAAACAAAATGTTTTAAAATTTTTTCCAATAAGAAAATATTCAATAAAAATTTTAAAAAATTGTAAAAGAAACACACTGTACACGCGAACATGAAAGACGGCAACGTCACAATTTATTTATACATGACGACTACTATTTTGATTTAAAACAGGAGGTTTCAAATTTATTTCCAATTAGAATTTTTTTTATTCGGATTTTTTATGCTTATTTTTCAATGCTTAGTTTAAGGGAACGCCCTCTGTTATTTAACATACTGTATATTAATATTATAAAGTCGACTGCAGACCCAACTCTCTTGTTCCTAAACTAAATTTAATTCAAGTTCAGTAAATATTTTTCTTTGAATTTCATTATGAAAAGGATAGAAGAAAAATATTAGTTTAGTCCTGTAGCCAGCGCGTGACGTATTTTTAGTCCCCATGTTTCCATCGCGTCAAAACTGTTTATGGGCGCCGATTGTCTTATTTGCAAACTAAAATTTATGTCAGTCGCGGACTAATTTGACAGGACTAAACTGAAATATATTTTCTGTCCTTTATTGATAAAATAGAAAGAAAAGGATGCAGTGGACTTAAATTTAGTTTAGATTATGAACGGGGAAAGCGGCGCCCATATTAAATACAATAATTGTATTTTGAAGAAAATTTCTATACAATATGTAAAGAAAACCCTGTCCGATCCGTGAAGGTATTGTTAGGTATCGATAACTGATTCTACTAATGCCTACAAAGCCGGGCTAAACTTATAAAAAAATCCCTCTAAAAAAATAAATATTATTTCTCAAAAAGAGGTAACTTAAAACATGTGCGGTAGGCCATCCAGGCGCGGGGAAGAGGGGCAGGGCACGCGGCACGCGGTCGCATCGCTATTCGCTCAGAATTATACCGTCAAAAATAATGTTGTCACTTTTTAAAAAATACCAAATTTTGGGGAAGATGGATTAATTCGCGGGAAAAAAAGATAATTTCAAAATTCACTAGTATTGTTACTATGATGATTATGTAAAATTTCATATGTTATTTGGTCATGTGTTTACCTAACCTTTACTATCCTTACGGGTCGGACTGGGTTTTCTTAACATATTGTATAAACCGCCCTGCATACATTTATAATTTAATTTTGAAAATTAAAAAAAAAATTGTACATTTTGTTCTCAATACGCAGTTAGGTCAGTCATAACAGAATTTCGGGTTTTAGGAGAAGGTTATATTCGGAGAAGATTATAAAGAGAAGGAACACATTGAAAAAAAGAAGATTAGATCTCGACCTTAGAAGCATTAGGTCGAGATACACATACGACAGAGCAGGGCACATTGCTCGTAGAACCGATGGCCGATGGGGCAGCAAGGTTCTGGAGTGGCGGCCATGTACCGGAAGACGCAGCGTAGGGAGGCCCCCAACAAGGTGGACCGATGACCTGGTGAAGGTCGCGGGAAGCCGATGGATGCGGACAGCACAAGACCGGTCAGCGTGGAAAGCCTTGGGGGTGGCCTTTGTCCAGCAGTGGACCTCTATAGGCTGAAGAAGAAGAAGAGGATACATACGACCTCCTCTGGACCATGGCTCGAAATATTATTGTTAAATCCAGTATTCTATCAGGACAACTTAAAATTATTTTACGTATAAGTAAAGTCCTTTTATAAATTTTATAGTTATGTATGTTATGCCAGATCCCGTACTAGACTCATCTGTTTTAAATTTTAGTACGCTTTTGCCTGCTGCTCAAGAATTTACATAAACATTGTTTTTTTTTTGCACAAAATTTGGTCCGATTTATGCAGCAATGGTCTCGATTCCCATGTTCATGTACTAAACTAATTTTGAATTCAGTGAGTATTTTTCTTGCGGCTTCATTAAGAAAAGGACAGAAAATATTAGTTTAGACCTGTCAAATTAAAATACTCCATAGACTGTTTAGAGGTGATTAAAAAAAGACGTCTAAAAATAATTTACGTCAGGCGCGGACTAATTTGACAGGACTAAATTAATATTTTTCTTCTGTCTTGCACTGAACTAAGTTTAGTTTAGTTTGTGAACAAGGGATTCGGCGCCATTTTTTTTTTGTGTTAAGCATTGCCCAGTCCTAGCTAATCCTAGCGTAGTTTGACGCAATCGTAGCACATTTTTATCCTGTGAGAGGGTTCAAGTATTACGTAACGCAATTTGGGGGGGAGGGGGTCACGTAAAACGTTACGATGCGTTACAGGGGGGAGGGGTTCTTTCTTAAAAAACGTTACGTAACATTTTTTCTAAAAAAAATATTATTTAGTAAATTAAAATTATACCAGGTGTAAAAACTATTACTTAACTTTTTATAACTTTAGGATAAAATAGATCACTTGAGTGTTACGTAACGAAAGGGGGTACAGAAAAACGTTACGGTGCGTTACAGGGGGGGAATGGGGGGTCAAAAATCTTCAAAAAATTGCTTTACGTAATACGTGAAAGCTCCCTGTCCGGGATCAGCACAACACCATAATACAACCGATCAAGTACCTCATGGACATTCTACATTACACGGCACAAAACATGGAATGTCACCACATTTAAACATTCATTTCTAACGGATCCTTGCATAAAACGTAAAAACTAAAACTATACAATTACATATTTTGAATCCCCAATCGGAATAAGACAGTGGCGCCGATTCTGTTCTTCAAATACTAAACTAATTTTAATGTATGTGCATCCTTTTCTTTCCATTCCGTTAAGACAAGGATAGAAGATAACATTTTAGTTTAATGCTGTCAAATTAAGATACTTCATAGACAGTTTCTGTCGTGGTGGCCTAGTGGTTGAAACACCAGCCTCTCAAGTATTAGTGCGCAGGTTCGATTCCAGGTCAGGCAAGTACCAATGTAACTTTTCTAAAGTTATATGTACTTTCTATGTATATCTTGGACACCAATGACTGAAGGTGAAGGAAAACATTTTGAGGAAACCTGGACTATAAGTCTGAAATCGCCAACCCGCATTGAACAAGTTTGGTGATTACGCTCAATCCTTCTCTGTATGAGAGGAGACCTATGCCCAGCAGTGGGACCCGAAAAAAAAAGGTTGATGATGATAGACAGTTTAGACGCGAGTATAAACATGGCGACTAAAAATACGCCAGTTCACTAATTTGACAGGTCTAAACTGTCATTTTATCTTCTGTCCTTTTCTTAACGAAATGGAAAAAAAAGATGCACTTAACTTTAATTTAATTTAGTGTGTGAACCAGAGAATCGGGCCCAATTACGAACTTTTTTTAGTCCGTTCAACCAATTATCACTTCTATTCCGTAGGAATAGGGATGAATTAAAAGTTAAAAAAAAATGTGGTTACCACTTCAACTCTTGATCAATGCGGAACCCCGCAGCCCCTGTGGAATAGATACCTAAATTTTGCCAATAACACGAGTAACAAATTATAGAAACTCTTTGAAAATTTTATTTCACAATAATGGCGGATATCGCCAATGGCAGTCGAAAAAGACGGCCGCGTGAACCGTCTACGAGGGAGGTTTGAGGCAAAGTCATGATGTGGCCACTATGCTGCGATATTTTATTTACTGAATGCACTTTTTACTACATAAATCACGCGATTTTATTTAGTAAACGACACTACAAATAATTTAAAAGTCCACTGAAAAATGAGCGTGAAAATCATCTTATAGCTTTCCCGTTAAACCTCCGAAAAGTTTACAATACCAACTATGTACCACAACTGACATTTGTCATGCGATCTACGGTATAGACGTCAAAATCGCTTGAACGGACTGTACAAAAAAGTTTGTTATATAATTCTAAATTTTATGATAGCTAATTTTATCTTGAATGGAGTATAAGCACTGTACGGCTTCGTCAGCTTGTGAGTTTCGAACATTAGATTTTTTTGTTTGTCCAGTAACGATGTTTTCGTATTCGTCCAGATCAAGATGAACACTGAAATAAAATGTATGGAAATCTAAGATGATGGTACTATTCTACAATATGTAAAGAAAACCCCGTCCGACCCATAAGGATAATAAAGGTTAGGTAAACACATGACCAGATAAAATATAAAATTTTACATAATCATCATAGTAACCAATACTAATGACTTTTGAAATAATATTTTTTTCCGCGAAGAATTCCAACTTCCCCAAAATTTGGTATTTTTTGGACGGAATTATTATGAGTGATGCGACCGTGTGTTGCGTGCCCTGCCTACCTTCGCCCGCGCATATATTGCCTACCGCACATGTATAAAGTTACCTCTTTTTGCGAAATAATATTTACTTTTTTAGGGTTTTTTTTTTTAAGTTTAGCCCGCCTTTGTAGGCATTAGTAGAATCAGTTATCGATACCTAACAACACCTTCACGGATCGGACAGGATTTTCTTTAAATATTGTATAGTGGACAATACAGCTAGACATAAGTTCATATTTAATATTATTTCAATAAAATGCACTCAACACACTAATACGATATACTTTGCGGTTATACGGAGAACATTTCTTGTGCCCATATTTATTTGTCTTCTAGGTCTTTTAAAACGTTACAGTGCATTACAAGGGCGGGAGGGTGAAACCGCGTTAAAAATAAAGTTCATATTTCAAATAACATCTCTCGACCATAGAAGCATTAGGTCGTATCTATAGCTCGACCAAGCATTAGGTCGTATCTATAGCTCGACCTTAATAGCATTAGATCGTATGTATAAATCCAGCGACCTACACATACGACCTACTGCTTCTAAGGTTGAGCTATAGATACGACGTAATGCTTCTATGGTCGAGATTTGCTTTGAATCGAACTAATATGTCTCGACCTTAGATCGACCGGCAATCAATCGTTTGTTTAGTCGACCGATGCCATCGAACGGTAATCGATCGATCGGTTAGTCGACCGGTATCCGTCGATCAATAAAAGCTACCACACCAATCGATCACCGTCGACCGATATTGATCGATTGGTGTGGTAACACCCTTAGGTCGAACTATACATACGACCTAATGCTTCTATGGTGAAACTATACATACGACCTAATGCTTCTAAGGTCGAACTATACATACGACCTAAATGCTTCTAAAGGTCGAGATACCTTTTCGACAAATATACTAACAAATAACCTAGGGCACTGAGAATCAACGGTACTTATAGTCATACGGTCAGGAACATATTGTTTATAACAACACATTAACAGATATAAGCCCCTCACGTTGATATTGCGATTGGCGGCCATCTTGGTGACGTAGTCGAACTCGCACGGTCAGTACCGTTCGCAAGATCATCCCGCAATTACGTGCATCGAATACTTGGTACAGCTGTTTGTTTTTGTTATCCTGTTAAATATAACAGGATAACAAAAACGGTAACAGGTAGCAAAACTCAAGAAAAACAATAGTTTTTCTTGAGTTTTGCTACCTGTTACCCGTAGAATTGATTAAGAAATTAATAAGAATTAGAAACTAATTGGTTAGAAAAAAATTCTTATAGATAGTAATAAAAAGATACTCGTTCTCTTAAAATTCGATAATGTAATGTAAGTTTATTTGTCAGAATATGGATGAGTAGGTATAGAGTGTATGTATAATAAAATTATAACATACAAATAAACCCATTACCCTAGCTTATTAACTTTGTATTAATTTTTTTTGCTAGCTGTCCTTTTATGCGACGGATGACGTCACGCAGCTGTTATGTGACAAGGTTCCATCGCAATATCAATGTGCTGGGCTTATAAACGAATATATTATGACGTCATAAGGCCTACGTCACCACTATCACGTCAACAGGCTTCAGTTAAGCCTGTACTACGCCACTGCTGGGTATAAAAATGTATATATCTTTATATACAACATGTAATATAATTGACGCACAGCCTCAAACACCCCAATTAGAATATTGTTATAATCATAATACATACACTGAATTTTTAATTAAACATGGATATGCATTATTATTTATTAAATTAGTTATACCAATTCTTGGATTCTCCTTAACGTCCTTGGAATAAGGTTTATTTTTCTTTACTTTGTATTGAATGACAAAATTTGTATGAATACAAGTAAATAAGTTAATATGACAATAATTTCCGTAGTTTTAATTATGTTTGGGATAAAAAGATATGACCTATATTAAAAATGATATAAACCGATTCAGTAAAAATAACTTTAATTCTTATACAGTTAAGTTCATTATACAACTTCAAACATTTTAAAATAATTCTTCTCACTCTGAAATAAGCTTAATTTTGACATCCCAAGGTTGACATACAGAGTGCTGCTGATAATACGACAATAAATGAAAACACGGACAATGCTGGTTCATAGGAATAATCCTAAACCATAGAAAAAAACCTAGCATCAAAAATAAAAGAATAAAAATTAAATTTCAAACCTAAATCGCACAAAATTGCAAACGGAATAGAACATCCTTTAAAAATATTGGTTCACTGATCTCCGATCGGCGACAGCGCGATCCTCTATCGACTTGCTTTTTTTTGGCGCCATTATTATTAATAATATAAGTTTAGTACCGCTGGATGCGGCGGTCATTAACCTGTAAGCGCTTCCTTATCAACATGTACATCATGTAAAAAATGTGAAGAAAAATAATTTCCTGTGACTAAACTAATGGATATATTTATATGATTTTTTGTGGGTAGACTGAGAATGTGTTGAGGTACACGATGTTTAATTTATTGTCGTATTGTCAGCACCACTCTGTGTATTTAATGTAACATCAATTAATAACCAGAGCTTGAATAGACGAAGAGATAATTGTTAATATGTGACAATGGGCGAATTTATCACTATATGAGATCTTTTAAATACAACATTTTGATGAAGATTTAAGACGACTTCTTAAGCCCAGCAGTGGACTTGACCCCAAGTAGTTGTACACCATATGACGCCAAGATAAATTACTTACCTTAAAAAAAACCTAAACAACACATGCTTAAAAAAAAGTCTTTAAAAACTTAAAACTGTAAATTAAACTTTCATACTTTTGACACGAAAAAAAATTGTTTTTTTCTTTTCTTGATATAATAACTACCAATTGTGATATAACTCAAATTTTAGACTTCCTCTCTGAAGGAACAGTATTTTTTTAAACTATAATTAATAGGCTATTTGACAGTATTCAATTTTTTAGGATTTTTTGCTTTAATTGCATAAAATGAGGGTTCTTTATGTCATTTACACGAGTTTTAATAAAAAACAATAACAATTAATATATCCAAAACACAAAAATATGTTTGTGTTTCTCGCGCCACACATTGTGAAACGATCCGGATTGGCTAGTGTCGCGATGACGTCATACGCTTGTTTTCGGCAACCTTATAAACTGTTTTTCGGGGGTTTTTATCGATTTATTTGTACAACCCGGTACAGCACACCACTTGTAAACCATTTTATTAGATAACAACAACAAATAATAAATAAAAACATACACCACTGAGAACCGAAAACCGCTTGTGACGTCACTTACCAGGCGCAACGCCATATTGCTGATTATATCGTTTTCGCGGCTTATTTGAATTTTGAATTTTTATTTGCATATTTCTTACGAAATACGTATTTAAAATTAAAAAAAATACTTTGGGTGAACTTCTTAACCGCAACCAAGTAATTCAAGATAAAAATTATAAATCTGTCCAATAGCCTATTTTAATAATATAATTACATATTTAATAATAACTTTATATTTTAGCTTTTTTTGTGTACTATTAATTAAAAAGATCATATTTGTGACAGTTTTAGTTATTACTTTCTTGTATGAGTTAAAAAAAAAAAAACGGATTTGATGGGTCACTGTAGGCTTTGGCCTTCACGCGCGCCTCAAGGGAGCGTCAAGTATTACGTAACGCAATTTTGGGGTCTCGTAAATCGTTACGATGCGTTACAGGGGCGGGAGGGGGTCTGTGAAACTATTACATAACTTTTTACGACTTTAGGATAAAATTGATCACTTGAGTGTTACGTAACGCTTAGAGAAGGGGGGTGGGGGGGTACAGAAAACATTAAGGTGCGTTACGAGGGGGGAAGGGGGGGGTCAATAATTGCGTTACGTAATACTCGAACGCTCCCCAAAGAGATGTCAGCACATCGTGACGGGGTCCACGAAGACCGATGCCTCCTGGGTCAGGGCTGCAGGTTGGTTAAACAAGAAACCGTGGCCCTGGCACACAGGCAAGTGAAGAAACACGGGTGGGTTTTAGCCAGTAAAAGTCTGACACGCCCTTATGCTCCGCTCAGAGAAGGAGAGGTCATTTGATGATTTTTCATCATCAATCACTTACACACTAGATTCACAATCAGCGTAAAAAAAACGGTTGAACTGAACAAGCGCACAACGCAGCACTTGGGTGCTTCTTTCATTTGGTACTTACTTTATAATTCTGACTTTAATGGATGCGTGTAAGGTTGAACTTGGTTTGATGTCAGACTCGGTCGTAAAAAATAATGGCTTTTTGTATTGCTCTGTGATAAGAACTTTATACACTGCACTTAAGGCTGATTTTAAATTAATGTATATTTATTTTGACTCTTAATACTTGTCGCCATTTTTGATAAGAGTTTTGTTAGAGACTATGTATCTAGTGAATAAGTGATGTTTCCCATGCACAAAAAATGTTGAATAGTTATGTTAATTTTGTAATCTGTACACAATATTGTCTTATAGTTGATAATAGTCACAAAAAAATATATATATTATAATGTCGATGAGAATGTAGCGATGGTGTTGGGAAGGTTATTATTATGAATTTAACTGTTATTAAGCTTTGCCGTGGGATATAGAGGCGTATGATACGCCCTGGTTTAGGATAGTAGAGCCATGAACACATTCGAAGTGTATCAAATATAGTTCTTCTTCTTCTCCAGCCTATAGATGTCCACTGTTGGACAAAGGCCTCCCCCAAGGCTTTCCACATTGAGCGGTCTTGTGCTGCCCGCATCCATCGACTTTCCGCGACCTTCACCAGGTCATCGGTCCACCTTGTTGGGGGCCTCCCTACGCTGCGTCTTCCAGTACGTGGCCGCCACTCCAGAACCTTACTGCCCCATCGGCCATCGGTTTTACGAGCAATGTGCCCTGCCCACTGCCACTTAAGTTTAGCGACTCGCAGAGCTATGTCGGTGACTTTGGTTCTTCTACATCATCATCATCATCCCAGCGTTAATCCCAGTCGCATCCGAAGCCTTTTCAGCTTTGGAGTCTGGGGTCCGCTTTACCAGTCCAACTGCTGATATGGCTAAACTTCGACATTTTCCGTGAAGCGACTGCCGTCTGACCTCCACAACCCGAAGGTGACATCGAAGCATTGCAGTTAGACCAATTGTTGGACTTTTGAGGGCTCCAACAACCCGTAACGACTGCCTCTAGATGTTCGTAGGGCAACCGGGACCAACGGCTTAACGTGCTTTCCGAGGCACGACCAGACCAGTGCAAATATTCATATTCTTGCATACAAATATTTGCACTGTGCGGGGATCGAACCCGCGCCACCTTGCGCAGCGGTCGCGTCTGCTACCGCTACGCCACGGAGGCTGTCACTTTGGTTCTTCTGCGGATCTCCTCATTTCTGATTCGATCACGCAGAGAAACTCCGAGCATGGCTCTTTCCATTGCCCTTTGTGTGACTCAAATATAGTTAGGTTTTTGAAATTAGCTAACAGCCCGCCCAATACAGTTTACTAATGTTTTTTTTTTTGCAATTTGTAGACCATTGTCAGGTTGAGTAATCATCTCCGTAGCCTTTTCCCAACTATATTTGGGTCAGCTTCCAGTTTGACCGGATGCAGAGCCCGCAAAATTTAAGTCTATTATTTTATTTTACTATTTGCAAGTGAGTTTCACGTTGAGTAATCATCTGCGGAGCCTTATCCCAAATATGTGGAGGTCAGCTTCCAGTCTGACCGGATGCAGAGCCCACAATATTTAAAATCCAGTGCGAGCTAAAATCCCGTGGACCAAGCTTTTCATACATAAATGCCACACAAATCACAGTATGCCTAGTATGAGTTTTCATTAGGAGACCCGATCGTCGATATCCAGCGCGTTTGGCGCACTCAACCATACTTATATTATAAATGCGAAAGTAACTCTGTCTGTCTGTTACGCTTTCCCGCTTAAACCTCTCAACCGATTTTGATGAAATTTGGCACAGACAATCTTTAGACCCTGAGAAAGAACATAGGCTACCTTAAATCCCGGAAAAATTGGATGTTGCCGAGGGAAATCTAAAAAGCGCGATATAACCGAACTCCACGCGGGCTAAGCCGCAGGCGGAAAGCTAGTTAATAATAATAATACTTTATTTGCATGAATGTAGGTTTACAAAAATAGTATGCTCTTCATAAAAATAAAAGTGGACCCATTTACATTCTACCAATAGTTGTGGTGTGCAAATATTTAAATTTACATTGGTTGAGAGTTCCCACAACCCTGAAGCGGGCCAATCGATGAGTCAATTGCGCTCGATATCGACGATCGAGTCTCGTAATGAAAACTCATGGTAGCCACACTGACCACAACATCGTTCCGTTTCCCTCTAACGTTTGAAGATGAAGGAGACAGAATAATGTTCTGCGACAAGGTGCAAATGGGTCTTAGATAACAAGAACTCCCTCCACAACACCGCTACATGCCCCAACAATGTGTTACTACGCTTACAGGAGGGCGAAGGCCCAGTTATGACGTCATCATGTCGCTAGGGTTCCCGCCGCTGACGCCGGCCGCGCCTTTCAGCAGGTCGTTGATGTCACGACGGAACATCGATAGATTTTGAGTGAATCTGAAAGAGAAAGCAATGTTAATCAGTCAGGTATTGACAGTCAAAATCAAAGTCAAGGCATTTATTTCAAAACTAGCGACCAGCCTCGGCTTTGCAAGGGTGCAATGCTGATACTATATACACCGGCAGATCGATACCACCATAAACGCGACGCCACGCAATTTATAAATTTGTAAGATCTTCCCGCATTGATTGGCCTACTTCTAGGTTGTAAGAACTCTGAACCAATGAGAGCGCCAAACGCGGCCGATATAGACGATCGAATCTTCGTAATGAAAACTCATGGTCGCCACACTGATCAAAATAGCAGGGAAGCGCTGGATGCAGGCCGCGTCCATTAGTTCTTTTTGGTAATCCTTGGGGAAGCCACATGTCCAACAGTGGACATCATGTGGCTGAGATGATGATGATGAACTCACAATACTCATCTCCTATCTGATGCTGCAATTGTTCTCATGAGGAACCTACCTGTCCCTGTTCTTGGTGAGAAGGTTGGGCTCGATACCAGCCATCAGGCCGTTGAACCAGTGCGCAAGCTGGGCCTGTTTGTCGCGCGGCTGTTGAGCGATCATCTCCTGTCTGATGCGCGCGAACTGTTCCTCGTTGAGGAGGATCAGCCCGAGAAGGGGACGAGACATTGACCATTGGTTGCAGCAGTCTTCGAACATTATCACGTTCAGTACCTGAAAAAAAATGGTAATTTAAGGTTTTTTTTAAATATAATATGTAAAGAAAACCCTGTCCGATCCGTGAAGGCTAAGTATCGATAACTGATTCTAATAATGCCCACAAAGCCGGGCTAATCTTAAAAAAAAAAACACCCCAGAAAAATAAATATTATTTCCCAAAAAGAGGTAACTTAATACATGTGAGGTAGGCAATCCATGCGCCGGCGACGGGGGGCAGGACACGCGCGCGGTCGCGTGGTCGCATCGCTTATAATAATACCTACAAAATGGTGTTGTCACTTTTTTAAAATCACCAAATTTCGGGGAAGTTGGAATTAATTCGCGGAAAAAAAAGATTATTTCAAAATTCATTAGTATTGTTACTATGGTGATTATGTAAAATTTCATATTTTATTTGGTCATGTGTTTACCTAACCTTTATTATCCTTTTGGGTCGGACAGGGCTTTCTTTACATATCGTATACATAGCCCCACACTACGAATTACTCCTGTATCGTGGGTGCGTTTACAAATATATACGACCTACTACGTACCGTTGCTAGCAACTGTTGCATGATCTCTGGTCGTCGCTGTAACACTTCTATGAACATATTGCTTGTCTCCGGCGGCGGTTGGCGCGGGTTTGACACTTTGTTGCTAGCTGAAAACCATTATATTTATTTATATGTATATACCTTATTGTACACCAAAAACATATAGTAAGGAATTAAAAAATACATTCTTCTTCTTCTTCAGCCTATAGAGGTCCGCTGCTGGACAAAGGCCTCCCCCAAGGGTTTCCACGATGACCGGTCTTGAGCTGCTTGCATCCATTTCCGCTACCTTCTCCAGGTCGTCGGTCCATCTTGTCGGGGCCCTACCCACACTGCGTCTTTCGGTGCGTGGTCGCCACTCGAGAACCCGTCGGCCCCATCGGGCATCGGTCCTACGGGCAATGTGCCCGGCCCACTGCCACTTTAGTGTTGCAATTCTTCGAGCTATGTCAGTTACTCTCGTTCTTCTGCGGAGTTCCTCATTCCAGATTTGTTCACGCAGTGAAACCCCAAGCATAGCCCTCTCCATTGCCGTTGAGCTTTTTTATAAGAGCCATAGATAGCGACCACGTCTCAGTACCATATGTTATCATTATGATAATATAATAATACAATAAATAGACGACAGCCTCCGTGGCGTAGCGGTAGCTCCGCACAGTGCAAGTATTTGTATGCATGAATATGAATATTTGCACTGGTCTGGTCGTGCCTCGGAAAGCACGTTAAGCCGTTGGTCCCAGTTGACATACACACATCTAATGACAGTCGTTATGGGTTGTTGGAGCCCTCAAAAGTCGAACAACTGGTCTAACTGCAATGCTTCGATATCGCTTTCGAGTTGTGGAGGTCAGACGGCAGTCGCTTCACGGAAAAAATGTAAAAATATAAAGCGGACCGGGCGAGCCGACTGGGTCTAACGCTGAGATGATGATGAATAATGGTATAAATACTTACATTTCTGAACTAACTGTTTAAATAAATATGTGACTATATGATCAAGAGTGGCGCAGCATCCCGTACACACACTGGTATCTGTAAACAAGTAAAATTATGAGTATTTGAGACACACGATTGGCTTACTTGTTCGACTTCCGAACTCATTTGTATGGCCTACAGGTAGTTTTTCCGGGCCTAACTGTTCCTGTATTTGACT